>OY757907.1:99088680-99163680 GCA_963585895.1 Sepioteuthis lessoniana | reverse complement strand
ACTAGAATACCCTTCCCATTATGCCTCTTCAAAACCGTATATAAAGGGGACCTCTTCATTTGATGATCGCATTGGCAAGAAAAATAGTCGTCACCAAGCGCCGTTGACTCTGTGTGAACTCTAATCAAAATTTTATACAAATATATATGTAGGGTAGTGACATCAATCATTTAGTATCCTAATAATAAAAAGAGTATTTATTTTACATAAAAGGATTATTTTTTCGGCCTCGTCTTGATCCTTGTCAGTGCATCTAATTCAATGGTTAATATTACTCGGAAAGACTGAACATGAAGCAGTAACCATTTCAGATATGTGGGTGTGAAATTGTTTCTGTAAATAGCATCCGACAAAAATAAACTAGCATCTCAATTCAGGAATAAATAATTAATTATTACTCAAATTAAAGTTTGATTAATTGTAATGCAGTTACTCTCTAAGACACCAAATTTATCAGATCTGTTGTCTCCACATGTGAGATATTAGCGAAGACAGCGCTCAAAATACAACACAAGTCTTTTTCTCTTTCCTTTTTATGATGAAGGGTTTTTGGACATTTTTAATTCCATAATCCAAATAACACAGATTTGGTTTGTTTTCTTTTCTTAATGGCGTACCAACCTTCCTAGGTTATTTAATATCGAAGCTATCCTTATAGAAGAACAATAAGGGTACTATCAAACCCATTTTGGGGGTGATAAGGGAGTTCATAACTTTCCCAAGGGTATTAGTCACGAAAGTGAACACTATAGCGCGACTGGGGTTCGATCTCACTAATTACGATTTCGCTGTCCACCACGTTAGCCACTACGCCACAAAGACTCACTCCACAAAGCGGAATATGCGTTAATAAACGGGTTTGGTTATATGATCGTTTAATATCTTTTTGGACTGATTGATTTATTTCAAAGGCATGTCAACCCGTCTAGGATTATATATGCTATATATGTTAGGGAATCGTGTTCATTGCACATTCATATTTACATTTCTTTCTTTATTTGTTTTGTTTTGTTTTTTTTTTTGTTTCTTTGGGGTTTTTTGTTTTTTTGTTTGTTTGTTGTTGTTTTTTTTTTGTTTTGTTTTTTTACACACGCTTTTATCGAATACGAATTCTTTTTAACATACTAATTAGGCAATTATTTAGGACCCAAACAGATACTACCAGTCAAGGCCATAGTTGACCTGGGAGTAATGACAATGAAAGGGTCCTTTACACTTCCTAGGTCTCCAAAACTGGAGTTTCACCTTTAAATGCAGTTAAGTTCCTTAACCAGAACACCCCTCTGCAAGGTATACAGTCAGGATATTCTAATCTTCATCGACAGGTCGATATCTTCTTACAGTTGCCATTCTAGAATTTCTCTTTCTGTATATGGAGATCCATTATCTATGAAAAGGTGCTACTTGTGTTCAGATAACTGTTCGTGAAACTGTAAAAAAATTCCTTCTGCTGAATGAATATGTATTTTCTGAATTGTACTGCACAGTCTTTCAACGACTCGTACTTCAAATAATTCCCCTACATTATAACCGAAACTTTATCGCGTTTGATCGAGGCACTGACTGCGTACGGTTTTAATAACATTCTTCACTGGACAATTTCCTGGCTGTTTGCGTTTTGAAAACAGAGGAAATGAGGATTGAGATGTGAGATGTGAAAGCTAAAATTCCATCCCCAGCTGCTTGCCACTTTTTTCTTTTTTTTTTCTGTTCAATGATGTTTAAGATTTATTTTGTGGCATCTCGCCATAATAACTCAGGTAATGAAGATAAGATATAGCTATTCTAGGACTAATTTTGACACGATTAGCCACATCTGCTTCCTGCACTAATCAAATTAAATTGAATTAAATATTAAATTTACCATCTTATCGCACAAAGACATCTTTCTAATGGTCAAAGTCGACCGGGACGAGACGCCGTAGTTTCCAATTCTTCGTCACGACCTTTTCAGTATATTTAAGCAGGCTTATTTTAACATTTGGAATATGACAATTCCAATGCTTCTAGAGTACTTGGTATTGGGATGTTATTTCCTGCTTATTTCTCTTTCGCTTTTTGCAGTAAACTGTAATTTCAAATGAAATATGTACACCAAAAATCAGATTTTTTTTGCAAAATAACAGACGATAATTAATTAGGTCTTATCGCTTCGTTAATATATATATACATACATTCAGAATTATGTGAAAGTTACTCACCATTTTAAAAACTGAGATGTCATAGTCCAGCTTGTTCGAACTCCAGTCGCTTTCGGACTAATACACTTAAAAAAGATATGAACCTCTTAAACACCAGGCTATAGGGTAAATAGTACCACTACTTTTATCGTATAAGGATGAATTTGGCATTAAATAAGCCGAGAAGGTTGATATGCCATTAAACAAAAAAATCAAACTAAACCAAAGTAAATCAATATATAATTTACATAGCTTATCAATATAAAAAAGAAAACGTAAAATCTTTTGTAAAGAAAGTTGAAAAGACAAATAAATATAAAAAGGTAGAATTATTTTACAGAAGGAGAGGAGAAGAAAGAAGTAGTTTATATCCTGAGTCCATATTAAGATATTATATTTGCTACTTCAAACAAAACAAAAGTTATGAAAAAAGACTGACAACTCTTAAAAACGTAGCAGAAACTAGTTAAATGAAATGTAACTATAAAGCAATAATAATTATAATAATAAAAATCCTGGAAACAATAAAAAAGAGGATTTCCGGTTGGCTTGAATTTCAACAAATCATAAAGCCTGAATTTTAAAAGGAGATACATCATATTTTTCAACAGACGTGCTCTATGAACTGTAGAGAGTGAAGTCCTTGGGGAGACATACCCGGAATTGTTCTTGGAAAGTTAAAGAGTAATTCAATGATTGGTTTCAGTTTTGTGATACACCTTAACTTTATTGTTTTATTCAAGTAAGATTGAGAAATATTTGATTGATAGGTTTTGTTTTCCTATATATTTGTTCAATTCTGATGCACGCAGAACAGCCAGATACCAAAGTCATTTAAAATCAAATGTCATGCAACTTTACAAAATAGAAAAAGACAAGACGAGAAGTTGGGACCCGATTTTCCTGAAAAGATACATTTTTTAGATAATATAAAAACAGCACTTACATGATTATTGATATCACTTAGAATATCATACAAGTCTCAGTGCTTATATTTCATCGATTTCTTCCTCAATTTTCTTGTTATATAATTAATGTCGCATAGTATATAACAGTGGGATTTTAAAGTGAATGCAGCACACTAGCGTAAAAAAAAACTAATACAAAGCTAGAGATGACTGGGTGGGAAAAGTGATCAACTGCGAATTATGGAAGGGATCAAAATTAACCATGCACAGAAATTGTAAATGCACAAACCAGAATCTGTCCAAGAAAATGAGACGCATAAATTTTTCTGGGACATTGAGAAATAAGCAGAACACCCAATCCAAGCCAGAAAACCATACCTACTTTTAATCAACAAGAAGTGGATTTTGCCGTTCTATTAGACCATGGGGGAAAATAAAAGAAAACAAAACGTATAACAAAAACCTGGATCTTGCCAGAGAGCAAAAAACTGACGGAACATGAAGTTGTAAGAGATACCAACAGTAGCTGGAACTCGTGATACAATCCCCAAAAGTCTAGAAAAGTTGGTAGATATGGAGATCAACGGAAGAACCGAGACCAACTAAACTGCAGCACCGTTAAAACCTGCAAGAACACCTTGAAGAGTCCGGGAGATCTGAGGAGACTTGCTGTCACAAAGACTTCAGTTGGAAACCCCATTATAATTGGTAAAAAAAACATAAACACCCAATCCCAGCTAGAAGGTTAGACCTAGTATAAATTACAAAGAAAAAAAAACAGAACTTGCTACATTGTGTATTTAGCTGATTCAGCAGATCACAGAGTGAAAATAAAATAAAGCCAAAAGATAGAATTTAAAGACCTTAAAATGATAGAGGAGGAACTGAAGAAGAGAAGAAAACCACAGTACTGTTAGAATACAGAGAATAGTCCTGGTGGTCTAAGGATACTTGCTATCATTCAGACACCTGAGAAGAACCATCAGTTAGAGCTGGTGTTAAAAATTCGCAAGGAATAGAATAATAACAAATAATGATGATAGGCATTTTCCAGAGAAATTCATTATCCCCACGACTGTGATGATACCGTTAAATTATATCCTAAGCAAATACAAAGAAAGATACTGATTCAAAAATTTATTAGAAAAGATAATCATTTACTTGGATGATATCAAAATTTTGCTTATAAGAAAAAGGAATTGGAAATACCAATACAAATGGTTAAAATCTTCAGCCAGGATATCGGGATAGAATTTGGTTGTGAGAAAATTGAAATGCTTATAATGTATTGAGAAAAAAAAAAAAGAGAAACCACAAAAGCAAAAGAACTACTCACTCAGAAAAGCATCAGAACGTTCGGACGAAAAGAAAGCTTCAAATACTTAGGAGTCTTAAAAGCAGATTCTCTCAAACAAAAAGAGACATTAAAAAAAGTAATCAAAGAATATTACAGAAGATAAAGAAAAAAAAATCAGAAACCAGACTATGGAGCATCAAATTAATGGGATACAAACCAGAGCAGTATCATTTGAAAGTTACTCTGGTCCTTTTTAAATTAGAAAAGTGTAGAGCTAATAAACTGTTGTATAGTGGCTCGGACCACATTACTTCAGGTATCCCGGAAGTATAAAAAAAAATGTTTCTCGAGCTTGACAGACAGAGACAGAAGCAGAAAGAGAAGCAGAGACAGAAGAGCTCTGAAAGACCTCGGCCAATAGAAGACCAACTTCGGACGTGACGCCTACAGCGAGAGGCTTAAAATACTTGTCGGAATGTACTGCTTGAGTTAATAAATAATTAACTCTGTTTCACTGTGTATCGTATCGTTACCACGATATAACAGAAACCTAGACCTCTGACAAGAAAACTGATGATCATACACAAGGTCTTATACTCGCAAGATGATATGGGCAGACTTGATGTTAATAGAAAAGGAGGCAGAAAAGTATAGAGGATTGTGTTGATGTGGCAATGCAAAAATTGAGGGACTTAAAGAATGCGCAAAAAAGAACAAAAAAAATTCTTGCAACAATCGAAAACTGTTAGAAAATTAAGACGGAAATTACGAAAAGGATAAAAAAAAATTAGAAGAAAAACAGCAATACGGATTCTTCGGAATACAATAAAAGAATTGTTCATGAGATGATATGAACATGGTTACGCAGATGCAGCGTAACGACAGAAATTGATAACTATTTATTGCAGTAGGAATAATGTCATAAGAACCAATTAGGTAAAAGCTCGTATAGATAAGAGAGAGAGATTTTGTTTAGTTTCTTTGTTTAATGGCATATCAATCTTCGTGGGTTATCAAACACTAAAACTATACTTGTAGAAGAAAAACAGTGATACTAATGAACCCATATCTGGGGGATAAGGGGTTCCAATACCTTCCCAAAGGGTATTAATCTGAAAGTGAACGTAAAAGCTCGGACTTGTTAACTTCGAGGTCAACACTTTATCCATCACGCCACGAGGACTCTCCCCAAGAGAGAGCGGAGAAAGTAAGTAGGAGAGAGGGGAAAACTGATATATAGAGAGAGGGGGTGAAGGGGGAAAGAGAGAGCGGGTGATAGGAAAGAGAAAAAGAGGATAAGAAAGAGGGGAGACCGAAAGAGAGCGGTGGGGTAGAGAGAGAGATAGTTATGAAACAAGCAATGATAAAGCAAATGCACCAAATTGACACAGAAGAGTTAAAAAAGCAAGCATGACTCGATAGAAAAGGCTGGAAATCTTCATATCACTAAAGTTCGACTAAACAAGCAGATTGTATATATACAGACCGGAATATCTCCAAGACAAGGAGACATAAAATTTGATGAGTTTGTGCGATACAAATAAATCAACAAAACCATTATATTTTCTATAGTTAACAAGAAGGAAAAAAAAACGTATCAACTTGATGACTTAGCCGTTCCACCAAACCACAGCGTAAAATCAAAAGAAAGCAACGAAAAAGAAAAGATAAATACCTGGCCCTTGCAAGTAATACAGTTTAGCATCATCATCATGTCGTTCCGCAAGCACGGATATCCCTGACCCTCTCTCGCCACTTCTCTCTATCGTTCATCGCCTCTGGTAGGTCTTCAGGGCTACATCCCGTATCCTCACATAGCTGCTGAATGTATGTTCGAGCTGGTCGTCCTGCTTTTGCTCGGCCATTTGTGGGGGCCCATAGGAGTACATCACTTATGAGCTCTTCCCTGCTTCTCCAGCAGTGTCCTGCATGTCTGGTTCGTCTAACTTGGATAGTTTTCGTGATAGGAGGCAGATGGCCGTATAGTTGGTGCTTTGTGGGGTGTTTCCGCCTGGACTTGTTCAAGATTGCTCGCAGCATTCTTGTATAATTGCTGTCTAGCTTCTTCTCCAGCCGTTTAGTTAGCGTCCAAGTAGTACATCCATACAGCAGTATCGATACGACCGCTGCCAGGAAGAAGCTGCGTTTCATTTTATCGGTCAGGTCTGATTTCCATATGATCGATAGCCTATCGATAGCGGTCCATGCCTTCGTTTGCCGCGTGCCGATGTCCTTTTCGGTTGATGAGACGCTGCTTTCTAGGTAGGTGAATTTGTCTACTAGTTTCAGAGGGGTTCCGTCTAGTGTGATGATGTCGCCTGTTTGATTATAGCACATATATTCCGTTTTGTGTGCATTGACATGGAGGTCAATGCCTGCGGCGGCTCGTTCCAAACTATGCAGTAGTGTTTCGGCTTACCGAGCAGTTTAGCATAAGTACAAAATTTTGTTCTATTTGACCCATAAATAGGACCCTATCAGGTGCTACCACTCCGGGCCAGAGTGGACCTGGGAGCTATGTTAATAAACGGGAACTCTGCATTCCCCAAAGTTCCAGTATTACTGAAGCCTCACCATCAGATTCTTTAGTGTCATATCCAGGACACCAGTTGGGGTAGTCGTACCCCTCTGCAAAGATGCAGTCGGTGTATTTCGAAATAATCAAATGATTTAGTCATTTCTAAGCAAAGATCACATCAATAGGAAAGGTAAGAGCCTAGTCTGCCCTCCTGAGATAGGATAGATACACACTTGTTCTCTCATTAAGAGAGAATAAATGTGTATTTATCCTACCTCATCCTCAGAGGCAGAGTGTAACACAAGGCCATTTTTTATCTAAAGTAATATAAATATTAAAAAATTTTATATCGATATCTTGATTACTCAATGGGAAATTATATATGTATTTACCAAGCTCACTGCACGAGCAAGATGCAACACAATACCAATTGTTAAGGCGGAGTTTAACACGTTTGAATTGGAAGTTTTCCTTCTCCCAAATCATTCGTCATATCAAGGTTAAAGAGCCCAGTCTGCTTCACTATTTACCCTCTACTTGAGAGAGAATAGCTGCATGCATGCCTTTCTCAAGTGCTATGTGAAATGGAAACGATCTCGTCTGAGATTTGAATTCGGTTCGTCGTTTCTATTTCCCACGACGATAACCATTATATCACGAGGTATATTTCACTAAGATAAAAAAATATATATATCGGTTTCTTGACACTTAGATCCTACGTAAAAATAAGTGTTAAAAAGTATGAAATACATAATTGAATAATAAACTTATATAAAACATTGTTGAAGCCGTTTGAACAATCAAAAGGTACCAAGAAAAGAGACTAGGGAAACTGGAATTCCGTGAAAGAATTGAGATCGCCCTAACCACAGTACTGCTGAGATCGTTTAGATTACGAAGAGGAGTCTTGGAGAGCTGAGAATAATTGTTGACATATGGACTTCAATGAGGACCACCAGTTACAACTGATGTGACAACTTAAAAAGAGATATTAATAAAGAATTGAATAACTTGGTCATTGCAGCGCAAAAGTCACATCAATATGAAAGGAAATCACTCAGATAATATCAGTTAAAAATAAGACTGAACAAAAAAAAGGCATGACAAGAAAAGAATGCAAGAAAATAGGAAATATTATCAAATTGTAGAAAGAAACGGAACTATGGCACACATTATTCATTAATTTAGCAGACTGGCTCAAAGACAAGACACGATTTAGTCACTATATACACCTGGTGAAAAAATTACTTGTGTGACTTTGGTACTTGGTAAAAAAATCTTTGTAAAAAGCATGAAATCTAGAATTAAATAATAAGGTCGTGTAAAACAAATGGCGAAGTTTGTTCGGGAAAATTATATAAAAAGCAGCATTGATCAAACTATCTGAACTCGTTAGACATTTTTTTTATTTCAGGAATTCATAGATATATCCGTATATAATCAAGATAAATAATAAAGTATAGACTGAACATCGTATTGATTTATTGTTTGATTTTAACGGTATGTCAACCCGTCTAGGGTTATTCTATGCTTAGAACTAATCATGTTCATTATACGTTCCTATATTAAAAAATTTCTGAAGTCGTTTCATTATAGGTTGTTTTTTTTTTTTGCACATGATCCTATCAAATATGAATGATTGTTGAAAAAGATCTCTTTGACCCATTGATGGTATCCTTACAGTTATCACCACTCTGAATCTGAGTGAATCTGAAAGTAATGGCATTATAAAAAGTAGTCCTCACTCCCCAGATCTTCAGAAATGGACCCTCATCATCAGATGCAGTTTGATATCATATCAAGGACTCCAACTCTAGGCTTCTTATTCCTCTGCTGGGCATCCAATCACCATATTCTAAGCAACAACGACTGGGCGGTCAACATTTGAAGTAATGTCAACTTGTATAAAAACATCATGATTGCTATCTAAAAAGTTAACTACTTCTTAGAATATATATTTATTTTGTGAACAAGTAATGACATTAGCTTATCTCTCTAGTCTTCCTTAATGTTTTACCTGTAATCAAGCAATGACATTAGCTTCTCACTCTAGTATGCCCTCTATTCTACCCATAAATAAGTAATGATATTAGCTTATTACTCTGGTATGCCCTCTATTTTAACCGTAAACAAGTAATGACATTAGCTTATCACTCACGTCTGTCTTAATATTTTACCCGTAAACAAGTAATGATATTAGCTTGTCACACTGGTCTGCCCTACTATTGTACCCGTAGTTAAGAGAAAACAGATCGATTCATTAGCTTTTCACTCTAATATCCCCTCTATTTTACTCGTAAACAAGTAATGACATTAGCTTATCACTCACATCTGCCTTAATATTTTACCTCTGAACAAGTAATGACTTTGGCATATCACTCTAGTATGCCATCTATTTTACCGGTAAACAAGTAATAACATTAGCTTGTCATTCTCGTCTTCTTTAATATCTAATCCGTAAACAAGTTATAACATTAGCTAGTCACACTAGTCTGACCCTTAGTCTAAAGAGAAGAGATCAATTCAGGCCTTTTCGAAGTAAAAGGCGGACAACCACGTCAAAGATTTAAACTCTCAGATAAAACAAGGGAGAAAAATCTCGCAGTGAGTAAAATTATTATTATTATTATTTACTCTTTCACTGGAGTTTGAGTGACAGCAAGTCTCCTCAAGTCTCTGGCCGTTCTCAACACTGCGGTATTTTGGATGGTCTCCACTCGTCCTCCAACTTCCAAGTCCTCCAGTCCTTTTAATAATCCTTTAGTTGCTGTACCGGATGCACCAATCACGATTGGTATAATTTTCACCTTTATGTCCCATAGTTTTTTCAAATTCCCTAGCAAGGTCGAGGTACTTATCCTTCTTTTCACTTTCTTTCAGTTTTATTCTGTGGTCAGCCAGTACAGCAAAGTCCACAATTTTGCAAGTTCTCTTTTCTTTTTTTTTTTTTCTTTTTTTTTGTTGATTACAATAAGTTCTGGTCTTCTGGCCGAGATTAGGTGATCCGTTTGTATGTCAAAGTTTAGTTTTTCACACTATCTTTCACTTATGGTTTTTATTGGAGTTTGCGTGACAGCTAGTCTCCTCAAGTCTCCAGGATTCTTCTCAGAATTCTAGCCGATCTTAGTAATACTGTTATCTGGATAGTCTCTGCTTGTCCTCATATTTCCAAGTCTTCCAGTTCTCTCATCAGTTCTCTGGGGATTGTACCGAGCCAACCAATTACAATTGAGATTACCGTCCCCTTCATGTTTCATAGTCTTTTAGTTTATTATTATCTTATTCCTTGTGAGTTTTTTTTACATCAGCGTTAGCTCATGGTCTTTCACTGAATTTTGAGTGACAGCAAGTCTCTTCAAGTTTCCAGGACTCTTCTCGGTATTCTGGCTGATCTCATTAGTGTAGTAGTTTGGATGGTCTCCACTCGTTCTCTTATGTTCACGTCCTCTAGTCTCTTTAATAATCCTTCGGTGACTGTACAAAGAGCACCAATTATAATTGGTATAAACGTCACTTTTATGTTCCACAGTCTTTCAATTCTAGAGCAAAATCGAGGTACTTATCCTTCTTTTCAATTTCTTTCAATTTTACTCTGTGGTCAGCCGGAACAGCAAAGTCTACAATTGTGCAAGGTTTCATTTTTCTTTTTTTCTTTTTTTTTTTTTTTTTTTGTAGATTATAATAAGATCTGGTCGTCTAGCCGATATTAGGTGATCTGTTTGTATGTTAAAATCCCATAGGAATTATCTTTATTATTATTATTATTATTATTCAGGAAAGCACCAGAACACTCGGAGAAAACAAAACTACCAAAACATATTGGAAGCAGACACCATAAAGCAAACAGAGATGAAATAAAAAGTAAAAAAGGAGTATTTCAGAAGAACAAGAAAACCTCTCGAAACCAAACTCTGCTGCAAAAATCTCATCAAATGAATAAATACCAGAGCAATCCCCTTAGTAAGCTACACTGAATCATTCTTAATAAAAGGACAAAAGAGGAAATCAGATGAATGACACAGAGGATAAGGAATTTGATAACGACGCTCCAGTCCTTATATCCGGAAGATGACATAGACAGACTGTATGTGATAAGAGAAGGTTAGTATTGAAGATAGCGTAAATACAACACGTCAGAGATTCGTCGAATATACAAAAAAAAAGACCCAAGAAAGACTAATTATAGATTATCAACAGAAATAACTCAAGGATGAACAGGAAAACAACAAAATCAATAAGTACGAATAGAAAGAAAAACAACGTTCTGGATGTTTTAAAAAGCAGCTACAGAAATTGCACGTGATGAACTAGATATGGCTAAAAAAGGAAAACCCCAAGAGAGAAACAGAATCTCACCTAATAACAGCATAAAATAATACCTTAAGAACCAAATATATGAAAGTAAAAATTGATAATATCCAACTGTAAGTTCTATGAAACGGTTAATCTGGTAATTAGGGAACGCAACAAACAGGTACAAAAAATAAAACACTAGGCACGGCTAGGTGGGAAAGATGATCCACTGGGAATTGTGTAAGAAATTAAAATGTTATTATGCTGACAAATGGCATATTCACAAACCAGTATCTATCCTAGAAAAGAAGATCCATAAGGTTCTCTGAGATTTGGGAATCCAAACAGATCATCTAATCCCAACCAGAAGGTCAGATCTATTTTTAATTAGAAAAAGGACTTGTCATCTTACAGGTTTTTCTATTCCAGCAGACCAGAGAGTAAAAAATGAAAGAAAGCAAAAATAAGCAAATATTTAGATCTTGCCAGAGAATTAGAATATGCTGTGGATCATGAAGGTGACGATATTGTTGTTGGAGCCCTTGAAATAGTCATCAAAAGCTTTGAAAGGAGACTGGAGGAATGGGAGATCAGAGGAAAAATCAAAACCATCCGTATTAAGATAAACTAGAATACTTGGAAGAGTATTAGAAAGCTAAAAACCTCTTGTAACTCTGACTCCAGTGAAAATCCACCAGTTAAAACTGATGTTAAAAACTCACAAGGGTTGAAAAATGGAATTTGGTATAGAAAAGCGTGCAATGCTTGTAATGAAAAGTGGCAAACAATAGCTAACTGACGGAATGGAATTACCAAACCAAGATAAGATTAAAACGCTCGCAGAAAACGAAACCTACAAATACTTGGGAATCTTGGAGGCTGACACTATCAAACAAGTGGAAATGAAAAACAAAATTAAAAAAGAATATCTCAGGAGAACTAGAAAAATACTCGAGACAAAACTCAATAGCTGAAACTTTATCAAAGGAATAAATACCTGGGCTGTACCTCTCGTTAGATATTCCGGACCTTTTCTCAAGTGGACCTGAGACGAACTTAAACAAATGGACCAAAGAACAAGAAAACTAATGACAATGCATAAGGCATTAAATCCCAGAGACGACGTTGACAGACTATATGTTTCAAGAAAATAGGAAGGAAGAGGACTTGCCAGCATTCAAGACAGCGTTAACGCATCGATAGAACGACTCGAAGACTATATACAAAAACGCGATGGAGGACTCATTACAGCCATCAGAAACGATACTGATAACACGATGGACAACAGAATGACAATAACCAGGAAACAAAAATGGGAAGGAAAACAACTCTATGGGCGGTTTAAACGATTTATAAACAACGTCTCACACGACAAAACGTGGACATGGCTAAGAAAAGGAAACTTTAAGAGAGAAACAGAATCTCTCCTCAAAGCAGCACAAGACAACGCCATAAGAACCAATCATATCAAAGTGAGAATAGATAAAACTCAACAAAATAGCAAATGTAGGCTATGTGGTGACAGAGATGAAACCATCAATCACATAATAAGCGAATGCAGCAAATTAGCGCAGAAGGAATATAAGATTAGATATGATTGGGTCGGCAAAGAGATCCACTGGGAGATGTGCAAGAAATTTTAATTTGACCATACAAACAAATGGTATATGCACAACCCAGCACCTGTCCAAGAAAATGACACACATAAACTCCCATGGGATTTCGACATACACACGGATCACCTAATTTCGGTCAGAAGACCAGACTTAATAATAATCAACGACAAAAAAAGATAACTTGCAAAATTGTGGACTTTGTTGTCCCGGCTGACCACAGAATAAAACTGAAAGAAAGTGAAAAGAATGATAAATACCTCGACCTTGCTAGCGAATTAAAAAAAACTGTGGAACATGCAGGTGACAATTATACCAATTGTAATTGGTGCGTTTGGAATAGTAACTAAAGGGATACTGAAGGGGCTGGAGGGCTTGGAAGTTGGCGGGCGGGTGGAGACCATCCAAACGATAGCATTATTGAGAACATCCAGAGTACTGAGAAGAGTCCTGGGGACTTGAGGAGACTTGCTGTCACTCAGACTCCAGTGAAAAACCATCGGCTAACGCTGATGTGAAAAGCTCTAATGAGTAAATAATAATAATAATAATAATAACAACAAAATGGGAAGAAAAACAACTGTATAGACATTTCAAGCGACAAACAAGTTAAATCTCATACGAGAAAACTTGGACATGGATAAAAATGGTAAACCTTAAGAGAGAAACTGATAGCAGCACAGAACAACGCCATAAGCACTATAGCAAAAAAAGACAAGACACAACAAAAAGCAAATGTAGTTTACGTGGTGATAGAGACGAAACGATCAATCCCATAATAAGCGAATGCAGTCAGCAATAAAAGAGTATAAGACTAGACACTTTGGATGGAGAAGGTGATCCTGAGGGAATTATACAAGAAGATAAAATTTGACCAGACAAACAAATGGTAGATGCACCACCTGGAATCCGTCCTGGAAAATGAGACGTACAAACTTCTCTGGGATTTTAGGATACAAACGGATCATCTTATCTCGGCCAAATGACCAAATCTAATGAAAGTCAACAAAGAAAGTGAAAATCTACCAAATAATGGACTTTGCTGTTTCGGCTGATCATAGGATGAAACTGAAAGAAGGCGAAAAGAAACAAAAGTACCTCAACCTTGCTAGAGAACTGAAAAACTATAGAACATAAAAGTGACGGTGATACCAATTGAAATTGGTGTGCTCGGTACAATCATCAACAGTTTTGTATAGGGACTGGAGGACTTGAAAATAAGAGGGCGAGTGAAGACCATCCAAACTACTATATTTTTTAAATCAGCCAGAATACTCAGAAAAGTCCTGGAGACTTGATGAGACTTGTTGTCACTCAGACTCCAGTGAAAAAACATCAGCTAATACTGGTGCGAAAAACTCTCAAGGAGTTATATAATGTCTACAACTGTAGTCTACTTATGATGTGGAAAATCTTAACAGAACAGATAAGAGAAGAGATATATTACTAGTAAGCCGCGGACTATTTGACGAATAAAAGAAAGGATGCCACAAGGGAACAAGGGGAACTGACTATTCACTGTACACTGGTGAGCACATCGTCAAGGAGAACTAAGAGCGGCGGAAATATGTAGCCATGGTGTGGATTGATTACAAAAACGGCCTATGATATGGTCCCACAATCCTGGATAGTAGAATGACTAAAAATGTACGAGATCTCCGACAAAGCCATAAAATTCATCACGGAAGACATGATAAACTGTAAAGTGGAATTGACAGAGGGAATAAAAACATTAGTAAAGGTAAAAATCCTGATAGGCATCTTCCAGTAAAATGTACTTTCGCCATTACTATTTGTAAGAGCAATGATACCACTCACTTATATACTCAGGAAGTGCATTGAAAGTTACAAATTTACAAAATAACAAGAAAAAATTAATCACGTAATGTACATGGACGATATCAAATTGTTTGCAAAAATGAAAAAGAATTCTCTGAGTCTCTGATACAAACAATACGAATATATAGTCAAGATATTGGAATGGAATTTGGCTTAGAAAAATATACGACGCTTATAATGAAAAATGGAAAATTATTATTTACTCTTATCTAGACGCATATCTTTACCAATGGTATTAACACTATGTGAAATGCAAACAGCTTCACTCAGGTTTGAACTCGGTTTTCTATGCCCATTTTCTTCGACGATAAACATTACGCCATGAATGCCTCCACATGTGTGTATGTGTGGGTGTGGGCGTGTGCTGATATACCTGATTACCCAATCCTAAAGTTTTTATACCATACAAAATAATAATTCAGAAGGCTTGTGTAGAGCCTACTCTCAGCCAATCATTGCTATTTCCGGCTCAATTTTAACTCTAATTAAATCTATATTCCATCAAAAATAACATAGTAGACTATTTTCTACTAATGCCTATGTTCTTCGTTTTGAGTTGATTGGTTGTTTCATTGATTTTAACGGCATTTTAACCCATCTGGTTTTATTTTATGCCTAGAGGTTAGGGAATTGTGTACATTGTACGTTTATATTTACATTATAATGTAGTCGTTTTTTGTTTTTTTTAGGAATTTCGTTTTTGTTTTGTTTTTTAGGTTTTTTGTTGTTGATTTTTTTCGCCCTCGATTATATGACACCAAATATTCCGATCTAATAAAAATAATTTACAAACAGATCTGATTGACCTCTTGGTGGAAACAGGCCCTGCTACTCCGGGCCAGAGTAGATCTGGGAATAATAACAATGAAACGGTACTTCACACTCTCCAATGCTCTAGAACCAGAGCTTTACCACCAGATTCAGTTTAAGATCATTACCGGGACACCCTTTTTTGGAGGGGGGTCTTACTTCTCTGCCGGGGATACAGTCAGCATATTCTAAGTCCCGTCGACAGGGTAGCCGTTAGAAATTTGATAGAAGTCGTGATTTACTTTTCTATTGTTTTGTGTATTACAATTTTCTTTCTCTATAAGAAGTGAAACTTAGAAAATGTCTAGATAACATGCAGTAGGAGTTTTCAGAAAAAGAATTACAATAACCTACTAACCATCAAACTAAATTACCATACAAACGATTATAATTTTCACAGAGATACAAAAATGACAATAATAATAAGAACATGAAATACAAAACAAACAAAAAAATTGTCGATTGATAAGTTGATTACTCACACCCACTGTATCATGGATTAATGTCCTTGGATGTAAACCCATGTTCGTTTTGGTTCAAATGGCGTTCAAAGGGCAACTAGAAACACTTTGTAATTAATCATTTTTGCAGCTAGTGTTGTTCTCGTTGTTTTCAGCTTAACGCATAAAAATGGCGTTAAACGATCCAGTCATCATACTGAGCAGCACCGCCGCCGTCAAGACACTTCCAGTGCTCAAACAGATGTCACCCACGGCCAATGGGACTGCTGCACAGCTGTTATCATCTTCAAGTTGTCAAAAGTCAGTTCGGCGCTGATGCAGAGTTGTACATTTTCAGCTCGTTAATAGGATCATTTTTACAGTCTTGGAAGGAAAGAAAGAAACAAACAAAAATAATCTGTAAAGAGAAAATACAAATGAATAGGGTTTGATGTAATTGCTGTTCATTTTGCGGTGACGGTGCGATGAGGTGCATCTATACTAATAATTGTCAAGGATATGTTTAACTGTCCTCTGATGTAATGGTTATCATCTTTTGAAATGGACACGGCAACACGAGTTCAAATCCTGGGCGAGACTGATTGCATTTCACATAGCACTGATACCATTGGGAAAGGTATGAATCCAATTATTATCCCTCCAGCTATGGGTAAATAGTAGGGCAGACTGGGTTCTTCAGCCTTGGTGAGGCAACTAGTCAAGGAGAAGGAAAACTCTGAATTCAAACATGTTAAACTCCGCTTAAAAATTGACCTTGTGTCATATCCCGCCCGAGCGGAGGGGTTGGTAAATATGATAGACGGACTAGTGAATGTTAGTCCTCAAAAAAGTTTCTTTGTCTGGCCTCGATAGACGAGCAGTTTTTCTGCTCTCTAGTGTTTATTTTTATGTCCTTCATAAACGAACAGGTTTTTGTCCACGATAGAGTTTCTCTGTGTGTACTCTATAAAAGGGCTGCTTGTTTCTGAGTAGAATCTCTGTAGACGGACTAACATTTGCTTTTGGTCAGTGGAATTTCTTTATTTGTCCCCTATAGAAAACAAACGTTTGTCTGACCTCTATAGACGGACAATCGTTTCAATTGTGTTTCTTTGTCTTTTTCCTCTATTGAAGGACAAACGACTGTTGTAGAGCTACCAAATTTAATATGCATGCATTTTGAAATTTATCGTAAAAATCTTATTCCTTTAGGAGTAAGGATAATGACTTATCAAAAAACTTCTGCAAGCTATAAATAATAGCCAACGAGAAAACTAGTCGTATAGAATCTTTATTTCCAAAATCAAATGTAAAGTTTAATGAATTAATTTTCTTTGCTGATTCATCGCACTGAATTAAGCATTATCAAACTACTTTAAAGATAGCCAAATTTTACAAGTTAAAGTAATTACACAATGCTTTCCTAGGTTTAACTATATGGTAAAAAAAATAATATTCTCGAATCGATAAATAACATCAGTGTCTTCAAAAAGATTTCTTCAAAAAGATTCGCAAATTTTTTTCACACAAAACTATCAACCTTGCAAAATATCAAAAAATATAATTGGTAAATATTTTTTCTGTTAATTGCAATTATTTTTTATTGTAATAATTACTTTTGATAACCTTTAGGTAACATTTTTTGATTAACAACAAAATTGCAAATAAGACATTGTTTAGAAAACTACAATATATAGATGGAATTTTTTTATAATGATTTGTTTGTCTCCTGATGTCTAATTTACAAATAGTAGATTGAAAAATTGTTTTACATTCATTGTTTTACAATCTTGTCCTCGGAGCCGACTACACAGATATTTCACTTAGTATACGATATTTTCGATGTTTATTTTTCTTTTTAAATAGATATTTGTGAAATGTAGGCACAGCATATTTTACTTGTTTAAAAATATTGAGGTAGAATTATTGTGTTGCAAGAATATTTCAGCTAATAAGGTTTCGTTGTGAAAATTATCCTTAAAAATCTAGGTTTTACCTGTATGTATTCATTCAACCCTTCCACCACGGGCAGGATGTGACAGAAGATCAATTTTTAAGCGGAGTAAAGCTGGTTAAAAATTCTGAAACCAGGTGTACTCCACTTAGAAATTACCTTCTTTTAATTTCTGCCCCTGGTAGAGGAGTTTTCTTAATACATACTCGACCTTTGTATTATTATCCAAGTAAAACGTGTTTCCCCTCAGTCCGGTTCACATTCTTCGAGGGGACACGGCAAAAAACGAAGACAAACATAAGCACGAAAAAAGCACACACACACACATATACACAAATATATATATATATATATATATATATATATATATATATATATATATATATATATAGGCAGCATTTCTTCGTTAATGCAAATTTCATTAAACATAATAGACATTTTATGTCGACATATTTTCTTCTGGCTCCGTTCGAATTCCCGTATTATTTTATCGTATTCGGGGGGAATTGATTTATGTATTGTCCATAGTTCAATAGCTCAACATTTAAAAAAACATTCATGCCCAACAAAACAACTACGGAAAATTCTCACCGACAACACAACAATATTAGAACATCAAAATAATAAACAAAAACCTCAGATTCTCGAAGCACTGCATATTAGAAACATGCAACCAACACTTAATAGAATTAATTTTCAAACCATTGCTAATGTACTTAAATGTCTTTAGCTACTGGCACTAATTATAGAATTCCATTTAAAAGCAAACGCCATAATCTTCAACGGCAAAGACGCCCTTACACAGTAGTAATATGCTAAAACAAAAGTTCCATCACTTTTGTAATAGATCCTCCCCTGATGATGGCCCAAAGTCGGGCAGAAATTACTAGGTATACATACAACTATGGACAATACATAAATCAATTCTCCCCGAATACGATAAAAGTAATACGGGAATTCGAACAGATCCAGAAGAGAATATGTAGACATAAAATATCTATTATGTTTAATGAAATTTGCGTATATATATATATATATATATATATATATATATAATCCATGGAAAATATTCTGCGACCCTGGGTTTCATGAAGTTTTTAGCAAAACAACAATCATCGAGCAATTAAGAAGATGGAATGAATGGAAAATCGAAAATACGACATAATACAGTATTGTCTGTATTTTATCATATTCTCGATTTTCAATTCATTCCATCTTCTTAACTGCCTGCTGATAGTTGTTTTGCAAAAACTTCGTGAAAGCTAGTGTTGCAGAATATTTTCCATTGATTGAATATATATATATATATATATATATATATATATATATATTATTATTATTATTATTATTATTATATAATAGCTCTATCGTAGATATTGAGCACTCTCCATATTATATTGCACTTGGTTCGACACATAATCACAAAGTGATTTAGTGACGACCAACATTCTTATAATATATATATATATCATCATCATCATCATCACGTCGCGCTGGTAGCACGGATATCCCTGACCCTCTCTCGCCACTCCTCCCAATCGTTCATCGCCCTAGGCAGGTCCTCAGGACAGCATCCCGTATCCTCACACAGCTGCTGAATGTATGTTCGTGCTGGTCGTCCTGCTTTTGCACGGCCATGTGTGGGGGTCCATAAGAGTACATCTTTTAATATATATATATATATATATATATATATATATATATATATATATATATATATATATTGATAATGCAGTTTGTTAAATTTATGTATAACATGCCGTAAGAGTTTTCAGAAAAAGAATTACAATAACTTACTACACAAGGAAATTAATAAAGGGTTCACCAATGGTGATTGAGCATATGTAAATCTAAGTTAGGATAGCGTAGGCAAAGAGTCAACTGCGTTTCATGTCGAGAGCTCTTGATCTGATGATTGTATTGGCGAGAAATTTACCGTTACCAAATGCCGTCGATACTGTGTCTACGCGATCTTAACATAGATCTATCTCTCTGTCATTTCTCTCTCACTCTCTCTCTCTCTATATATATATACACACACACAGAGTTTGGAATCCTACTTTTTTTACTTAAACTTCAGTTTCGATTTCTTGATTTTCAATGAATTTTATAATCCATGTAATGAAATCAGAAAAAAAGAATTAATTTCGTAAGCCAGTAGAAAACTGTAGCTACGCTTCAAATTCCTCGTGGCGTAGGGCAGATAGCAGTAATAAGCAGCAGCTGCAATACGCCGGTTTGAAAGCCGTTAAATCTGAGATACCGAATCTTTTATTACCCTGCCCTAATCCCGTACCTTCAGGTTATTTCAAGAAATAACCACGAGCAACCACCTGAAGAAAACATTTTATTTGCCAATGATTTTTGTTTTTTAGAATTAATCATTATTATTTGTTTGTTTTGTGGAGCATGAAGGAAAATTTGAGTTCACTTCAAAAGCTTCGTCTAATTGCTCGGATCATTAGTGGTGACAAATAGAATTAACTGCGCAGAAAGAAGAAAAAAAGCATAAATTTGAGATAATCACTAGTTGTCACGCATAAACCATGTCTCCAGAAATCTGGGCAAGGTATTTTTCAGAAGTACGCCACCAAGGACAGCAGAAGAGAAATGAATCATATAAAATTTACAACAGAGTTAAATGTAGATTTATTTAAATGGCGTTTTTCTTTATGTTCGTTTGTTTTTGTTGTTCGTTTGGTTTTTGGTTTTTGGTTTTGTTTTTGGTTTTGCTTTTTTTATTTATTTAATTTTTGTTTGATTTCTTTTTTTTAATTTAATAAATTTTGATTATGTGATTCTGGCTTTTCGAGATCTGATTTAAGAAATCAGCACAGTCTTAAACAACACATTTTATCTCTACTTCACTGTCAAATAAATGATTGATCTATGTAGACGTGTTTGGTGAATGTTAATTTCTTGATCTGGTCAAAAAGCACGAGAACATAATTTCCTTTATTTTCTTTATTCGACTGAATCGACTACTTTAAAACCAAGTTCCATCAATTCTGAAATAGTTTAAAATGAAAAGGAAAATATTTTATGAATATTGATCATGGTGTATAAACTAATACTTGTATTGTATATTAGATGAAGTACACGTCAACACTGGGTAGGAAATTCTGATTTTGGTTTAGTTTAGTTTAGTTTAATGGCATATCAACCATAGTAGGTTATTTAATGCTAAATCCATTTTTATACATATAATTAAAGTAAGTAAAGTTTACGACCTTTGTCTAGGGTGACCCGAAGGCTCCTTTTTCAATAGCTACTACTCCTAGGTGTAGGGGAGGGCGCTACTCCATTCCCTGGATTGCTCCTTACCTTATAATTCTGAGTGTTGAGCAAGGCGGCATCGAGTACCATTTTTTTAGTCTTTGATATGACTCGACCTGGGATTGAACGCCGGTCTCCCGGACCAGTGGCGAACACTCTACTCATTAGGCTAATGACCCGGCTTAAGTTCTATTCAAAACAATTCAGTTTAACATAAGTTCACAGTTTAGCTCTATTTGACCTATAGATAGGACCCTATCAGGTGCTACCTCTCAAGGAAAGAGTGGACCTGGGAGTGATGGCAATGAAGGGGTACTCCGAATTCCCCAAAACTCTAGCATAAATGGAGTCTCACCGTCAGATTGTTTAATGTCATATCCAGGACACTCGTTGGGGGAGTCTTACTCTTCTCCAGAAATGCAGTCGGTGTATTCTGTAGCCCCAAGGATGTTCTGACTTGAATCTCAATTACCGTATTTGACGGTACACAAAGCACATTTTTTAATAAAAATAACTTTTAAAATTCCCCCGTGTCTTTAAAATCTGCGATAGTCGGCCAAAATTAGCCACCTTATAACTCTTATTGGCTTAGACTTTAGAGTAACTTTCATATACATATTGTCATTATTTCAAAAGCAATTATGCAGATTAAAACTGTTATCATTGATAATATTCATTATATTAATTTCATCACGTTTAACATTGGTATTTTGTTGTTGTTTTTTCTTGATTTTCCCTGCTGAAATTGGGGTGCGTCTTATACACCTGTGCGCCTAATATGCTATCAAATACGGTAGTTGCTTCACAATCATTATTGTCGAAAATTTACACCGAAAGGTTAAAGTAGAAATAGTTTCCTTAAGAATATATATCCACAAAACTGATTGACTTTTTTGTTTGGTTTGGTTTCCTTGTTTAATGGCATATCAACCTTCGTGGGTTATTTAATACCAGAGTTATCCTTATAGAAGAACAGTTGTGGTACGATTCAACCCATAACTGGGGGGATAATGGGATTTCAAAACTTTCTCAAGAGTATTAGTCCGAAAGTGAACGTAATAGCGCCAATGAGGTTCGAACTCGCTCGCTACAAATTCTCAGTCCAGCTCATTAGATACGCTGCAACGGGTATTTACCTCGTTCGCTACATTTTTTGTATATTATCTTATGAAGTCAATATCATTCTGTGTAACATTTTTACGGAATTTTGTTGAGAAATATTTTTAGATTTAGATGATTGACATTTAAGAAATTTGTTGATGTAAACATTCTTGCTTTTGTCCAGATTGTTAATGCTAAGCAATAGTTGGCGACTATAGTCGAGGGTAACCCAAAGGCTCCCTTTTCTATAGCTACTACACCGAGGTGTAGCGAAGGGAATTAAATTCAATTATCCTACATCAATAATTTTAAGAACAACCAATAAACTAAAAGAGAAAGCTTTAATCAAATGTGACTTATAATTTAAGTGGGGCAAATAATTACAAATATATAACGTACAATGTACACAATTCCCTAGCTGCAGGGCATAAAAAAACCCCAGACGGGTTAACATGCCGTTAAAGTCGATCAATCAATTAAAATACCATCGAATAACCAACTCTTACAAGACAAAAAGAGGTTATTTATTTTCTATGTTTAGCTTTGTCTGATACAAGGCCATTGTGTCTTCATCATAGTGGTTATTTTATTTTCAATGTTTTGGTCGTTATGCCCTCCAGCTTTCTTTAGATTTCTGTCGCTAACTAAGGTATTTCAAAATGAGGTCTTTATTCAATCTACGGTGCACATGTTAGGCTATAATTACCATTTTTAATTGGCTTGACATGTAAGTAAACACCACAATGGAGCCTCTAATTAAACAAAAGAACATTAGGCGTGAAACTCAGAAATTCCAGCTCGTAATTACACAATGGAGACGCACGTGGCGTAACAGTTATCTCTGTTGGAAATGGATTCGGCTATCCAAGATTAAATCCTGCAATAGGTTGTTTGCATTTCACATAGCGTTAATACTCAGGGAATAGTAGGAATCCAGCAATTCTTCCTTCAGCTATGGATTGATTAGGTTTGGGTATGATTTATAGCATATCAATCATTGAAGGTTATTTAACGCCAAATCCTATTTATACATATATATATTAAATATATGATTTGTAAAAACATTTTCTTGATAACATTTTTAGACGAGCCTGAGCTCATTTTTTGCACACAGTTAAATGATTTCAAATATTTATTTTTAACATGAACAATTCTATTTACGATTAATCATTTGTTTGCACACAGTTAAATAGTTTCAGTTATTACCATCTAACTCTAATAATTCTATTCAACATAAGTTATTTGTTTGCAGACAGTGAAGTGGTTTCAAGTATTGCTATTTAGCACTAATTATTCTATTTACACGCAGGCAAATGGTTCCAAGTTTTGCAACCTAGTACCAATGACATGTAAGTAAACATAAGTTAGAACTATTTAGTCACACCGTCAAGGAGTTTCAAATATTACTATTGAACACTAATAATTCTATTCAACATTGATTAAGGAGACTCGGCATAGTTTTCATTATCTTCACTAAGTGCCCTTCTATACCAGATTTGCCAGATTTAAATGTTCTTGATAAATATCTTCTTCCCATTATAGAAAAGTCTTGATTTTTTTTGTTCTAAAAGAAATTTTATGATTACATGTACACTGTTTATGACGTTACCTTCGTGAGGATATCAATTTCTTGCTTTATTTTCAATCGAGTATCAGTCTTCGAGGGTTATTCAATGTTAAAATCATCCTCGTTGAGGAGAGCGATGGTACTATTCAATCCATGGCTGAGGGTGATGAATAAAGGAGGATGGCCTCCCTTATTCCTTTCCCAAAGCTATTATTACGAATATGAATGTAATAGCGCCACTTGGATTTCGTACTCACTTGCTACGATGTAGCAGTTCAGCATGTAAACCACTACGCCACTAGAAGTTCACTGTCGTAATGTCAGTTATCGATTACAGCAATCAACACAAAAAACTTTTGAAATAGTGCTGAATCTGAAAATGACTTACTTTTTCATGGTTAGCAACCGTTTTTGCTGTACAGAAATACCTCATTTTTGGAGAAAAACAAAGCATTTTTTCAATTGTTTTCTCTATTTATGATATTGACCGATAGCAATATTTCTCAAAGTAAAATCGTAGAAACCTCTCAATTATCATTTAAACCAACAAATACCGGTCTGCTTATTGAGATATACTATTTTTGCTATAACAATCTGACTCTAAGTTTTTTAAAATAATATAATTGAATATACCAAGACTAACAGGTATCTTGATCAAATCATTTAAAAACTAAAAGCAGAAATAAAACCTTCTGGAACATAAGAACTATGGTGAAATTTTCTCTCTTGATTGTTTGTCTTGTACAAAGTTATTTAAGTCACTTTTGATACTCTAGTAGTAGTCAGCCATCATTCGTTTGTCCCACCGTCCCTGATAGAGTTCTTCCATTGTTTTGATATCCTGATGGAATCGTTTCTTTCTTCTTCACTCCCATCGCTGCTATTATCCGGAAATTTATCTAGATGGCTATGTAAAAATGAATCTAAATACTCATATTAGTGCCAATGTGCTTTTTCAGCTTTTTCACCAACGCCTTGTAGTTTTCCGCCAGGCGATTGCCTAAGAAGTTTTTCTCCACGTCAACAAATAATGTCCAAGTGCGTAATTCCAAGTCATTCATTGAATTAACAAATTCATCATACTTGATGAGTTTCCTGATGTTATGGTGAAACCATTTTCATAATATTCATCATATATAATGGAATAGGAGCATTCAATTGAGATATCTTAAGTCGGAGTTTCTTTCCAACCATGGAAGCCAGAGCACTCAATGCCCTTGGTTTCCTTCCGTCGTGAAGAAACAAATGTGATTGATTAAATTTATGAATATCAACCATTAGATTTTAGGATTTCATTTTTTTTATGTCACCTTAATTATCAGGTTTACTAAAGTATATTACTGATAAAGCTTATAAATTAATTTGAATTTTAGCGATTAATTAGTAGCGTCCTCCCATACACTTCGGTGTTGTAGCTATTGAAAAGGGAGCCCTGGGGTCACCCACGACTATGGTCACCAACTTTACTTTTACTTTAAATGTTTTGACTCAAAAACAATTTGCTGAGTCAGCTGGCGCTGTAGGATACACCGACTGCACTTCTGCGGAAGGTTAAGACCCCCCCAACAACAACAACAACAACGAGTGCCCTGCCTATGATATTAAATAATCTGATAGTGACGTTCCAGTGATGCTGGTGCTTTAGAGAATGTGGAGCACTCCTTCATTGCCAAAAATCCCAGGTCCACTGTCCCGAAGTGGTAGCACTTGATCGGGCCCAATCTATGGGTTAAATAGAACTAATCTGCGTACTTATGATAAACTAAATTACTTGAAATAGAACGGTTTTGATATGTAAACTGCGTACTGATGATAAAGGGAATTGTTTGAAATAGAATTGTTTTTGACATTGAAACTGTACTTAAGCTAAACGGAATTTTTTGAAATTGATCTGTTTTTGACATCTAACTGTGTGTAAACAAAGACTGTACTTGTGCTAAGCTAAACTGTTTGAATTAGAACGGTTTGACTAAACTGAATAGCTTGAAATAGAAATGTTTTTGACAATTAAACTGTGTACTTATGCTAAACCGAAGTGTTCGAAATAGAACTGTTTACTTGTATAAAAATGAATTTGGCATTAAATAACCAACAAAGATTGGTATGCCATAAAACACAAACAAACAAACAAACAAACAAAAACATTTTCTTCTCGGTATGAACTCCCTTATCCTCCCAGCTATGGGTTAAATGGCATCACTGCTGTTCTACTAGAAGAATGGCTTTGACATTAAATAACCCACAAAGGTTTATATGCCATTAAAGAAAGAAACCTAACCTCACTTTCTTTTCATAAAAATAGTTTATTTCAGGAAGATGCCATAGATTACTCGGCCAGCTGGAAAACTGATGGGTGTCTATGACTTTAATTTAATAAATTTTGCAATCAGCCAAGATCTTAAATTGATCTTTTTTCCAAAACTGAACAATTATAGAACGGTAGCTTACTATGATAAACTAAGGTCATTTTTGGAATCAGCACCATCAAATTAGCTAAAAAACGTATTTTTGTTTCTTGGTACCAAAAATATTGTTGACAAGTGTTAACAAATGAATTTCCAATTCACAATTCTTGCCCTCTCTGTTGGCTGGGGCTCTAGAATATGCCAACAGTACCACTTGCAAAGGAGTAAGATCCAAATGATGGTGAACCTCCAATCTTAAAGTTTCGGGAATGGAAATACCCCTTCATTGCTATTACCCCCAGGTCCACGATAGTCTGGATTGGTAGTACCTGTTAGGCATTATCATTATTATTATTAGTTATTTGAAATTATTAGTAGTAGCAGTAGTTATTTGAAACCATACAGCTGTAAGCAGATTATATTATATAAAAATACTTGATTAATAGAATTACCTTTGTTGAATAAGAATACTTGAAACCATTTAAATGTGAACTAATAAAAGATAAATATCAAATAGAGTTACTACTATTAGATAGGAATACTTGAAATCATTTAACTGTGGGCAAACAAATGAGCACTAATAACTCGTTTAAAAATAAAGTTAACAACAAACTATTTTCTTTCAAATCATATATATATATATATATATATATATATATATATATATATCGGATTTGGTATAAGATATTATACAAGGCTTGATATGCTATAAAACAGTAACCAACCAACCCAACCCAACCCAACCCTCAATTTTTATATAATTTATAGATTTATGAAAACTTTTGCGAGGTGTCGTTTAAAAAAAACTTATCTATTAAACTTTCTATAAATATCTGAACTAATAAAATGAAAAAAATTTAAAGTGGAAATATATAGTTAGTCTAATCAGCTTTTTCTAACGTGCGTATTTTATACATATCTTTTGTTTTTACCGAAGTCTTTTTATCTTATTTTACAATTAGGCTTGTTTAATGTAAATTAATTTTATTTTAGATTCCAACCATCGACTTTCTTTCTTTCTTGTTGTTAATTAGAAAATCTTTAAGCTAAAATGAACAGAATTTATTTAAAAACCGCTGTTTATGACGACTGTTCGGTTGAATCAAATTATTTGAAGACTTTAAGATTTGAATTACAGCTGGTTAGTTTCCATTGATGTCAATTAAAATTTTACACCGGACAGTCGCAAATAATAATTGTTGCCATAAAAGTTAAATTCACATCATATTTACCAATTATATTTTTGCATTAATTTTTGGTGCTCAAAGATGTATTCAACATAAAGCTGTTAAATAGCACCGTTTAGTCTGGGATGTTATACGAAAGCGAAACGTGAGCTAACATGAAAAAGGAAGAACAGGGTCTGATTATGATATATGGGAGGATCCATGTTGAAACTATCGATGCGTGATGTTATTCGGGAGTGGAGTGAAGTCCGTGATCACGACGTAGCATAGTTCACCTCGTCCGGAAATGTCAGGTCGGGCTGAGAACTTTTCAGCAGTTGCTTATAATGGCATCATCATCTTTATCATCATCAAGACATACTGATAGCACGGATTTCCTTGATTCTCTTATCACTCTCTCTCTCTCTCTCTCTCTCTCTCTCTCACCCACCCACACACACACACACACACAGACTGCTCTAAATGCCATTGCTCTTTACAGGTTTTCTAGACTGCATCTAGAGTTGATAGGTTTTATGGCATATCTATCATTATAGAAACCGGCTCATTGGTCTAGTGGGTAGAGTGTTCACCAATGGCCCGGGAGACCTGGGTTCAGTCCCAGGTCGCGACATCAGAAAATGGTACTTAATGCCTCCTTGCTTAACACTCAGCATTATAAGGTACGTAACAAGGGTAAAGTGGAGCAATCCTGGGGAAGGAGTAGCGTCCTCCCTTACATCTCTGTGTAGTAGCTATTGCAAAGGGAGCCTTCGGGTCGCCCTTGACTACTGTCACCAACTTTACTTTATCATTGTAGATTATTTGATGCCAAAATCTGGTTTATTCGTATATATTAGATATATGATTTGTAAACATAAGTCAACAATGTTCTAAGTATTTGCTATGTATCACTAAAAATTAAATTAAGCATCAGTCATTTATCTACACTCAGTTAAATGATCAAAGAGTTCTATTTCAAACTATTCAATTTAGCATTAGTCAACAAAATTGAATGGTTCCAAGTATTGCTCAGTAACAATTCAATTAAACATCAGACGTTTGTTTACACACAGTTAAATGATCAAACGGTTCGACTTCAAACAATTTAACTCCGCATTAGTCATTTGCTCGCACTCAGTTTAAATGTCAGATCTATTTGACCCATAGATAAGACCCTATAAGGTGCTATCACTCCGGGCCAGAGTGGACCTGGGAGCGATGGCAATGAAGGGGTAGTCTACATTCCCCAAAGCTTCAACATTACTGGAGCCTAACCATCAAATTGTTTAATGTCATATCCAGAACACTTATTTCTTACCCCTCTGCAGAAATACTGTCGAATATTCCACAGTCCCATCAGAGTGGGCTGAATCCAGGCCTGAGTAATTTAAGTCTGGTTGGCTAATACTGGTGCATCTAAGTGTGGGAGTCCACCGAAGAATTTCAATAATGAGTTCGTTCCTATTTCTCCAGCAGTGTCCAACTTGTCTTATTCGATTTACTTGGCCGTTTTTTATGATGGGTGGCAAGTGGTCGTACAGATAATGTATTGTGGGGTGGTATTTCAGAGATTTATTCAAAAACAGAACGCGGGATCCTTGCGTAGTTCCCATCTGGCTTTTTTCTCCAAGTGCTTTGTCTAGGAAGTGCAGCCATACAGTTGTATCAACTCGGTTTCAGCTTGGAAGAATTCCATTTTTATTTTATCAGACAGATTAGATTTCCATATGGTCGATAACCAGTCATTAGCCGTTCATGCCTTTCTATGCTTTCAGATTCTTGTTTTCCTTCAACCCATATGAAATCCATTTCTCAAGTTTTAATTTTCTTTTTTTTTAATCAAATGAGAGGAGAAACTACAAAATTAGCAGAAGAAGAATCAAATTATCATTCTTAGATCCTTTTGAATGACTTTCGTGTGTCTTTTTCACAGTTCATTAAAAAATTTTCTTTCCGGAATTAATTTTTTTAAGATCACATTTCGTCCGTTTACTTCTTCAAATATCAAAATGCTTTTTTTGTGTGTGGGGCGGGGGATTTAACATTATGTACCAAACTAAATTCTTTGAAAAAGATTGTTGTCTTCGTTCCGCAATTTTTTCTAAATATGAAATCCAAAAAGAATGTCTACATGTACAAGATCAATTCTTACACCTAAAACATACACCGACTTAAACTCTTTCAGAAATTCGCTCGAAAAAAATCGAAGTCACAGAGATCAATGATAAATGCAAAGCTAAGAATAATTCTGAAAGATAAAGAGAGATCAACAGAGAAGTTAACATCTTACCTGACGATCCTATGTATACTCGTTTTCATCCATCTTTAATTCTTACCATCGATCCCGAGTAAACTCGCTCTGTAATCTCCGAGCATATCTAGTCAAATGCTTGCAGAGAAAAAAGACCGAGTCAACTTGAAATTTTGTGTGACAATTCCACTTGGAAATCCACGCTTTCATTTCGTTCTGAAACAACACAGGACAATTTCCAGAAAATGACTTTTTTTTCTTTTGTAAAAACGTTTTGTAGACATTGATATACAATAAACTTTTCATGCAAGTTACTGAAAAGAGGTTTGTTTTACCTATCTTGAAAGAAACTGCTATTGTATTATTTGTGATTTGAAGTATAATTTTTTTCTAAAGTTCTGGGGTGCATAATATTTTTTTAGCCCGAACACCAAGCTGGAAGGCTCATTTGACAGTCATCCATCAAAGGTTAGTATTCCATATATACATATACTCACCTTCACACGTTGATGAAAAGTCTCGTAAAATATGCCTGCTGTACTTTTCTTCAATTGATTTACCATTGTTTTATTCATGATTTGAAGTATCAAGCTCTTTCTAATGTTCTGTGAAGCCTAATATGGTTTTTAGCCAACACACTAAGCTGAAGGGTGCATTTGACAGTCATTCATCGAACGTTAATACTTTCTGTATGCACTCTGTGTGAGTCATGAGACTTTCAGTCGTAGAGCAGGGATCTTAACAACGTTATAGTCTGTATAGTCTCGATTCGTCCTCCGATTTCCAACTCTTCCTGCCCTCTTTCCAAACTTTTTGGGACCGCTCCTCGAGCACCAAGGACAATTGGTATCACCGCTACACACAGATTCCTCATCTTTCGCAGTTCTCTGAAAAGGTATAAATATTTGTCTGTCTTTTCACTTTTTTTATTTTCTCTCTGTGGTCTGCCGGCATGGCAAAGTCCACTATTCGACAAGTTCTTTTTTTTTTAATTTAGGTCTAGTCTCCTGGCCGGGATCAGGTGATCCACTTGTATGTCTCGGATAATTTTATGCGTCTCATTCTCAAGGAATGTACAAATACTATTTCTGGCACAATTCTCAGTGGATCGCTTTTCCCACCCAGGAGTGTCCATTTTTAAACTCCTTTTGAGCTAGTTTGCTACATTCGCTTATTATATAATTAATCGTTTCGTCTTTGTCACCAGACAATCTACACTTGCCATTCTGTTGCGCAGAATCGATTTTGGCTTTAATATAATTGGTCCGTATGGTGTTTTTTCTTTGTTTGTTTGTTTTTGTTTTTTGTGCTGCAGTTAGAAGAGATTCAGTTTTTCTCCGAAGGTTTTCCGTTCGTAATCATGTCCAGGCCTTCTCGTGCGAGATTTCGCCAATTTGTTTCAGGAGATATCCATACAGTTGTTTTTCTTCCCTTTTCTTTTTTCTGGTTTTTTATTGTTGTTCCATTTGTCCTTATATCGTCAGTGCTATCACTGGCTGCTGTAATTAGTCTTTCTTTGCTTTTTTTTTATTTAGTCCTCATAATTATTATTATCATTACTAATAATCTAGACTCGTCTAGATAGTTCCAAATCATGAACTATCCCTAATTCTTCATTTCATGTTGTACAACTTAATATTCAATAACAATTTCACAAATGATATTTTTTACACCGTAGATGATACATAAATCTTTTAGAATTCTTTAAACTAAATATCTCTTCATGAAGATTTAATAATGTTTGTTTATATTTTGCAATTTTTATCTGGAATTCCTGAATGGAATGTATTAAAAAATTTATTTCTTTATTTGTTGGCTTGTTATTTAATGGCATATCAATCTTCCCGAGTTATTTAATGCTAAATCAATATTTTTTAGAAGTACAGTGGTTTATTTATCTAACCCATAACTGGAGGATCAGGGAGTTCATAGCCTTTCCAAGGGTATTTGTCCGAAAGTGAACGAAAGTTCGAGCTCAATACTTTAACAATTACACCACGGTGATACCTCACTTTTATTCCTTTGATATCTCAAAAACGGATTGACTTGGAAGAACCAACTGCTATGAAATATCCAGTAAGTGTGAACACCTGAATAAGAACAGTGTACGTCCTGGGATTAAATAAAGGGTTCGTTTGAAAATTCTTGAAAAGATTAACAACTACGAAAGAGACCTGAAGAATGCCAGAGAATATAACCACCGAAACATCATGACTATAATAACATCCAAGATGAGAACATTTGTCCGACTATATCAGTGTTTAACAAACATTTTGCAATCCGAAATTCTATCTTGAATGTCCCACATTGATATTTGTAATGTAAAAATTGATTGAAAAGTATAGATTATTGCAAATAGACAACAGTCGATTATTTTCCTTTATATGCTGACTCATACAAAATCTACTGGACGAAATAAAATGTAAAGGATTTACTGAGTACTTCATGATTTCCCTGAGGCTAAGACACTCACGAAATTTGCTTCATAAGTCTTTGGTCACACTGTCTTTTGTAATAGTTTCCTTTCTTTCTTTCTTTTTTTATCTTTTAATTTTTTTTTTTTTTTTTTTACATGCTACAAAAATTGCACGAATTTCTGCCTACACTAAAATCCAACGTTTAAAAGCAAACTTTAAATAGCACTTAAGAAAATATGATTAAAAAAAGGAGCAATAGAAATAACAATGAAAACGTTATGCAACATTCACTAAGAATTTAAGAGAAGTAGTAATACTTAAACAAAAAAAAAAAAGTCGGGCCTTAATTTTTTATGAGAAATCTAATCATGCCGAGAGATAAACATGGAGTCATGAACGTTCGTTGCCACTTTTCCTGGGAGATAGAAAAGAATACATTTGGAATATATCTTACTAGCAATCCTGATATACGATAGGCATTGTAAAAGATGCTGTACTCTTCAAAGTGAACTTTTCATCGCCGGCCTTTATAAGGGTCTAATGTCGATCGTTCTCGGTGAGAACGCCTGATTCAAATGGGTTTCAATTGACCTGTTGATCCAGGAAGGTAACCTGCGTGCTCCCATCCCAATCGGACACCCGTGCATGGATTGATTATATAGCTTAAAATGTTCTAAACATTTGGAAATATTTGAGATCAAGAATCTGAAGTCATCAATTACTCTTCACATATAAATGTGATCAGAAAGTCACCAGAGTAAATTGTAAATTTTCTTATTTTTCAAATTTGAAATTTAAGTGAAAAAGTGTACTTTTTGATCCGCAGCTTTCCTAAATGATCTCAAGGCTAAAATTTGAGGACTGGGAGGACATTAGATGAAACGTAAAAGCATGTATTCACACCGTATATGATGAAAAGTTTTAGAAGTACTCGCACCAATAAAAGCTCACTGGAATAAGTGCTGAATGCCAAGGAAATTATAATGAAAAAAATTACCATTCCATACATTGTTTGTCACTGCAAGGGTAAATTGAGCTTCAACTACTATACAAGGGAGTCTTCGTGGCGTAATAGGTTGAGTACTGGACTATGACATCCAAGTGAACGAGTTCGAACTCCACTCGCGCCATTTTGTTCTCTTTCGAACAAATACCCTTGAGAAAGATAGGAACCCCCTCATTACCCTGTTTTTATGGGTTAAATCGTATCATTGCTCTTCTACGGGGATGGTTTCAGCAATTAAATAACCTACGAAGGTTGATATGCCATTAAACAAAGAAACCAAATTCAATAAATGTATTTTTACCACCCCTTAGATTGATTTAAAAAAAAAGATAAAGAGCTCACGAGAGAGGTTTAGGTATAACACTAAACTGCATCTAAGTGGTGAGGCTGCAGTTCTGAAGCTATTGAGATTATCAAGTATTCCTTCATTGCTATTACCCCCAAATCCGCTCTGAACCGAAGTGGTAGTACCTATTAGGGCCCTATCTCTGGTTTAAATACATATTTGAGAATTATCTATACTAGATAAAAATTGGTGATATCATATAACTGTAAATTGTTTGCATTCCTCATCAAGTCGTGCTGCCAGTACGGATTTCCTTGACTCTCTCTCTCTCTCTCTCTCTCTCTCTCTCTCTCTCTCTCCGTCCCTATTGTCCCTCGCCACCGGAGAGTCTTTCAAACTAAATCCTGTGTCTGCACAGAGCTGATGTAGATAAATTCTGGTCAACAAATACTGGTCCGTTCATAAAAGTATGTCCCTTATGAGTTCCTCCATGCTTCTCCGGCAGTAATCTACGCATCTTGTTCGTCTTAGTTGGATGGTTTTCGAAATGGAAGGTAAGTGGCCGTACAGCTGTTGTTTTGTGGGGTGTCGCTTCCAGGATTTCTTCAATATAACTCTTAGCATTCTTGTGTAGTTCACAACTAGCGTTTTCTCTATGCGTTTTCTTAGCATCCATGTGGTGCAACCATACAGTGGCATTGACACAAAATGCTTAATTGAAATTATAATTGTTTACAAGTATTATCATTATCATTATGTATTACTTGAAATTACATAATTGTGAGCAAATGAATTATTATTGATATTTAATAGAAGTTGCTACTGAAACCATATCATTGTAAATACATTATTATTATACGAGGATCATTAAATAAGTTTCCAGACTTTTTTCGTATGGGCACTTTTATTGATAGTACACACATGAAACTCTAGTCCCCTTCGAAGTAATCTCCTCCGGCTGCAATGCACTTGTTGTACTGTTCCAACAACTTCTCGAAGTCCCCATGGAAGTCCTCTTGAGTGAGCGTGTCAATGACCTTCGTCACGGCCTCTTTCATCTCCTCAATTGTCTCATAACAACAGCCTCTGAGCTTAGGGAGTAACCGAAAGTCACTAGGAGCAAGGTCTGGACTATAGGGAGGCTGAGGAACTGTCTTGATGCCCATCTTGGTCAAATAGTCTGTGACAAGGATCAAGTTATGGACTAATGCACTGTCCAGGTGGAAATACCACTTACGCGATTTGAAGAGTGCTGGCCTTTTCCCTAGGAATCTCTTCCTGAACTCCCTTAAAACCTCAACATAGTAACCCAACCCTAACCCTTTGTCTAATCAACCGTGGTGTATTGACTTTCTTACTCCTCCCACACCTCTCATCATCCCTCACAGACTCCCTGCCTTTGTTGAATCTCTTTTGTTATATTTTGACCCTCGCCCCGGCCCAAAAATGCTATTCCAAGGTGATACACCGGAAGGAAGTGACACATTCCAATGGCCAGTAATCGAAAGAGATCGCGTGGGCGGATTAGGGCTTATAATATGGGACAAGGTGAAGGTCCCATTGTTCTACTACAGTGATGCACCGGAAGAGAGTAACCTCTGAACTGCATGACAGTTATTTCCGCTTAATGACGATTAAACATTCGATTTCAAAGATCCAGTGGGCGATCGTGTGGGCGTTGAATTATTATATAATTGAGTTGAGTTGGTTGCCAAAGCAGTTGCCAGTAGAATTCCAGATAGCTAGAGACCAGATGTGGTAAGGAAGGTCACACCCGACCGAGGGGGTCCTCGAAAACCCCCGATGGAGTGGACCCCAACATCAGGAGAACAAGAAAGACACAACGTGACGGTCATAACAGTGGGGTCAAAATATGAAGTTTATGTTCGGTCTCCAGCACCCTCTCACATGCAAACCTTGAACAACCCTTTCGAACCCTTGCAATAAAGTGAAAGGAAAATATATTTGTAAAGAAGTCTTCCTGCGTCTGACTTTATTATTGAGTCGTTATGATACGGCAAATGAGTATATAACATTATGCCACTCAAAAACTGATGCTCGATTCATGCAAGATCGACGAAAAGTAGTTTGAAGCATTCCATACGTTTCTGTGGTATTTTTTCCAAGTCTAAAACAGAATTTTATTGCATATCGTTCTTCTAAAGTGTCCTCACGTCCAGATTACATTTTTGAAATTCACCAGCTGTGACAATCAGGCTTTAGTAGGGTGTATTCCAATTGCTGCTGTAGCTGTTCATTTAAACCTGAAATCATAAAAATCATGCAATTTGATCCATAGTTTAGGATATGAAGATGTATTGCAATAAGATACTGATTTTTAAAGAGTCTACGACAATTTTAAATGCCTGTACAAAAAAGTCTGCAGACTTATTGAATGCACCACATGTGTGCAACTTATAGATAAGAATACTTGATACCACATAACTATATGCAAAAAACCTTAAACAATTGTACAAAAAATGTAAACGAACGATGTACAAGATTTTCTAACCTTTAGGCATAAAATACCCCTTGACGAGTTGAGATATCGTTAAAATCAATTAATAAATAAATCAATCAACCATTAATCAAAAGTTACCAAGCTCGTCAACCAGTTTTGTCAAACTAAACTAAGGGGTTTATGTGTGCCCGTTGTCGAGTGAAGGTTAACAATCTTGTCGGGGGTGTTCTGATGGTGTAATTGCTAAAGTGCTGGACTGCATAATCGTAGTGAGCGAGTTCGAACTTCAGTTGCACTCTTATGTTCACTTGCGGACAAATGCCCTTGGGAAAGGTATGAACCCCCTAATCCTCCCAGTTATGGGTTAAATATAACCACTACTGTTCTTCTTGGAGAATGGCTTTGGCATTAAATAACCTTCAAATGTTGATACGCCATCAAACAAAGAAACCAAACCAAACCAAACTAATCTTGTCTTGCACCCAATTTCAAGTGTACTAAGATGAGTGCTATATGCCTTTTTATTGCAGCCTTTTGTCTTACCTAAATTTAAGATTATCAAGCATCCACGTATACATGATTATATACGAGGTGCCAGCCAGATACTTAAGGCGCGAAATAGCTTCCTCAGATAACAGGAAAAACATGTCAGACAAAATGATAGAAAAATTCATTTAAAAATTCTGCTGGTGGAGATATTTTAAGAGATTTGTGAAATGTCCAGGTAGACACAAACAATTCTGGGCAATTTGACAAATGAACAAATTGATCTGTATAAGCTCACTATCACACACACACACACACACACACATATATATATATATATATTGAGAAAGAGAGAGAGAGAGAGAGAGAGTGAAAGAAAGAAAGAAAGAAAGAAAGAAGTAAAGATCTCAACCTAATTAACTACGGAATAGCCTTTTTTTTCATTCTTTTCTATTTTGAAGGGTTACATAAACTCGGCAAACGATATGCTTAATTAGGTTTCTTCGTTTAATGGCATTTCAACCTTCACGGGTTATTCAATACCAAAGCCTTCCTCGTAGAAGAACAGCATATTATATAATTAAGGTAATGATTTTTTTATATTAATCATTTTTCGATAATTATATTTCACTATTTAGTTTGGTAAGGCTTTAAACTACTCGGTGACTCTTAGTTCAAGTGCACTCTTATGCCCACGCGGAAAGGATATGACAATCATCATCTGTCATAATAAACCCCCAAACAGGAAATGGGACTGGATGGCCGTTGAAGTGAATTGAGTGGGTGGTTGGCGTCGTACCTGGAAGAGATGGTCTTGAGAATTTGAGGATTAAAAAAAAACAGTTGTTGACGTTCGATCGTTCAAGCACGCGGTTGGGTTTTTCGGATCTGATCAAAGCTGATCAGTTTAGATCTCAACCGGCAGAAAGTTGAGATCTGAGACACCACAAGATGCATTGTTCATGGGGGAGGGGTCTGCATAGAGTGTTTAGCATATGCTTATATGATTTGTGTCTCTCTCCTTGTGTCGCCCAGGGCCGAAGCAGAAAGAAATAAACCCATTCGAATCCGAAACAACAGAGTCGGCATGTTTTATTATTGATGTATATTTACACTTTATGACTATATAACAAGTAGCTTTACAATTTGATCCATAGTTTGGGGTATAAAGGGATTCAATACCTTTCCACAGGGTATAAGAACGAAAGTAAACGCAATAGCGCAACATGAGTTCGAACTCACTGACACCGAGTCTGCAATCCAGTACTTTTTTCCACCAAGACTCACGCCGGTCTGTTTACTGTGAGAAATTGTACGTTGATGATATGAAACAATAGGTATGTTACATTATTTTAGTTCATAAACTTCTTGATCGAGCCGAGAACTTTTAAATACTCTCTTGAATATGCGTGTGTGCATGTGAATTATATATTGACGCTAAATGCACATTAATATTTATATATGAGCGTATGAATATTGAATATGAAAATATTTCTGAATATATACATATGTGTATAGCTAAGCTTATAAAGCGCACACACACACACACAAAATGACCATATACAAATTTAAAATAGACTATATGATAGAATGTGGAGACACACAAAATTACCATTTACAGATTTATAATAGACTATATGATGGAAGTGGGGAACACAAATTTCTATAAAGCAAATTTATGATTGACTAAAATAACTTTAATTACAAATTAATCAATTTTATTGACGTATTCTTCATATATATATATATATATATATATATATATACATCACAACAGTTTTTAATTCACTTTTCTGGAAGATTCATGATTTACATTTCGGATTCCTCTTACTGAATGCGATATTGAGAGCAATAAGAGCAACACGTAATCATCATTATAATTATTTACTTTGATGAGTAATCCTATTTACGAACCCCTCCGCTCGGGCAGGATATGACACAAGGTCAATTTTTAAGCGGAGTTTAACAGGTTTGAATTCAGAGTTTTCCTTCTCCTAGACTAGTTGCCTCACCAAGGCTGAAGAACCTAGTCTGCCTTACTATTTACCCATAGCTGGAGGGATTCATACCTTTCCCAATGGTATTAGTGCTATGTGAAATGCAATCAGTCCAGGATTTGAACTCGTGTCGCCGTGCCCAATTCCTGCAACGATAACCATTACACCACGGGCACCTCCTTTGATGAGTAATGGAGGCGGACTTACAGTAACGTCTATCGTTCGAATGAATTAAATTGGTGACATATATATATATATATATATATATATATATATATATATATATATATATATATATATATATATATATATATATATATATATATATATATATATATATATATATATATATATCCACAGACAGACTGTTTCGTTCTATCAGAACTCTTCAGTGTGGCTAGACCCGCAGGACGCTCGAAGCCGGGATCGAAACCCGTCCAACTTTACGATAGACTAAGGCTTCAGACCACACGGCTACAAACGGACTACATTGGCTAAGGGAATTTTAAGGTATTTTATATTTAGCAACAGCAGCAGCAGCCTTTGTTTACATTTTTTTATACCTTATCGGCTACCAGCAGTGCTCAATTCTTACGAAGAGCTTTGCATTACGCTAGGGGCGGCCGACAATTCCTTCGCCAGAGTGCTCAACCCCCATGGGGGAGCGTATATATTGTCATCCACAGACAGACTGTTTCCTTCTATCAGAACTCTTCAGTGTGGCTCGACCCGCAGGACGCTCGAAGCCGGGATCGAAACCCGTCCAACTTTACGATATGTATATATATAACTTCGTAGAACTATGGATCATTCAATGAATAAGAGGATTTCGTGGGGAGTGAAACAGATCGACTCTTCGGTAAAGAAAAAGTTCTGGGCATAGTTGACGATTTTAGTTATGCTTCACTTCATGCTAATGCTCTTGGGAAAGTGATGTGTTTATTTATTCTCCACCAGTTATGGCTAAATAGTAGGACCGACGGTTTGTTGTTTTCGTTTTTGGTTTTGGTTTTTTTTGTTTGATTTTTTCTGTTTTTGCTTTTTATGGTTTTTTTTGTTTCTTTGCTTTGTTTGTTTTGTTTTTTATCCTTGGTATAAAACTAGGCTAGGAAAACTCTAAATTCAAACCTGCCGAACTCCGCTTGAAAAAAAATTGACCTTGTGTTGTATCTTGTTCGTAGCAAAAGGGTTATAAGCTCTCCCTAAATAACTGAACTTCCCGAATTTGACAAGTGAAATCTGAAACCACTCCTACACACACACACATACACACGCGTGTGTGTGTGTGTGTGTGTATGCAACGTATCAAATATTAAAGTAAATGAGGGGTAAAGTACGTAAAGAGAAACACACTAAGAAAAGTAAGGACCGGTATTCATTAAAAAAAAACTTAACCAACTGAAAACCATACAAAATGCAAACACAAGTGAGTTCAAGTCTCATTGTAAAAAGTAAGTAAAGTTGGTGACTGTAGTCGAGGATAACCCAAAGGCTCCCTTTTCGATAGCTACTGCATCGAGGTATAGGGGAGGGCGTTACTCCCTTTCCTTGATTGTTCCACTTTACCCTTTATCTGTACCTTACAATGCTAAGTGTTAAGCAAGGCGATATCAAGTACTATTTTTTGAGTCTTTGGTATGACTCGACCTGGGATTGAAACCAGGTCTCCCGGGCCATTTGCGAACACTCATTGAATAACCCATTAAGTAGGCCATGTGCCATACATTTTCTCTGACGAAATCCTCAATCTGGAAACATACACATGTGTAAGAACAAAATAAATAAATTCTAAAAAATACAAATCTTTTCGTGGACCTACTCATTTTTTGACAAGTTCACCTACCTATGAAGCAGTGTCTCATCAACCGAAAAAGACATCGACACGCGACTAACAAAGGCATGGACAGCTAACGATAGACTAGTGGTCATATGGAAGTAAGACCTGACCGATAAAATGAAACGTAGGTTCTTCCAAGTAGCGGTCGTGTCGATACTGCTATATGGATGCACTACGATGGAGAAAAAGCTTGACGGCAACAACACAAGAATGCTGCGAGCAATTTTGAACAAGTCTTGGAGGCAACACCCCATAAAGTACCAGCTGTACGGCCACATACCTCCCATCGTGAAAACTATCAAAGTAAAACGAACCAGACATTCAGGACACTGCTGGAGAAGCATGGACGAGCTCATAAGCGATGTTCTCCAATGGATCCCCGCGCATGGCCGTGCAAAAGCAGAGCGAGCAGCTCGAACCTACATACAGCAGCTCTGGGAGGATACGGGATGTAGCACTGAGGACCTGCCAGAAGCGATGAACGATGGGGAGGAGTGGCGATAGAGGGTCAGGGATATCCGTGCAGGCGGCATGATATGATAATGATGATGATGATGATATATATATGTGTGTGTGTGTGTGTGTGTGTGTGTGTGTGTGTGTGTGTGTGTGTGTGTGTGTGTGTGTCTGCATACAGAAAACCAAAGTTCACAGACACCAGCATGTAATATATATATATTCCTAAATGCATAACATGACCTAGTCTACTAGGGCGGTAGAATACACCGACTGCATCTTTGCAATGGAATGAGACCTCCCCAACGAGTGTCCTGGATATAACACTAAACAATCTGATGGTGATGTTCCAGTAATGTTGGAGCTTTGGGGAATGCAGAGTACCCCTTTACTCCTTTATTGTCCCTCGCTTCCAGGTTCACTCTGGCTCGGAGGGGTAAATCCTGATAGGTCCCTATCTATGGGTCAAATACAACTAAACTGTATGCTTAAGCTAAACTGAATTAGCGTTTAAACTGCATACTCATGCTAAACTGAATTTAAACTGCGTACTTATGAAAAACTGAATTGTCTGAAATAGAACTGTTTTGACATTTCACTTTGTGTAAACAAAAACTGTACTTATGCTAAACTGAATTGTTTAAAATAGAAGTTTTTTGACATTTAAACTATGTACTGATACTAGACTGAGTTGTCTGAAATAGAACTGCTTAGTAGACAAATTCACGTACCTAGGAAGCAGCGTCGAATCAACCGAAAAGGACATCGAAACGAGGTTAACGAAAGCATGGACAGCTATCAATAGGCTATCGACTATATGGAAATCAGACCTAACCGATAAAATGAAACGCAGTTTCTTCCAGGCAGCGGTCACATCGATACTGCTATATGGATGCACTACATGGACGCTAACAAAACGGCTGGAGAAGAAACTAGATGGCAATTACACAAGAATGCTGCGTGCAATCCTGAACAAGTCCTGGCAGCAACACCCCACAAGACACCAACTGTACGGCCACCTGCCCCCTATCACGAAAACTATTCAAGTTAGGCGAACCAGACATGCAGGACATTGCTGGAGAAGCAGAGATGAACTCATAAGAGATGTACTCTTATGGATCCCCACACACGGCCGCGCAAAAGCAGGACGACCAGCACGAACGTACATTCAGCAGCTATGTGAGGATACAGGTTGTTGTCCTGAAGACCTACCTAGGGCGATGAACGATAGGGAGGAGTGGCGAGAGAGGGTCAGGGATATCCGTGCTACCAGCACGATATGATGATGATGATGATGTGTATAAAAATGGATTTGGTATTAAATAACTTACACAGGTTTATATGCCAAAAAGCTAAACCAAATTAAACCAAACTAAAACAAAGTTTTTATCAAAATGACTTGATTCAGCAATAAATGACCCAAAAAGGGTTAATATGCCGTAAAACAAAACAACCATAAGTTTAACACCTCTATAATTCATAGTGAGCACTCTATGATAATATCACAAAATTAGATCCACTATTAACTCACCAAGGGTATTTTTTACCAAAAAAAAGAAAAGTATTTTTTTTTTCATAATTATTTTCCATGGAGGTAAACTCATTGCATTGTTTAGAATTGGTTTATTGCAAAAAATGATATTAATCCCACAGAAATATTTGTTTTGAGGCTATTCAAAATGACGGCAGAGTCCACCAAGCCAAAACAAAGGTCTGCCATCAAAAATTTTGTGTTTGGTTTGGTTGTTTAATGGCATATCAACCTTTGTAGGTTATTTAATGCCAAAGATATTCTCCTTGAAGAACAGTAGTGGTGCCATTTAACCCATAGCTGGGAGGACGAGGGGGTTCATACCTTTCCCAAGGGTATTTGCCCGAAAGTGAACGTAATAGCGCGACTGGAGTACAAACTCGCTTCCTGCGATTTCGCAGTCTATTGCTTTAACCATTACACCACAAGGACACCCCCCCAAAATTTAGTGTCTCAGAAGAGCAAACGATATGGAATTTACAGAAGAATGTGTACGGAAAAGCATGCTTCAGTAAAAAGAAAATGTTTACAAAAGGGTTAAACAAGGGTTTGCCATCACGAGCCTGAGTTTAAAGACAATTCATGTAGGAAAAAACACATTCACTCTCCGGTAAGAAAAAGTTCTGGCCTCAGCGGACGTTAAAGAAGGTGATGTTGACTGTCTTCAAGGATATGAAAGGATCCATCACGATTGGTTCCTTTGAAAATGATGAAACTGTAAACAGTGCTTTCTCTTGGGAACTTCTTAGGTACAATCCACCTTATTTATAGAATGACACTCGTATAAATATATTTGGGCCAAGTGGGTAGAGCGTTCGCCTAAGGCCTGAGATACTGGGGTTCAATCCCAGGTTGAGTCATACCAAAGACTCAAAAAATGGTACTTGATCCAACCTTGCTTAACACTCAGCATTAAAAGGGACGTGTGGAAGATAAAGTGGAGCAATCCAGGTTAAGAAGTAACGCCCTCTTCTACACCTCGGTGTAGAAGCAATTGAAAAGGGATCCTTCGAGTCGCCCTCGAATACGGTCACCAACTTTACTTTTATATATAGAGAGAGAGAGTAGTGTCGCATAATATCTCATCTGAGGATAGGCAACGTGGAACTCAAAGTCGTGACTGTTTTATTATTGTTCCATTTTATAGCTAAGATATTTTAGTATTGCTCTCCATTTGTTATGCATAGATCACTGTAAAAATTTCATTGATTAAAAATGTTTTTAGATTTAAATTTTAGTCATAATTACATACATACATACATACATACGTATGTATGTATGTATGTATGTATGTATGTATGTATGTATGTAATTATATGTATGTATGTATGTATGCACACATACACACACACACACACACACATATATATATATATATATACATATATATATATATATATATATATATATATATATCTTTGTGTTTCTATTTCTGAAAACATCGCTTATTCCGACTTATATTGAGAATCTCTCAATCTTACATGGAATCTGAAACTGACAACTATAGAATTCGAGAGAAGAATATTACTGACTGCTACAGTAAGAAATTCTACCAAAATAAACGAGAACAGGGTGAGTAGAGACAGAGGGCGGTGAGCAAGAGGGAGGTTCTTAAAATTAACCTTGTCATTATACTGATCCATACTTGATAATGGTTTCTGTCAACAATCATTCTCTTTTCCTTCCATCGTAAGAAATGAATTAAAAGTTGCAAAGTAAAAAAAGAAAAGAAAACGTGAGACTTAAAATTAGAAAGGTTCTTTTAAAAGTAGCTTTAATTTACTTGTTAAGTTTTTTGGGGATTTTTTTTTTTTTCGTTTTTTTTTTTTTCTTTTAACTTTTTTGTATTATTTGGAATAAATTTGAGGTTTTTCAATGAAAGCTAATCAATGAACAGGATTTGTTCAAGTTGCGTATCTTTGATGAGAAAAATGCATCCAGCGTTTCAGATGTATCGCAAAATCCAAAGGGGATTTAGATCGACCAAAGTATTCATGAATAGAGAATCATTCAGAATCGATTTCTTAAAATGTACTCATCGAACTTCTTTTTCATTCTCTTTTTTAACATTTTATTGCAGACAAAATCTCCATGGCAACTACGATAACTCCCGCTACTACCGCAAAAGTTCTACTACAACAACTACTACTGCAGCTACTACTACTACTACTACTACTACTACTACTACTACTACTACTACTACTACTACTACTATAATAATAATAATAATAATAATAATAACAACAACAGCAACAGCAACAACAACAACAACAACAACAAAAAGAAGAAGAAGACCAGACGTAATAATAATCAACAAAAAAAAAGAGTAATTACAAAATTGTCGACTTTGCTGTCCCGGTTGACCACAGCATAAAACTGAAAGACTGTGAAAAGAAAGATAAGTACCTCGACCTAGCTAGGGCATTAAAAAAAACTGGGAAACCTGCAGGTGACAATTATACCAATTGTAATTGGTGCTTGGAAGTTTGCGGACGGGTGGACACCATCCAAACTACAACATTATTGAGAACGGACAGAATACTGAGAAGAGTCCGGGAAACTTGAGGAGACTTGCTGACACTCAAACTCCAGTGAAAGGCCATCAGCTGAAGAACCTAGTCTGCCCTACTATTTACCCATAGCTGGAGGGAGATAATAATAATAATAATAATAATAATAATAATAATAATAATAATAATAATAATAATAGACAAATACGTGGTCTTGCCAGATAGCTGAAACATGAAGGTAACGATGAGACCAACAATAGTTGAAGCGCTTGGAAGAAGTCCCCAAAGGCTTGAAAAGGAGACTGAAGCAATTGGAAATCTGAGGAAGAATCGAAACCATAGAGATACAGAATTCTTAAGATCGGCTAGAATACTCAGAAAAGTCCTGGAGACCTGAGGAGAATTGCTGTCTCTCAGACTCCAGGGAAAGACCACGTTAAAGATGGTGTAAAAAAACTTGCAAGATGTGAAATAATAGTATTATACTCTTTTCACATCAGATGTGACTGGTAGCTACCATTTTTGTCTGAATTACAGCAAGTCCCTTCTGTTATCAAAGATTCCTTTCGGTCTTTTAGACGATCACAACATTACCGAGATCGATAGGTCTCAATCATCTCTTCAATTTCTTAAACTCACCTGTCATATTTCCAGATTCTTCGGGAAATGATTGGTTGATTGATTTTAATGGCATGTCAACTTGTCTGGAGTTATTTGATGTGAAAGGGTTAGTGAATTGGGTACATTATACGTTTATGTATTCAGTTTTTGTGCAGTTACTTATGTATTCTGTCCACAGTGATATAAAATCAAATATTCTTATCAAATACAAGAAAAAAATTAACCAGATCAATTTGATTCATTGATGAGACCCTTACACATACAACAGTTAGAGTGGACCTAGGAGTAATGGCAATGAAGGGATACTCCTCCCTCCCCAAAGCTCCACAACTGGAGCCTCAACACTAGATGCAATATTGTGTCATACACAGGACCCCCCCCACACCATTTCAGGGAGTGTCTTACCCATTTTCTGGGGATTCTGTCGGAGTATTTTAAGCCCCAGACGACATAGCAGCTTCTTCGAGATAGTTCAGAAAGTTCCACCTATGATTAGGATCACTGTCTCTTTCTTGCTCCATAGTTTTTTCAGCTCTCAGCCAAAGTCCTGGCATTTATACAGATTTTTCTTCTTTCTCTTTTTTTTTTTTTTTTTTTTTTTAGTTATTTTAACTCCGTAATCTATTAAAAGTTAAGTGGTCAATAAATACTTTTCTAATTAACTACAACTTAAGCTGGTCTTCTGCTCAGGGGTGAGCGATCCATTTTTTTAATCAAATCTCAAATGATTTTGTGCGTTTCATTTTCTAGAGGAGAAACCTCGTGGCGTAACGACCGAAGTGCTGAACTGCGATTTCGAAGTTAGTGAGTTCGATCTCCAGTCGTTTTACTTTCGGACTACTACCCAATTGAAAGGTATTGAACCCCCTCCCTTATCCCCCGGCTATCGGTTAAATAGTTTCCCAGCCGTTTTTTTTTTACAAGAATGGCTTTGGCATTGAATAACATATGGAAGTTGATACGTCATTAAACTAAAAAAAAGCAAACCAATTATTTTCCGGGACAGTTCTGGTTTGTGTCTATTTGATTAGTTAGTATGGTCAAATTTCAGTCGATTCCACAGTTTCCAGCAGACCACCTTCCCGATCCAGACGTGCCTGCATTTGAATTATTTTTGGACTAGTTTGCTGCAATCATTTATTATGCGATTTTTTCATCTCTCTCTCTCTCTATATATATATATATATATATGTGTGTGTGTGTGTGTGTGTGTGTGTGAATATATATATATATATATATATATATATATAGAGAGAGAGAGAGAGAGTGTTTACACTTGTTATTCTCCTGATAATCATTTTGCTCCTTGCCAGATTTTCACACCAACTTCGACTGTTGGCTTTTCCCTGAAATCTGAATGACAAGTTTCTTCTGATCTCCAAGACTATTCTAAGAATCGAACAGATTTTAGCAGTGCTGTATTTTAGATGGTCTTGATTCTTACTCTGATCTCATATTCCACCAGTTTTTTCTGGTCTTTTATAGACCGTTCCAAGATCACCAAATGAACTGATACCAGCGTAACTTTGATGTTCGATAGCTTTTTTTCAACTCTCTCGCAAGATCTGAGTATTAGTTTATCTTTTGGCTTTCTTTTATTTTTCACTTTTTGGCCCACTGAAACGGCAAAATCCTCTAAATTACAAGTTTGTTTTTTTTTTTTCTTGTTAATCAAAACTTGGTCTAGTCTCCTGGCCAAGATTTGGTGGCCAGTTTGTATCCCAACAGAATTTTATGCATTTCTTTTGCAAAGACAGATTCTCAGTTGTGTATATACTATTTGTCACCATATTCAAATTTCAGTTCCTTGCACAATTCCCAGTTGATCCCCTTCCCCATCAAGTCATATCAAGTCCTGTATTCTTTTTGTGCTAGGTTTCTGCATTCGCTTATTATGTGATTAACTGTTTCATCTCTATCTCCACATAACCTATAATTGTTATTCTGTGTCTTGTTAATTTTAACTTTGATATAATTGATTTTTATGACATTATTTTATGCTGCTATCGAGATATTTAGTTTCTCTCTTGAGGTTTCCCTTTTTTTTCCATTTCGTTTGTAATTTTCTTAGTTTGTCTCTTGAAGTATCCATACATTTAAAAAGTTCATGTTAAGTTTTTTTAATAAACTATTTTCCATAATGTCAGCCATATCTCTACTGCACAAAAATTCTGATGGTGTTTGCATATTATGTGCCATTATGTGCCTATGTAACAGAAACCCAACAAAAACAGCACATTACAATGAAACATTTATTTCAGCAATACACTTAAAAGGCTCTGAATAAAAGAGTCAATCAAATTCCCGTCAAATTTACAAATTAATGTGAATTAGAAAGTTTATTGCTACAATGAAGGTATTTCACTACTATTGGCTAACTGCTGTTTGTTGTCCAGTATTCATTTCGTTTCTGACTGTCATTTTGAGTGCTTTTCCTAACTTTTCGACATTTTTATTCCGTGTCATTTAAGATTGCTTCACAACACAGACTTTTCTAATTTAAGACTAATCTTAGAAGACGAAGATAAATTAAACCTTTATATGTAACGATGTTTTTGTTTATGACTGAATTATTAACCCTAATCCTGACCATGACTGATGTAATAAATATAAAAACTACGATTATGTTATATTAGAAAGTGTCATATACAATTTCACGAATTATGTTTTCATCTCTGTTGTCTATAACCAAAATTAAATTTTTAATGACTTTAGTTTTCATAGATTTCAATTGTTTTTTTCATAAACTAATCCCTCTTTCATATTATCATATTTACCCAACCTCTCCACTCGGGCAGGATATTACACAAGGTCAATTTTTAAGCGGGGTTTAACAGGTTTGAATTCAGAGTTTTCCTTCTCTTAGAGTAGTTGCATCACCAAGGCTGAAGAAACTAGTCTTCCCTGCTGGAGGGAGAATAATTGGATTCATAACTTTCCCAAGTGTATTAGTGCTATGTGAAATGCAATTAGTCTCGTCCAGGATTTGAACACTCGTCACCGTGTCCATTTCCTACGACCATAACCATTACACCACGGGCACTTCCCCTCTTTCATATTATAAAGTAAAGTGGGTGACCGAAGGCTCCCTTTTCGTTAGCTACTACACTGGGGTGTTGAGGAGGGCGCTACTCCATTCTCTGGATTGCTGCACTTTACCCTTAATCCTTACCTTATAATGCTGAGTGTTAAGCAAGAAGGCATCAAGTGCCATTTTTTTGAGTCTTTGGTATGACTCGACCTGAGATTGAACCCTGTTCTCCCGGACCATTGGTGAACACTCTACTCATTAGCCCAATAGCTTGGTATACTTTGCCATAAAGACATTAAACATTCTCTAGAATCTTTAAGCATTCTATTAAAATCCTAAGTATAAAAGTTACTAATAAAATAAGTTTATTTCATACTTGGCCAAAAATATTCTTGCTGCTCAATTGAATACCTAGACATTTCTTTGTAATTCATAAGTGTATATGGTCGAAATGAAATCAGTTTATTCCATCCTTTTTCAAAGTAAACAAAACATTCTATTGTTTCACCCTTTGTCGGTACGTTGACATTTTATTTTCATTGTTTACAATAACTTAGTCTGATCTTCTGTCCATATTTCAAAATCTTAAAATACATTGCATTCTCAGTTTTCAGTTTCTAGCCTGTCTTCATACCATCTATTTGATAATTATCCGATTTCTTTGAGTTATAAGGGCACATTATAGATAGATTGTGGTCAGCACAGTAACGTTTAAAGTAATTCAAAATCCAAATTTCAATATAAATAATAATATTTTTAATAATAATATATCAGCGCTCACTCTGATCATTATAAAGAACTCGCTTTTATCTATCTATTTGCCATAATATATATGTAAACTTTCGATGTCACCTCAACCTCATGGTCCTGGATTAAAAAGACATGACGATTCATAAAAATCAAATTGCATTAACCCATTAAAAATTCAAGCTACGTTTATCATATTTTCCAAAAGTCAGCTGCTAGGCTGAAAAGTCACAAAGCAGGTCATGAATGTGAATTAGGTTGTTTGAGCAGTAATTTTGGCTTTAAAAACGGTTACTATGAATGTATACGGTGGTCGTGGCACTCATATATGCTTACATAAATGTAGAGGCTGATATAATCTCTATGAATAGCATGTGACTCGATATTAAGCATAACTGTCGACTTTAGTGACATTTAAGATAGTTTGTTAAAGTGGTGAATTATAAGCCTCGTCAAATAATTGTTTGCACCTTGTTGGCAGGGGGCGTGAAATACGCTGACAGCACTTTTGCAAAGGCGTAAGTCCCCCACCCAAATGAGTGTCCTCAGTATGAAACTAAACAACCTAATGGTGATACACCTTCCGGAGCTTTGGAGAATGTGGAGTATCACTTCCCAGCCATCACTTGCAGATACACTCTGGCTGGGATTGGTCGCACCAGTATGGGTCGCATCTTTGTGTTTATAGGACATTACACTCCTATAATTTAATTTGGGCGGTATGCCACTTGTTCGCACAAAGATGGCGGACGCTCACATATTCATTCTCGGGAAACCATTGACCAGGAGAACCACGTGACCTGCTTAGAACTACGTCCGCGCGTAAATTTTCGTCCTGCGTTTGGAGCCTCTTACAAGACGTGTATTTTCTATAAATACGTCGTCTTCAAACACCCTTTCTCTCTTTTACCCAATTTCTTCGCAGCGGCAACACACTCCCTCCAGTGTGAATCAACACGAGTGAAAAGCAACAACATGGATGGGCCTCGCAGACATTCAAAATATACATTGACTGTGAGACTCTTTCCAGTCTCAGAGAAACTGCCTGTTTGCAACCATAAAAAGAAAGACATTTTAAACATGTAATCCTTTTGTAGTTTAGTTGTGTTACACACACACACACACACACACTCACACATATACACACACTATTACTTTGTTAATAGAATTAGTTATATTTTTTATGTATCAATGTAAGTTTTATTGTTGTAGAATATAAATTTGTTTTTGTTCATCGCCTTGTTTTAAATGTTCCTTTTGTCCGCGCCGTTTTACAACCTTTATTTGTTTCATATCTTTTACTCATTTGTTGCATATCCTTCACTCATTGGCTTCCTTCATTTACTACTTTTTTCCATGTGCCTATATTATGCCTATTCTACCTTTATTCTAAACTAAACTAAATATCAAACTTCAACTTAAATAGTAAACACAGGTCACCACTCCATCTAGTACATGTTAAATAGAAATATTTAATCATTTACAATTCTTGAAACCATTTAAATGTGTGCAAACAAATGATTAATATTAAATAGAATTATTAGATAGAAATACTCGAAACCATTTTACGGTGAGTAAACAAATGATTAATATCAAATAGGTTCATTAGTGTTGGATTAGTGGGTAGAGTGTTCGCCAATGGTCCGGGAGACCTGAGTTCAATCCCAGGTTGCGTCATACCAAAGACTTTAACAATGGTACTTGATACCTCCTTGCTTATTACTCAGTAATATAAGGTACTTATCAAGGGTAAAGTGGAGAAATCCAGGAAAAGGAGTAGCGCCCTCCCTTACACCTCGGTGTAGTAGCTATCGAAAAGAGAGCCTTCTGGTCACCCTTGACTACGGTCGCCAACTTTACTTTTTATTAAAATTCTTGAAACCGTATTACTGAGTGCAAACAAATGAACTCTGAATCCTTTAGAAATAATGTCACCAACAAACTATTCGCTTACCAATCATATTTATATATATTTATAGTATTTGGCATTAAATAACCCGCAAGGGTTGCAATGCCATTAAACCAAGAAACCTTATACCTTAACTTGAAACTGTTTAACTGTGTGTAAACAAATGATTGATATTAGATATAATTGTTTGTGTTGGATGATAATACTTGAAACCATTTAACAACGTGTAAACAAATGAGCTCTGGCTCGTTTAAGATAATGTTACCAACAATCTATTCGCTTACAAATCAAATGTATATATATATATATATATATATATATATATATATATATATATATGTGTGTGTGTGTGTGTGTGTGTGTGTGTGTGTGTGTGTGTGTGTGTGTGTGTGTGTGTGTGAACAGCATTTGGCATTAAGCACCCAAAAAGATTTGATATGCCATAAAACAAATCAAACCAAAACAAATCATCGCTCCCATTCAATCTTATTTACTATTCTATTCTTGATGTGACAGTGGCATTCATAAATGATGAATATACGTCAGCTTTTCATCTCTTTTTCCACCTTAACGGCATTTATTGTATTATTGAATAGAATTTTTTTTTTTTTTTTTACTTTTTTGCCGATTTTTGATGTTTTTGTTTGTTTTGTTTTTTGCTTTGACATAATCTGTTCTGATGAAATTTCTTTTTGGCCGGATATTAACAGTCATTCTATTTATGTTATAATTTTGAGTATCATCTGCCATTATATAACATTTCTAGAAATGCGAACTGACATTGCTAATTATACATGATGGTAAAATCAAATAAAGCGAGTAAATTAACTGATTCACTTCTTAAGTCAGACCATCATGATTGAGAGATTGATTTTAAAGGTATGTCAATGTTATTTGATGCTTAGAAATTAGGGAATCGCTTTTATTGTATGTTCGTATTTACAATTTTTGTGTAGCTGTTTTAAGGTGATTTTTTGCACATGGTCTTATGGAATAATTCTTAAACACATCTATTTAATGTATAAATATGACCCTAGCAAGAACGACCACTCCAGGTCAGGTTGGAACTAGGAGTAATGGTGATAAACGAGTACTCCACACTTCTTAGATCTCTAGAACTGGAATCTCACCATTAGATGCAGTTTAGTGTCATACTCTAGATACCTCTTTTTGAGAGGGGTTTCTCCACCCACCTTTTCAGAGGATACAGTCGGCATATTCTGAGCCCCGCTGACAGAGTGGTCAGTTCATCATGAACAATTCCAAAATTATTGTAACCTTCTGAAGAACTAGCAATAATAAAGTAAACAAAGTTAGCGACTGTAGCCAAGGGCGACCAGAAGGTTCCCTTTTCAATAGCTACTACACTGATTCGTAGAGGAGGGTGCTACTCCTTTCCCTAGATTGCTCCACTTTACCCTCGATACGTTCCTTATATTGCTGAGTGTTAAGCAAGGAGTTATCGAGTACCATTATTAAAGTCTTTGGTATGACTTGACCTGGGATTGAACCAAAGTCTCCCGGATCATTGGCGAACACTCTACCCACTAGAGTGTGATTGGTGCCTTTGGCACGGTAACTAAAGGATTATTAAAGGGCCTGGAAGATTTGGAAGTTGGCGACCGAGTGGTGACCATCCAAACAACAGCATTATTGAAAACTGCCAGAATACTGTGAAGAGTCCTGGAGACTTGAGAAGACTTGCTGTCACTCAATCTCCAGTGAAATACTATCAGCTTACGCTGATGTGGAAACTCTAATGAGTAAATAATAATAATAATAATGATAATAATAATAATAATATTCACTTTATTATCACTTCCATATTCATTGCTTATTCCGCTCTTCATCTGAACACATCTATTACTATCATAGGGCCGGGCTTCTCAAAATGGTCCATAACGATCCATGTTAGTTGTTTAATGCCAAATGCTGTTTATGCATAATTATTAAATATATATTATTAGTAAATGCAGAGTTCGTTGATAGCATTTTTAAACGAGCCTGATTTTTTTTTGGCATACACTTAAATAGTTTCAAGTGTTGCTACCAAATCCGAATAATTCTATTTACTATTAATCCTTTGTTTCCACAAAGTTATTTGTTAGCAAAAAGTTTAAATGATAAACAGTTCTATCTGATCCATAGATAGGACCCTATTAGATGCTACCACTCCAAGTCAGAGAGGACCTGGGAACAATCGCATTAAAGGGGTATTCTACATTCTCTAAATCTCCAAAGCTAGAGCCACCCCATCAGGTTATTTAGTACCATATCCGGGACACATGTCGGGGAGGGGGTCTTACCTCACTGCTGAGATACTGTTGTATTCTAAAGCCCCAGCCGACCATACTGATGTTTCCTGGATTTATCATGAGTTTCGATACGTTTCAACATCAGCATCCCAACTCATTGGATGCAGGTGACCAAGCAAATTACTTCCGAACTTGCATTCCATCAGAGAAAATTCTGAAGATGGTCATCTTCGAGTGGAGATATTTGATAATAACTGCTATTTTGATTTATTTTGTTAATATCCCTTTATCCCTTTTATTTGCACAGTTACGCCCATCAGAGTAATGAATAACTGCTTATGCAATCTGTGATATTACTAATATGATTAATACACACTCTGGGGGGGAATCTTCGAAGCGTAGTGGCTAATGGACTGGACTGCGATATCGTTCTCAGCGAGTTCAAGTTCCATTAAAACTATCACCTTCTCTTACGGACAAATACGCTTGAGAAAGGTAGGAACCCCCTTATCCAACTATGTGTGAAATAGTACCGCTACAGTTCTACAGGGATGGTTTTTGGCAGTGAATAACCTAAGAAGGTTAATATGCCACTAAACAAATAAACTAAACCCAACCAAACCAATACATACACCTTTATATAAAATCTAAAAGGACTGTATAATCAGCAAAGCTGTATACGAAATGAAGAAAATGTGCGTCCATCTAAAAAAATACCTTCTAAATTAGTACATTTTCTTTTTTCTTTTTCTTTTTTTCTTTCAAGAACAAGGCCTTATTTACTGAACTCCAATTTGGTCAAAGTTTTCAACCCTCAAAAATTTGATCGAAATTTTAGATTCGATTATGTATTTGTTCTAACCTATAACTACATTTCTTTTAAATGGGAGCTATGCGCCATGTTTTCATTATTATGGGGGTTTGGATCACTATAACTATCCTGCCTTTTAATTTTTCTTGTAGTCTGCCAACAAAGTGTTTCTCAAGTACGCTTCAATACTTTCATATAAAACTACTGTGTAGAGGGCTGACTGGATTAACCGGACCTTTTGGCTTCATTCCAGACTAAACAGGGATCTTCTAAGAGCTTTTAATTAACATACAACATTCGGCAATGCGTGGATTTCTGAACTCCGACTGATTCCTCACGTCATGTGATGCACTGAGAGCTGTTTACAAGCTAACATGGCCCATCCCTTTCGAGATCGTTTACCTTTTGATTCTTGGCAAGTTGTATAGCATCGCCTTCAGCAGATTTAGATCCAAGAAACATCTTTCCTCTTTGTAGGGAAGGAAATTTGAGATAGGTAATAGCAAAGCGAATGTAAGTTGCTGGTATGTAGATAACAAGGTCGGCTCATAAAATGTTCGAGAATTTGTAAATGAAGTAGTCATTGTTTAAATGTTCTATGAATGTGATTGCTATATCAAGTATACTTTTCTGTTCTATTCCAAATTGTAAAAGCATGTATTGATTTTTTACTGATTACTTTTATTTCTGTTGAATGTATTTGGCTTTTAAAAAAGATGTATGTGTAAATGTGTGTAAGCATATAGCGATTAGTGTGTGTGGGGGGGTTATAGCATATCAACCTTTGTAAGTTATCTAATGCCAAATTCATTTTTATACAAATAATCAGTTCTATTTCAAACAGTTCAGTTTATTATAAGTATAGTTTTTGTTTACACGTAATTAAATTTCCAAACAATTCTATTTCAAGCTATTCAGTTTAGCGTAAGTACAGTTTCCTAATCAAAAACAGTTCTATTTCAACAATTCAGTTTAGAATAAGTACACAATTTAAATGTCAAAACAGTTCTATTTTAAGCAGTTCAGTTTAGCATTAGTACACAGTTTGAATAATAAAAAAATTATATTTCAAGTAATTCAGTTTAGCATAAGTACGCATTCTAGTTCTATTTGACCCATTGATATGACCCTATCAGGTGCTACCACTCCTGGACAGAGTGGATCTGGGAGCGATGGCAATGAAGGGGTACTCTGCATTCACCAAACCTCCAGCATTACTGAAACCTCACCATCAGATTGTTTAGTGTCATATTCAGGACACTTGTTGGATTGTGGTCTAAACCCTCTGCAGAGGAGCAGTCGGTGTATTCTACAGCCCTAGCCGACTTGGCAATGTGTGTGTTTAACTTAATAAATTTACAAAATTATATCAAATGAATAATACGCATAGAAATAATCCATATATATATATATATATATAGAGAGAGAGAGAGAGTGAGAGAGAGAAAGAGAAAGAGATCTTTTTAATTTTTCTTTATCATATATATATATATGTGTGTGTGTGTGTGTGTGTGTGTGTGTGTGTGTGTGTGTGAGAGAGATACGCACACTTCGTACGATAAAATCTAAAACGGCCGTAATATTAACATCAGTTAAATTATGGCAAATATCACAATATTAAAATATAACGATTATTCCGAGTTCAAAGTTCTTGATCATCAGATAAATTACTTTTAGAATTAGCTAGCTCGTCAGCTGGTTTTATATCTTATTATATCTTAATATTATATATATATATATATATATATATAGTATCACAATATTATATTTTTATATATATTTGTACAAATATACATACACACATACACATACATATATGTGTGTATATGTGGAGGGTATCTATGTGTGCACGAGATACTGTCCAAAAGTTCAGGAAACTTGAAACGTGAACAGAAGTAGTTTCTTCAAAAGGAAAAAATTGAAATGAAATTGGATTATTTATTTAATGAGCGTATTACTTATTTCTAAGTTATAAATTAACTTGATGAACTTTTCGGTGGGTGCATCATGGTGCATCTTGGAGCATCAACAATTAAATTTCTTTACACGTTGTAATATAATGGCCGTGGGATTTCGTTTTATGCCTTTGGGTTTAGTTAGGCTGAGAACCTTTCAGCTCAGTGCAATGGGTTACTTAAATGCAACATGAACGCAGGAGTTCACGCGCGCACGCGGGGCAGACGTGTCATTCAGAGATGTCAGAATAAAATTCCCAGATAGGACTTGGGGACGTGAATGACGTCATACACCGGAAGCGTGCGCGGAGGATTTGGGGGATTTTGAAAAAGTTAGTTAGTTGAGAAATAGACTCCGAACGGGAAGGGTCGACTTTCGGGGCTCGCTGAGGCCAGACGAATTTGTGCGCTGCAGGCGCCGCACGAGATGGGGGGCAGATGGAAAAGCCAGCATAAAAAGATTGTGCATCTCTCTTCCTTATGTCGAAACCTTTAACTCAAACGTAATAAAAGGTTTCGTACCTGAACTAAGAAGTCGTAAGTGTTTTTCGTGTTTTGGGATTCCTATGTTCTATGTATATATGTTATGTCCGGTATCTACTGGACATTGGCCTAGCGGTTAGAGTGTTTGCCAATGGCCCGGGAGACCTGGGTTCAATCCCAGGTCGAGTCATACCAAAGACTCAAAAAATAGTACTTGATATCGCCTTGCTTAACACTCAGCATTATAAGGTACGGATCAAGGGTAAAGTAGAGCAATCCAGGGAAGGAGTAGCGCCCTCCCCTACGCCTTGGTGTAGTAGCTATCGAAAAGGGAGCCTTCGGGTTACCCTCGACTATGGTCGCCATCTTTACTTACTTATATATGTTATGAACATTCTATGTAAGTTTCCCATATTCATGTATGGGTATGTTACAATGTAATTATTAACTGAATTTTGATATGAACCTGTCATTAGCTTATCCAAAAAGTGGGAGGAGAATCCCATGACGAAGTAGCTAACCTGCTGGACTGCGTCATCGTAGTGAATGAGTTCAAACTCCAGTCAAGCTATAACGTTTACTTTTGGACTAATACGCTTAGGAAAAGGCATGAGCCCCACTTATCCTCCAGCCATTATTTTAAAAGTAACACAACTGTTCTGTTAAAAGGGTAGCCTTGATCTTAAATAACCCACTATGGTTGATACACCATTAAGCAAAGAAATCGAAAATGAACGAAAAATGTGGCTTTTTTAAAGCTCATTTTCGATTTCTTTCACTGTGATAAACAAATCTCCTTTGTAGGTAGTCCAACAGTTCATATCTTTAACTGACATCGAGTCTTCATATATCAAGATCGACGAGCCGGTTCATTATATATATATATATATATATATATATATATATATATATATATATATATATATATATATATATATATATATCATGATTTTGCTTTGAGTCGGAGATTTAAGAGCGTTCTTCCGATGTCCAATCAGATCTGCTTGAGAAAAGCAGGTTTATCAACAGAATTTGTAGAGGAAGATCATAAAAATTCATTCGACAATTAATAGTGCTACTTTTTTTCCTTTCTGATCTTGCCTTGAAATTTTCTTGGGAAACAGAGGTTATCTATCAGACCTTACATCACCATATCTCTTTGTTGGCAGTGTCAGGTGTTCACTATCGACCGTCAATTCCTCAAGAGATGAGATTTCTTTTAAGGCATTATTATATCTTATTTTCCACATGATAATTCATCTGAGGTTTGAATGATTTTTTTTTGATTTTTTTTCCGGCTTGTTAGCAATGTTATGCACGCCTTAACCCTTTGATATTTTTTTTGTTTTCTTTGCTTAATGGCAAATCAAACTTCGTGGGTTATTTAATGTCAAGCCCATTCTTGTAGAAGAACAGAAGTAGTTACTATTTACTTCATGGCTCGGGGTATAGGAAAAATCATACCTTAACCAAGTGAAAAGTGAACGGAATAGCGAGACTGGAGTTTGAACTCGCTTACTTTCAGGCTACAAACCAGTGCTTCAGCTATTGCATCTCGGTGACCTCCCCTTACACTCAGCATACACAGTTTCGTCCCACTTCAGACAGAATTTTGTAATTTTTTTAGAATTACTTTGAATTGCCAAACAAATGTTATTTTTTCAGCCTGTAAAGTAGTTAAATAACCGAATACATTTTACATTTTCAGCTATTTTTCAAACCAGGAGTGCAGAGGGAAGTGAATTACAGGGCTGGGAGGCTCAGGTTTTGAGGTTTAAGTAAATAGTTGGATAGATAAGGGTTGGATTTGTTGGGCTTTATGGCTTATGAAACCTTATAGGTTATTCAATGCCATAGCCTGTTTATACATACATATCAAATATAATTGATTTGTAAACGCATATCTTGTGGATAAGATTTTTTTTTTGTTTACATACAGTTAAATGGTTTCAAGTATTGCTATCTAATAGTAAGGATTCAATTTAATATAAATTATTTGTTTAAACAGTTAAATAGATATACATATATGATTTGTAAGGGAATAATTTGTAGGTAATTTAATTTTCAAAAGAGGGGTAATTTGCTTCCATACAATTATGTATTGCTGTTGTTGGCACACAGTTAAATGGTTCCAAGTATTGCTAGCCAACCCTAATAATTCTTTTTAATATTAATGGTTTGTTTGCACACAGTGAAGTGGTTACAAGTTTTGCTATTTAACACTAATAATTCTATTCAACATTATTCATTTATTTGTACTCAGTTAAATCGTTCCAAGTAATGCTATGTAATACCAATAATTCAGTTTTCACATACAGCTAAACGGTTTCAAGTGTTCCACACAAAGAGTTTTATCTGAATACAGTTAAATGGTTCCAAATATTGATATGTGTTACCATTAATTCAATTTAGGCTCACTGTTAAATAGTTTCAAATATTACCATTTAACACTAATAATTCTATTCAATATTACTCATGCTTTTACTCACAGTTAAATGGTTCCAAATATTGCTATGTAATGCTAACGATTTAATATAACACCAGTCATTTGTTTGCACACAGCTAAATGGTCAAACAGGTCTATTTGATCCGTAGATTGGACCCAGTAAGAATCGATCTGGGAATAATGGCAATGAAGGGGTACTCTACATTCCCCAAAACTCAAGAACAGGAACCTCACCATCAGATACAGTTTAGTGTCATGTCCAGGACACTTGATGGGATGGGGTTTTACATTTCTGTAGAGCTGCTGTCGGCGTATCTTATAGCTCCAGCTGACTGGGCTGTGAATAGATTAAATCTTAAAATAATGTAAAAGCCGTTGTTTGAAATTGTGAATGCATTTAATCTTTTTTTTTTTTTTTTTGCGGGTTTAGTAGGGAAGCTTTTGGGAATTTGGTTTTTTTCAGGGTTTTTTTTTTTAGAATTGCTTTCAGCTTATTAAATACAGGAATTTCATTTGTTTTCTTTGAAATATTATGGTGCAGTGGTGTATTTCTATCAGAGTTTTGGAGCCACTGTTCATTTGCGTAAAATGGTTTTATTTGTTCATTCTTATATATGAAAGAAAATTTCAACTATTGCTGAGATGTCTTCCCTTCTCTGCATTCTTACAATCCAATATTAGATATCAATTATCTAAAAGTCACGATTTAAAGACGAAGGAACCAATTTTGAAATCCTCAAGTCTAACTGAATTGAACGAATTATGTCGGTGATGTTAATAGAAGCTTAATTATCATATCATGGAAATCTTATGATATTAGAAACAGAAAAGACACTAATTAATTCATTGAAAACAACATAAGATTTTATTTATCATATAGAATAAAATAAATAAAAGAAATGTGAAAGGGACTCTTATAAACGGTAAACTTACGAAAAGATTGTTGAGTTGAAATATCGTCACGAATTTTGGTTTGATCGTTCAAATATCGTCAAGACAGAAATTATCGATTACTTCAGTATGTCCCTAGGAAAATATGTGTTTTCCTGAATAAATGAGGGAAGAACTATGATTAGATTAGAGAATACTTTTTAAACTTAACCAGGGCTTTTTAGTATCAGAAGAATGTGCAAAAGCAGAAATCATTTTCACGTAAAGTTTTTTGGGTTTTTTTTAACTGAACTCTATATTCCAGAATCTTAAGATTTCAAACTTAAACCCAAAATACAAGAGATAGATTCAGAAAATTTTGTAAACATTTCAATTTATATTGTAAGAAACCTTATTGTATTTAGCGTTTCTTTGTGTAGCGTAGTCACCGACGACTGTGAAGTCGGTTATAGCTAATCATCAGATGTGCGGAGGAAAAACACAAAATCACGATTCGCCTCAAGTGTTTGGACCTCTGTGGCTTTATTCTCATCATTCAACTTCTGAAGCCATGGAAATCGGGGGAAATAGATGACGGAAACAACGAGACACAAATCACCATTCTCGAATTGCCGAGTATTAATTCTGTTTCCGTTTACATTGCACTAAAAGGCATGCATCAATTTATTCTCTACGAAGTAATGAGTAAAATATAAAGAGCAGAGATGGTTCTCCAGCAGTGAGGGGCAGCCAGTCTACGAGAACAACATTAGTAAAAATCAAAACCAGCTGCAACAGGTTCAGCAAGTTAGCAATAAATAACGATAGAAGAAGAAGAAGAAGAAGAAGAAGAAGAAGAAGAAGAAGAAGAAGAAGAAGAAGAAGAAGAAGAAGAAGAAGAAGAAGAAGAAGAAGAAGAAGAAGAATTTCCTCATCAAAATTGTACTGGTAATTTTCTTCACTGGTCCTATAATCCGGTTTTAGTGATTGGGTCTCTAACAGGAATAACTTAGCAATGCCCATCCCTTTCTAGTTCGACAACAGCTTCAAATTCAAAGTTTTCCTTCTCCTAGATCAATCGCCATACCAAGCTTAAAGCCAGTCTGGCCTCATATCTATCTACAGGTGGAGAAAGAATAGTACGATTCATTCCTTTCCCTATGGTTACTAGTGCTATGTAAAATGCAAACTGAATTTGAACTCTGTTACACGAGTTCACTTCCCACGACGATAACCGTTTCGCTACGAGCACCGTCTCTGACATTAAAAAAAATGTGAACAAAGTAAGTTGACCTGATAGTGACATAGCTAAAAGAGTGACCGAAGAAGGCAGAGGTCGATGGATCAAGTTATAGAACGTTTGTCCGAATAATTCATTGATTAAAAGCCTGATATTTAGATAGGCTGTTGCAAGTGGGTTCATCTCTTAGTGGGTACTGTTATTATAACCTCGAGCTGAAATAGGCTTTGCTCACTAGAAAGATAAGGAAAATGCCAAAAGATGTTGGAAAGCGGAGAAATAGAAAAGAAAGAAAAATCGAAAATAATAAGAGAATTAATGGAAGGAAACTGTCAAGAAAGAACCGAAGAGATAAAGGGAAAAATGTTTTTAAAGTAAAAAGATAAAGAAAGAAAGTTAAAAATAGAAGGAAATTAAGAAAAAAGACGGAAAATGAAGGAAAGGTGGAAAGAAAGAAACTTAGCAGAGAGGAATTTTATACCTCCTTTATTACAGCATTTTGAAGATTACGTCCATCTTTAGAAACATCGACCAAATTCTTTAACTGATATTTAAAAAGCCACGTCAAGATTCTCAATCCAATTTAAGATTAAATTCAAGAATTAAAGAAAGAACTCGGAGCTGCCTCTGTTATTTTAGTGGTGTATTCAAAAATCCGAAATCGTGATCAAAAATAGTTTCCTCATTTTGTCCCTGCTGGGAGGAAGAACGAAGAAGACTAATTTCCCCCACATTCATCGACAAATTTTGAGAATATTTTTTTTTTATTATTTTTAATACTTTCATATTTTACGATAATTTTATTTATTCAATTTTTTTCCTTTTTTTTTTTTTTCTTTGAGAAACAGAAATTTCAAATACGTCCAGGCGAACTGAAGAATGTATAAAATTAAATATTTAAAACTGGATAGAAATAAGCGCGAGTCGCAATCATCGAACTGTCCTATTTCCATTACCTCACGGTTGTCACCCTTGGGGTTCGTTTTCAAGCAGTACAACATTTGTTACTTTCTTTCCCGACATATATATTTTTATATGTGCCCTAGAACTAATCAACAATCAGTATACTCAAAAACACACGCATATATATACTAGTTTAGGTACCAGACGATATCCAGGGGAAAAAAAGATGTGAGACTAAATGTTTTGATAAAAATATTTCCAATCAATACATTATTAGAAGATTCTATAGATGCAGAAATATGAACATGATGGTGAGGCTCCAGTTCTGGGGTTCTGGAAAGTTTACACTCAGCACTTCCTTATCATTACTCCCATGTCCACTGTGACCTAGATCCTTGTACTTGTTACAGTACAATCTTGCTCAAATAGATCAGTTTAAAAATTGATATTGGATAGAAGTGCGAGTTATTTTTATGAAACAGGCATTCCTGTTACCATATAAGTATGCAAAGAAATGATTATTAAAGAAAAAAAAGGCGATTTAAAAAAGAATGATAACAATGGAACATTAAAGATATAAATTGTTTAATATAATCAAATATTTGCAAATAAGTTGAGCTCTAAATAACCCATGAGAAGTGTAATATAATAGCTGCCTTCTCAATCCCGGCAAACCTAGAGACCGTTTGTTAGACCGATAACAAAACGTCAATCACGGGAACTCTTGCAGAAAATGCAAGAAACGGTCACGCGAGAGTTGGGAATTTGAAAACTAATCAATCAGTTAATAGCCGACAGAGAACAAGTAAGGACCTTACTTTTGGAACTCCATAGAGGATGGTCTGAGATTTATGGATTCGATGCAATTCTCCTTCATCGACACAAAAATACCACTTAATCTCCCTCAGTTTTGAGGCCGCCCAAAAGGAACCTGAAACACAGTGAGTGGGTTCGTTTTTGTTTTTGTCATCTCGTGTCTACTTTTTTGATTTTTCCTGATGTAAATTCACTGTCGTCAGGAGAGTGCCTGTGTCGTTGCGGCTAACATGCTGGACAGCGACCTCGGAAGAAGCGAATTTGAACTCCAGCTGCGCTATTGCGTTCACTTTCGGACTAATGTTCTTGGGAAAGGCATGAAGCTTCTTATCCCCTTCCCAACCATGGGTTAAATAAATCAGCAGGAATGGGTTTGACATTAGATAAACAACAAAGGTTGATATGCCATTAAAACAAAGCAACCTAAAACGAACAGGGGAAAAAGTCCTTTCCAACATTATTTATTTTAATGAAAATATTTTATCTGATTAATCAAAATAGAAACAACAAATCCCCGTAGCGTTGTGAGTAACATGCTGGACTGCGCAGTAAGCGAGTTCGAACTCCAGTCAAGCTATTACGTTTATTTTCGGACTAATACTCTTGGAAAAGGTATGGATTCTCTTGTCCACACTCCCAGCTATGGAATAAATAGTGCTATTGATGTTCTTCTGATGGCCTTTGCATTAAATAATCCATGAAGGATGATATGCTATTAAACAAAGACACCAAACCTTCATCGTTGTCTCTTTGTTTCGTATGTGTCTTCGGCATTTTCGTCAAAATTCACTTAAGGGGCAGAAGTTGATATTCTGTAAAAAAGGAACGCGATATAAATACTCAACAAAATGAGATTTAAACATTATAAATTAGCCGACCATTGTCGAGGGCAACCCTAGGCACCCTTTCCAATAGCTACTACATTGAGATGGAAGGGGCTACTCATTTTCCCAGATTCCTCCACTAATCCTTGATTCGTACCTTATAATGTGAATGTTAAGAAGGAGGAATCAAGCAGCATTTTTTTAATCTTTCGACCTGAAATTGAACGCCGGTCTCCCGGGCTATTAGTGAAACTATAACCATTAGGTCAATGGTTCCGTTTAATTTAAGAGTGTCTTTGTACACAATATTTTTTCTTCCATATTTTGCAAACATGAAATCCCTATTTACTACTTAAATGTAATCATCTGGCATATAACCAGTCAATCTTACCATTCATGAGATCAGAAAACTCAGTCTTGTTTAGATTTGGTACCACACAGTAAGTAGAGTTGGCGAGGGCGACCAGAAAGCTCCCTTTTCGATAGCTACTACACCGAGGTGTAGGGGAGGGCACTACTCCTTTCCCTGGATTGCTTCACTTCACCCTTGACACGTACCTTATATTGCTGAATGTTAAGCAAGGATGTATCAAGTACCATTTTTAAAGTCTTCGGTATGACGCGACCTGGGATTGAACCCAGTTCTCCCGGACCAAATCAAACTGACTACTTAGTTTTCATTAGTTGATGAAACTAATTTGCTTACCATGACACCATGATGACGTACTCATAAAAAAATAAGCATAGCTCGATTTGACACAAGTATGAGATGCTTACTTGCAGATATCTACTCTGTTTAGCTTCTGCTGCAAAACCAGAAATAGGTTGCTACCAATGAGAATCAAACCCAATACTAATGGTCTGCTTAGCTAACCTTTTAACCATTACACTATTACTGGGGTCCCTTAAAAATTAATAGAGCAGTTTAGATAACTCATAAGACCACAAATAAGGGGTGCCCAGTGATGGTTGATAATGATGATAATAATAAGCTAACTATGCTAACCATTGCTCCACAATGAGGCACAAAGTTTACTACAGTTTTCCGAGTCATGCACACAGGCTTCAAATGGCTTATGGTACCTGTTGTTCATTTGTTGAACTATGTATGTATTCACCAACCACCCCACACATGACCTGGATTTGAACTCGGGTCACTGTGTCGATTTCCTACGAGCATAAAAATTATACCACGGGCATCTCCATTATGTATGTATGTATGTATGTATGTATGTATGTGCGTGTGTGTGTAACTAACAATCACATATATTATAGAAAATAGAATATCAATTATTAGATAAAAAATAAATGGCCGGAAATTTCGTAAGAAATGAAAGTATTCAATACACAAAAAGTGGACAGCCGTTTCGATAACATTAAAAGAAAAATGTTAAAAGGATCCATAACTCACAACTCCGAGTTTCACGACTCGAATCATTCGTTAAAAAAAAACAATCATTTATCACATTCCTTTCAGGTCAGCCTTTTTCTGTCTATTTCAGTATTCAGAGCTACCCAATGGTTTATAAGCAATATGAGATAATGGACCTTACGTTGTCATGTTGGTCGATGAAATATTGGCAGGTAGTTTGAAAATTGACATTTCGTAGATTAATTTCCTTACCAAGGTAAGAGAGCCCTATCTGCCCTATTTTTTACCAATAGCCAGAGGGAGAAAAGTGTTCTTACCTTTCTTCAGAAAATGATAGAGAAGTGAATGTAAACAACCACCGACGGAATTCGAAACAGGTTTACTGATTCCATTTACCTGGCCAATAACTGTTACATCACCCACACGATCATATATATATATATATATATATATATATATATATATATTCAAATTTGTACAAATAGATATATAGATATATACGATATCTGTCTGAAAGGTTACGTGACTTGGCGTGCTTTGTGAACTATGGACGAAAAAGGGATAATCGGATAGTATTATCATCTAACATATCTGGGAAGAATTTAGTTGTAATCTTAGGTTTCTGCAATCAATGCATTTTTCTTTCTTATGCTTTTCTTTACATCTCTTTTTAAGTTCGTTCAGCTATGAGCACTGAAGAATAAATGATAAACGCTGAGCAAAGAAACTGAAATATTTGTTTTTAGGGGGAAAATTCAGTCACAAGTACTTGAAATGCTTTTGTAAGTGTAAGAAAATAGAACTATGTCACAAAACCGTGTTTTTGAGTGGTACAAGAAGTTCAAAGAAGAGTGCGAGGATATGAAAGAAGATTACGGAAGTGGAAGGGTCTCAACAAGCGGGACTGAGATCAACGTCGAGCAGGTAAAGTAGGTAGTGTGTGGTGATCGTCGATTGACTATTTGAATGATCGCAAGTCAGTGGGACATGAAAAAGAAAAGGGTTTTTGAAAACTATCACCGAAGATTTGGACACGCAGAAAGTCTGCGCAAAAAGGTGCCAAGATTACTAAATGATCAGAAGGAACGTGACATGTAAGCATGTCATGAGGTCATTTAGCGTCTTCAAACTGGACTAGACTTGCTTCGTAGAGTCATCACAGGTGATGAAACAGATTTTTGAGTGTAACCCGGAATGCAAGCACCTGAGCAGTCAGTGAAAATCACCCGATGTCTCTGAGGCCAAAAAAGTAAAACAGTCAAAGTTAAAAGTCCATGTTCATTAAGTTCAATGTTGTGAGGTGCATCGTCTACAGTTCTTGCCGTTAGAGCCAAATGATCAATGAGCAAGTCAACAAGGAGATCCCGCGGCGTATGCTTCGCTCAGTGTACCAGAAGAGTGGTAGCAGGACAAATCGTGGCTGCTTCACCGTAACACTGAACCCGTTTATAATGCCTTGAACATCTGGTATTTCCCGCCCGAGAGGAACATCAAATACTGGAACAACACCTTTCTATTTACCTGATCTTGTTATTATCTGTCTCTGTCTCCCACCCGACGAGACTTGACACAAGGTCAATGACCCGAAGTTTGGTTTATAGTAAGGGTTAAGGGAGGAGGAGGTCAGGCACAAGCTGAAGCTCAAGCCCTGCTAGTCTATGCTGGACATCGGCTCACTTAGTTCAATGTGAGCCTGATGAGCCTAGCTAGACATGGACTCAAACCTGAGTCCAGGCACGGATGCCAGATTACAGCTTAAACTGAACCAAGGGATCTAGTGCTATTTACCTGATCATGCTTTTTATCTTTTTCTCAAAGTGAAAAGGAACTGGTTCAATAGGGTCCTAACAACGAAGATGAGGAGCAGCCCAGAAAAATCCTTCTAGCAGTCCGTAGAAACGAGGCAGAAAAGGATGCGAAAGTCTATTAGACTCGAGGCGTATTGCTTTGGAAAGGAAACCATGTAGTTTGTGGTTTGAAACTGAAATAAATTTGTTGAGACACCAGTTCCATTACTTTATACAGTCGTGCCCATAAATAAATACACTTTGAAACCCAATAGTTTGTATATTCATATAAGTTAATTTTCTTGTAAATCATATATAAGAATATTTTATTCTTTCTAGTGGAACATTATACAATCAACTCGATATTATTCATTTGATTGATTGGTTACGTTTTATGGCATATCAATCCGTGTAGGTTATCTAATGCCAAAGCTTGTTTATACATATATTAGATGAATATTTTGTAAGTAACATTTTAAACAAGCTAGAGCTCATTTGTTGGCACACAGTAAAATGGTTTTAAGTATTACTATGTAACACTAACAATTCAATTTAATATCAGTGATTTGTTTGTACGCAGTTAAGTGGTCAAACAGTTCTATTTGACCCGTAGGTGGGACTTTAACAGGTACTACCACTCCGGGTCTGAGTGAACGTAGGTGTAATAACAATGAAAGGGTATACCACATTCCCCAGAGCTCCATTACTGGAGCAATCGGTTCTGTTTTTGTTTTTTTTGTTTAATGGCATATTAGTCTTCATTGGTTATTTAATGCCAAAGCCATCCTTGTAGAATAGCAGTTCTACTATTTAACCCATAGCTGGGAGGAGAAAGAGATTCATACCTTTCCAAAAGCTATCAGTTTGAAAGTGAACGTAATAGTGTGACTGGAGTTCGAACTCACTTACTTTGGGGTCGCTGTCCAGCACTTTAGGCATTACGCTATAGGGACACCCTCTGATATTATTCAGTATTATTTATTACCAAACTCTACAGCATTGAAACTGTAACCAATACAGAAATATTTAGCTGACCAAAAAATAAGTACATCCGTTATATATATATATCCAATTTAACTTTTTTATTACAGAAAGAGAGAGACAGACAGAAACAGAGCGAAAGAGTGAGAGAGAAAAACAGATTGTGAGCGAGTTAAAGAGAGGGCGAGAGAAAGAGAAAGAGAAAGAGAAAGAAAAGGCGTATGAAAGCTTTATGCACATGTATGTCAGAATGTTGATAAAAAAAAATGTACAAGTGCGAATTAGCAATGTATCGTGATTCTCCCAGTTGATGTACTAAAGAATCAAATGTACCAAACACGAAAGCCATAATTTTACACGAGATAAAAGTTTCTGCTTGAATATTTCTTCGTTTTAAACTTTAGCTAAAGTAGAAAAAGAGCAGAGAAAGAGAGGTAAATCCATAAAAAGAAGCCCAATTGATTATGCGTCGGTAATAAAGAGAAAAAAGGGAGCTGATCGCCCGGTTCGCCTCCGTGAGCGCCTGGATTTGTCTTGACTCCAATACGCATGTGCGAAAATAATCCTTGTAATCATTTACAATTTACACGTGGCTGCATCAACTATCATTGTGGCAAATAGCATATTATTATTATTATTATTGTTGTTGTTGTTGTTGTTGTTGTTGTTGCTGTTGTTGTTGCTGCTGCTGTTGTTGTTATTTACTCCTTTGAGAGTTTTTCACGCCAGCGCTAGCAAATGGTTTCTCACTGGAGTTTGAGTGACAGCAAGTCTCAAGTCTCCTGGACTCTTCTCAGTATTCTAGCCGATCTTAATAACGCTGTAATCTATATGGTCACTACTTGTCCTCTTATTTCCAAGTTTTCCAGTCCTTCAAACAATCAGTTGGGGTTGGTTGGTTGGTTGGTTTTAAGGTGTATCACCCCTAATCGGGTCATTTAACACTGAATTAAGTCATTTTGGTTTAGTTTGATTTGGTTTGGTTTGGTGTGGTTTTATGGCATATCAACCATCGTAAATTATTTAATGCCAAATCCATTTTTATACATATAAACAATTCTATTTCAAACAATCCAATTTAGCATAAATTTGCAGCTTAAATGTATAAGCAGTTGTATATCAAACAATTCTGTTTAGCATGAATACACAGTTTAAATGTCAAAAACAGTTCTATTTCAAACAATTCAGGTTTGCATAAGAATATAAGTCCTTTTTTTTTCTTGTAAATTAACACTAGGTCTGACTTTCTGGATGGGATAGGATGATCCGTTTGTATCTCAAAATCCGGGAGAATTTTATGTATATTATTTTGTAGCATAGATTTTTGTTTGTGCATATACTATTTTGTCTTTAATTGGAATCGTTTTCAGATGAGGCTTCTTAATCTGAGAATTAATTTTTTTTTAATTTATTGCGGACTTTTTGTCCTCATCTTGGTAGTTTTTGTATTGTTTCTTCTTTCACTACGTTTCGGCCAAATTTTACCTCTGGCCTTCTTCAGGTGATTAACCGCGACCTCAGATAGGAATGCTGAGTCTTGTAACCGTATCCCCAGTAATTACTGCCTTCCATAGTTGTTGTCTATCGCACCACGTTTTTGACCAAGTAAACCTCTGGCCGGCTTGGGTAGGATTTGAAACCACTATCTTCTGACAATGCTCACCTGGAACCGTAGAGACAACAATTCTTGGCATCAAGTACTATTGGAGTCTTTGGTATGACTCGACCAGGGATTGAAACCAGGTCTTTAGGGCCATTGGCGTACACTCTAACCATTATACCATTGTCCGGTTTCATTGATTTTATTTGCTTCAAATAAAAAGAAAAATAATAAGAGTTCAACTAACAAATTCAATGCACTTCGCTTCCGGGTTTAAAGTCATCTTCTTCGGTGATATCTTATTCAGCTGAAAGTTTAACATCGGTGTGTCGCTTTACTTGTCTATATTTTTATAGTCAGGATTGAATGAGATTTCTACACAGACCAACAACTGTATGTATGAGGGGAGAGTTAATTTTTAGATTTTTTAGTTGTTTTTTGGAGGGCGGGGATGAGTGCAATAAATGCTATCAAGTTTAACTTAAAAGAAGACTACTAAATCCCCAAGAAATTTCACGACCTTTATTCCTTCCAAGTTTTTTCACACGACTTCTAACTGGTGGTTTTTTCGTGAACTTTGATGGACGGTAAATCTCAGATCTCCAGATCCCTTCAAAGTATTCTGGCTAATGTTAACAGGGTTCCAACAAAAATTGGTATCACCGTCACTTTCATATTCCACAGCTTTTTCTGCTCTCTCGAAAGATTCAGGTATTTGTCGAGCCTTTCGCTTTCATTTATTTTCACTCTATGATCCGCTGAAACGACAAAATCCACTAAATAACCAGTTCTTTCTTTTTGTTTATAAACATTCAGTTAGACCTTCTGGTCGGAATTGATTGGTCCGTTTGTATCTCAAATTCTCAGCCAATTTATATGCGTCTCATTTTTCTAGGTCAGATTCTGGTTTGTGCATATACGATTTTTCATCAAACTTTAGTATCTTGAACAATTCCCCGTGAATCACCGTTCCCATCCAATCATGACGCCGCTGGTATTTCATTTTGTACCAATTTGCTGCATTCGCTTATTATGCGAATAACAGTTTCTTTTCTGTTACCACATAACCTACACTTGCCGTCCTTCGGCATATTAACAATTTTTGCTTAGAAATAATTAGTTCTTTTGGGGTTATTTTCTGTTGCTATTACTATTTTACTCCAGTGGTGTAATGGTTATCGTCGTAGGAAATGGACATAGCGACACGAGTTCAAATCCTGGACGAGAATGATTTTATTTCACATAGCACTAATACCATTGGGAAAGGTATGAATCCAATTATTCTCCCTCTAGCTATAGGTAAATAGTAGGCCAGGCTGGGTTCTTCAGCCTTGGTTAGGCAACGAGTCTAGGAGAAGGAAAACTCTGAATTCAAACCTGTTAAACTCCGATTAAAAATTGACCTTGTGTCATATCCTGCCCGAGCAGAGGGGTTGGTAAATAGGATTACTATTTTACTCCTTAGAGAGTTTTTCAAATCTTCACAGCCTTAGTTGATACTTTCTCACTGTAGTTTAAGTTACGGCAAGTCTACTCAAGTCTCCAGGATTCTGGTCGTTCTTAATTATGCTTTAGTTTTGATGATCACAACTTGTCCTCTTATTTAAAAAACTTCTGGTTCCTTTATTAACCCTTTGGGGATAGTTCCAAGCACACCAATTACAACTGGTATCACCGTCAACTTCATGTTCCATAATTATTTACATCTCTATTTGTCTCTCTTCTCACTTCCTTTTATTTTCAGCCTGTGATCTACCGGGTCCGCAAAGTCCACTATTCGGCAGATCCTCTTTTTTTCTCTCTCTTGACTATTGCTAGGTCTGTCGTGTGGCCGAGTTAAGGATATCCATTTGTATCTCAAAATCCCAGAGAACTTTGTGCCTATCATTCTCCGGGACCGATTCCGGGTTGTGCATATAACACTTGTGCGAATGGTCAAATTTCAATTTCTTGCACAATTCACAGTGGATAACCTTATCCACTCAGTCGAGTCTAGTCTTACACTCATTTTGCGCTAATTTGCAGCATTCACTTATTTTATGATTGATCGTTTCTTCTTAATCACCACATAACCTACAATTGCTATTTTGTTGCGTCTGATCTATTTTTGCTTTAACCTAGTTTGTTCCTGTGGCGTTGTTTTGTGCTGTTATTAAAAGGGATTATTACTCTCTTAAGGTTTCCCTTAATTAGCCATGTCAAAGACCTCCCGTGAGAGATTTCGCTTGTTTGTCGCTTGAAATGTCCATGCTATTGTTTTTCTTTCCCTCTTTGTATTCTAGTTATTGTTGTTCGGTTGATACCTGTGATGTTTCTGATCTCTGTAATGAGTCTTTCTTTGCTCTTTTTTACGTAGTCTTCGAGTCGTTATATCGTTGTATTGACGCTATCTTTAATGCTAGAGAGTCCTCTTTGTCCTTCCTCTCTTGACACATATTGTCTGTCTATGTCATCTCTGGGATATAAGGCCTTATGCATCATCATTAGTTTTCTTGTTCTCTGCTCCATTTGTTAAAGTTCTTCCCTCGTCCACTTCAAGAATAGCCCTGAATATCTTGCGAGGGAGCAGACCAGGTGTTTATCCCTTTGATGAGATTTCTGCTATATAGTTTGATTTCGACTAGTTTTCTCGTTATCCTGAGATAGACTTTTTTAAATTTTTTTCTTTCATCGCCACTTGTTTTATGATGTCCGCTTCCAATATTCCCAAGTACTTGTAAGTTTTGTTTTCTCCAAGCGTTCGGATTTTTTGTTGATTTGGTAGTTCTGTTTCTTAGGTCATTTGTCGCTTTTCATAATTAGCATGTAACATTTTTCTATCCCAAATTCCATCCCTATATCTTGACTATTTGATAAGTCTTCTTTTTCTTGTTCACTATGATCAAATCCAATCTTCTCACTTGAAAGAAAATGAGGATGATCTTCATTCTTGGTTGGAATATGCATTCCAGCATATAACTGACCATTTATATTAATTATAAGATTGGGTTTTTTTTACGGCATTTGTTGTTGTTTTATGCCAACGCCAGACTTTCTCTTACGAACCATATGGCTTCAAGTAAATTCGGTATGGTTGCTTTGTTTTATGGTATACCAACCTTACTGGTTTATTTAACGCCAAAGCCACCCGTGTAGAAGAACTGGAGTGATACTATTTAACTAATAGCAGGTGAAATAGTGGGGGTTCATACCTTTCCCGTGAGTTAGTAGGAAAATGAACGTAATAGTGCGACTTTGGTTCGAATTAGCTGACTTAGAGGTTTCAGTCGAGTACTTTGGCCATCACGCCAACGGGGACCCTTTTGGTTTCGAGTAACTACTTCTATTTAATGATAATGATTTGTAAGTAGTTATCGGTTGAATTGACTATTCTTAGTTCCAATAATTGGCAGTTACATGCTTTCATTTGGATACTTTGTAAAAATAATTCAGAGTAGTACAAAAGTCACTTCCTATTTGAAAAATGATTATTTTTCCATTCATAATCTATTTCAATTGATGGCTATTATATTTCACAATTAATTTAAAGTAATTTCCCAAAGTCAAAGCAAATATAATCAAAAAGAGAAAATATTTTAAAAATGTTCATTCTTGAAATATTAAATGCCTTTTGCGCAACCCTATATATATATATATATATATATATATATACTGAATATATATATATATACTATTGAATATATATTTATATATATATATATATATATATTTATATTCAGTATATATATACATATATATACTGAATATATATATACTAAATATATATATATATATATATATATATATTCAGTATATATATATATATATATATATATTCAGTATATATATATGTATATATATACGCAGCTAACAGAGGCATGGACAGCTATCGATAAGCTATCGGTCATATAGAAGACAGACCTGACAGATAAAATGAAACGCAGTTTCTTCCAAGCAGCGGTCGTGTCGATACTGCTATATCGATGAACTACATGGACGCTAACAAAACGTATGGAGAAAAAGCTTGACGGCAACAACACAAGAATGCTGTGAGCAATTTTGAACAAGTCCTGGAGATAACATCCCACAAAGCACCAACTGTACGGCCACCAACCTCCCATCACGAAAATTATCAAAGTTAGACGAACCAGATATGCAGGACACTGCTGGAGAAGCAGGGACTAGCTCATAAGTGATGTTCTCCTATGGACACCCTCATATGGCCAAGCAAAAGCAGGACGGCCAGCTTGAACCTACATACAGCAGCTCTGTGAGGATATGGGATGTAGTCCTGAGGACCCACCAGAAGTGATGAACGATAGGGAGGAGTGGCGAGAGAGGGTCAGAGAGATCTGTGCTAGTGGCACGACATGATATATATATATATATATATATATATATATGTATATATATATATGAAGAGTAAATAAAGGATTGTAATCCGACAATATGTAGAAATGTGTTTGCTTAAGTAAGGAGAAATATTATAAAAGCCAGGACGAGTATTTAGGGAACTGAGGAATGAGATAGCTGCGGCTTCGAAAATTCGTCTAAGATTTTTATTATGGATGTAAGTAAGCATCTTAGCAGAGATGAAGTCAATGTTATGATTATGTTGAGAAGTGTGTACGAGTAATGCATTGTTTGAGTTGCCAATTTTTATGTCTCTTTTGTGCTCTTTCAAACGGATATGAAGGTTTCGGGATGTTTCACCGATGTATTTTAGTTTACAATCCTTACAATTTAAACAGCTACAATATATTCCATCCTTAGTTAATATTTTCCGTATATCTCATAATTTCCATGCTTTTTATTCTTCTTTTGTTCTTTTTTTCTTTCTTTTCTTTTTTCTGTCTCGTAATCTTTCTTGTTAAACAACGTACATAATTCTATACAATATTCCTAATAAGTCAAATGACGTAATTTAAACATCAAACGCTGATTTGCCAGTTAAGCGGCTAACTTTTTCTCACTATACATATTTTCCCGTAGGTTTTTGTATTTCACATTTCTAATCATCCATCGTTAACTTAAAATTATTAATATTACCCCTTATGGTCCTGATGATGGTTCAGTAGAACCGAAACGCTATAGTGTTGACCCGTTAATAAATCATTCCTTCCTCTTGGAACGTTGTTATCAGTTTTTCTACATATATATATATATTTTTTTTTTTGTTAAGTGTTCCTAATACTTATAATTTGCGAACAATTATATTGTAAAACAAAATCTTTTTAAACAGGTTTATCTTTCTTACTAAGTTACAATATCAATGTTTTAAGACAAAATGTATGAACGTTGTTCAAACTCATTTTGGTTATCATCAGGAACAGATATATCTGACCCACAGATGGGCGTCTAAGCGCTACTACCACTATTCCGGATCATAGTAGATCTGGGAGTAATTACACTGAAAAGGTGTCTCCGCATTCGCCCGAACTCCAGAACAAGAATCTCACTGCCAGATGCAGTTTAGTATCAAAGACAGAACACCCCATTATATATATATATATATATATATATATATATATATATATATATATTATTTCTATAAGGTGGGTAAATTGTCATTCTTTTGAATGATTATTTGGTGCAAGTGATTTATTTGTTTTAGGACTTGTCTACTCTGCATCAACTTAGAATCACTTGGGAACTGTCTGTGAAGAAAGTGCTACAATGACGCTATTCACTCCTTCGGAGGTTTGAAATTTGCTTTACTGTTGGTATTCACGACGAAAGCCCCATACAAAAATTTCACAGTC
>OY757907.1:98621180-99083680 GCA_963585895.1 Sepioteuthis lessoniana | reverse complement strand
CAGACAGACTTCGTTGTATCACAACTCTTCAGTGTGGCTAGACACATAGGACGCTTGAAGCTTGGATCGAAACCCGCCTAACTTTACGTTAGACTTAGTATCAGACCGCTCGGCCAACAAGCGTACCACATCAGCTCGGGAATTATTAGGCATTAAGCAACAGCTTTCGTTTGTTTACATTTTATACCTTACCGGATACCAGAGTGCTCAATTCGTTCGAAGAGCTTTGCATTATGCCAGTGGCAGCCGTAAATTCCTTCGCCAATGTGCATACTAACAAAAAATGAAAGTTTCAACACATTAAAGTATGATACCAATTTTGACCTGGATATGTGTGCGTGTTACGGTTTTTAGATATTCTGATAAATATAAAGTATGCTTAATATTGTTGATAAAGTGTATATATTCAAGTTTAACGTAGGGGCGAGAAACTGACAGTAACCTATATATATACACACACACACACACATATATATATATATATATATATATATATATATATATATAATGAATAATAGTGATAAGACAAATAGGAATATTTCTTTTATGTTGTTTACTTTTTATTGTTTTCAACTAGTTTCGACCTAAGGTCATTATCAGGAGAAAAGTTATTTGTGTTAAGAAGCCTTTATTCAGAAAGTTTACGAAGATTTTTTAATGGATTAGTTTGGTTGGGTTTTATGTCATATTAATCATTGTTAGTTATTTAATCCCAATTCTTGTTTATACATATTAAATAGGATTTGTAAACACATTTTGAAGATAATATTCTAAAACGAGCCTATGCCCTCTTTTTGCACACAGTTGAATGATTTCAAGTATTGTTATTAACAGTATATATGAACCAGAGATCAAATTTATCTCTACGACTCTTTGAAACAACGGTTTTCCACTGAATGTTGTGCCAACAGTTTTAAACAGTAAAAACGGACTTTAACAAAATTAAACAGGCATCTGGAGAAAGGTGCCCTGTTTATTTGCGACTCTTTTGGCTGGGTAGGATTTGCTAAGCAAATCTTACAAACAGTACTGAGGTGTTATTTTTCAGCCAATGTACGGATTGTCCTTAAAGCTAAACCTATTTTGGCATCTATCCGTAAAGACGTTCTTCTTTCTCATCATAATAATGCTCTTATTTTTTCATTAAAGTGTAGTTGCTATTCACACGACATAGGAAGAACTAAACAAAATCTCGATGCAAGAATTAAACAGCATGTTCCTACAAAAATACGAAAAAAAAATTTACTAGTGGCCCAACTGAAAATCTTAAGTATACATACGGGTCTACGAAAACAGAACACCTTATAAATAATTGTGACTTCTGAGAATTTTTGTGAGCAAATATTCACCATCCAAAGAAAGTTACACGTTTCACTTCATTTAAAGTATTGGAGAAAATTCCTATTTAGTCCGTTAGACGGTCTCTCTGTAAACAGAGAGAATGTCTGCTGGGACAATATTATTTCAATATAATCTCCAAAACAACAATTTTATTCTCCAACCTAATTATTTCCCAAATTTTGTTGTTTTTTATACAATATTTTCGGTCGTTCCTTATCAATAGACCTTCTAAGCTCGTTGTCTAGGCTGATGATAAAGAGGTATGGGGCTAATGTGTCTCCTTATTGCACACCTGTTACAATGTCGAAGTAGTCTATGTCTCCATCTGTGGAGCGGATTTTTACTTCCGTGTTTTTATATAGCATGATTATGGCTGCGATGGTTTCTTTGGGGAGTCCGTAGGCGAGAAGTATGTGTATGGAGTCATATACCTTGGAGAAGTCGACGAAAACTATTGTTGTGCCTATTGTTGGGACACCTAGAATTCGATTGATACTCAAAATCTGTGATATCGTGGATCGATTTCTCCGAAAGGTATTTTGGTTCTTCCTAAGTATTTTCTCAATTTTGGGTTCTATACGTTTGCGTAGACGAGAATTGTATATATATATATATATATATATATATATATATATATATATATATATATATAATGTATACTTATGGCCTATATATGAGTTATGCAATTCATATATAAACATAAAGACAGTGAGAGTATAAATCAATATATATATATATATGTGTGTGTGTGTGTGTGTGTGTGTGTGTGTGTGTGTGTGTGGATAGGGGTGTGAGAATGATAAGTCAGTTTAGAATAAATGGCCTTTGAGAAAATTGTTATAAAACATTAATTTCTCTCTCTATATATATACACACACATATATATATATATATATATAGTTAACTTTTTTTACATATACATATGCATACATAGACACACATACACTCACCAATATATATATATATATATATAGTGTGTGTGTGTGTGTGTGTGTGTGTGTGTGTGTGTGTGTGTGTGTGTGTGTGTCCGTAGTCAATTCATAATTAATGGAGTTAGAGAAAATTGTTAAAAAACATGTATTTTTTACGCTTATGTATATACTTATAAAAATGCTTCATTTTGTATATATATATATATATATTCCACTGTGTGTGTGTGTGTGTGTGTGTGTGTGTGTGTGTGTGTGTGTGTGTGTGTGTGTGTGTGTGCAATCGGAAAAATAAACATCGAATCAATCTAGAAATAAATCAATTTATAGCCAAACAACTGCGAAGACTTATCACTGGTGATTGATGGCGAAACCTGAGCTGTTTATCAACGCACTGACAGTAAAAATGGCGCAATTTTAAATTGTCTGTCTTCACCATTTTATTGTATAAAACAACACCATGAACATTACTAAAAAAGAAAAGAAAAAAAGGAAAAAAAATTAAATAATGAAAATAGGTTGAAAGCAAAAGAAAGAAAGAAAGAAAGAAAGAAAGAAAGAAAGAAAGAAAGAAAGAAAGAAAGATCTAAAATGTGTTTGCTGAAACTCATTCAACATCAAAAGATTTCCAAATGACTCTAACCCAGACATCGTAACGTTGACGCAGAAAATTAAGTTTTATACAAATATCAAACTGACAGCTTAAACGATTGAGTTCTCTAACAAAGAATCCATATATTTGAATAACAGAGCCTCGATTAATGCTGACGTCGAATTCCCATGACTCATCAGTAAGTTTCACAACGGAAAAAGGTGTTAAGAGATGACAACGCTGTTAAAAATAACGGTGAATCGAACTTTAATTATTATAATAAAGTATAAGATTAATACAGAAAGATTTTTGACTGAGATGTTGTCAATTCATTATTATTTATAATCCTAGCGAGTTTTCACACCAGCGTTGGCTGATAGTCTTTCAATGGAGCCTGGGTTTGGTTTCTTTTCATAGCATATCAACCATTGCCGGTATTTAATGCTAAATCCATTTTTATACAAATAAACAGTTCTCTTTCAAACAATTCAGTTTGGTATAGTTTTTGTTTACACACAGTTAAATGTCAAAACCGTTATATTTCAAACAATTCAGTTTAGCGTAAGTATGCAGTTTAAACACTCAGTTAAACGAAAAAAGGTTCATTTCAAACAATTCAGTTTAGTGTAATTATACAGTTTAGTTCTATTTGACCCTTTCAGGTGCTACCACTTCGGGCCAAAGTGGACCTGGAAGCGATGACAATGAAGGGGTACTCTACATTCCCCAAAGCTCCAGCATTTCTGGAACCTCACCATCAGATTATTTTGTGTCATATCCAGGACACTCGTTGGGGGGATCTTACCCCTCTGCAGAGATGCAGCCAGTATATTCTACAGCTCCAGCCGACTGGGCAAATGAGTTTGAGTGACAAGCAAATCTCATCAGGTTTCCATGTCTCTTCTGAGTAATCTGGCCGATCTCAACAATGCTCTTAATTCCTTCTGTGATTTCCAACTCTTCCAGTCCCCTTTCCAAGGCTTTGGGGACAGTTCCAAGTGCACCGTCACCGTTATGTTCCACGGCTTTCTAAGTTTTTTGGCAAGGTCCAAGTACTTGTCTCTCTTTTCGCTTTCTTTGATTTCCGATCTGTGGTCCGTTGGAACGGCAAAACCTACTTCACGTCAAATTCCCTTTTTTTTATTATCGCTAAGTCTGGTAATTTTAGCTTTTATTTCACTTTTCGTTATCATTATTTTCATTGCTTGGAGCTGTAGAAAACATCGACTGCATCTCTGAAAGACTCCCCAATGAGTGTCCTGGATATATGACACTAAACAATCTGATGGTCAGGTTCCAGTAATGCTGGAGCTTTGAGGAATGTGGTGTACCCCTTCATTGCCATCGCTCCCAGGTCCACTCGGGCCCGGAGTAGAAGCACCTGATATGGTCATATCTCTGATGCTAAACTTAATTGTTTGAAATGGAACTTTTTGTGTGCTAAACTGAATTATTTGAAATGGGACTGTTCTTGACATTGAAACTGTACTTACGCTAAACTGAATTGTTTACTGTTTTGACGTTTAACTGAGTGTAAACAAAATCCATACTTAGACTAAACTGGATTGGTTGAATTAGAATTGTTTGACCAAACTGAATAGCTTGAAATAGAAATGTTTTTGACAAACTGTGTACTCACGCTAAATTGAATTGTTTGAAACGGAACTGATAATTTGTGTAAAAATGGATTTGGCATTAAATAGCCTACAAAGGTTGGTATGCCATAAAACCCAACCAACTAAATCAATCATGATTACCAATTACTTTTATGCATATAATTATTAGACAAGCATACTCACAAGTAATACGACATTTCTATAAGGTATTTATTGCTTCTTTTAAAGCGTAGAGTTTTACATAACTTTAAAAGCAAGGATGCCTATTTTCCTTTTTCGAAGATCTTTAAAATCTTTATCAGATACCCTTATCACTGTCGTACACTTATCAGTGTCTACAACTAAGAAAATGATCTCTGACACATGATCAAGTCAAGTATTAATCGTGTTACTCGTGCAAATTATTGTTTTACTCCTAGCAAGTTTTTCATACCATCGTTAGCTGTTGTGCTCTTGCCGGAGTTTGAGTGATAGCAAGTCTCCTCAAGTTTCCAGGACCCTTCTCAGTATTCTGGCCGATTTCAGCTGTGCTAGAGTCCGGATGGTCTCGATTCTTCTTCTGATTTCCAAATATTCCAACCTCCTTTCCAAGCCTTTAGGTAGCGTTCCGAGTGCTCCAAAAAACATTGGTATCACCGTCATTCCCATGCTCCACAGTTTGTTTGATTTGTTGTTTTTTGTTTTTTTTGTTTTGTTTTTTCGTTGTTTTGTTTTGGGGTTTTTTGTAAAATTAAAATATTTGTTTATATTTTCACTTTCTTCTATTTTCACTTTGTAGTCCGCTGGAGCAGCAAAATCCACGGGACGACAAGTTTTTTTTGCTTTTTTTGTTGGATTTTTTTTTGTTTTTTGTTTTTTTTTTTTCGTTTTTGTTTTTATTGATTAGCACTACATCTGGTCTTCTGGCCAGGATTAGGTGATCCGTTTGTATCTCAAATTATTCTTCGTCTTCTTATTATTATTTCTCTCTTCGAGTTTTTCTCGCCAGCTTTAACCGATGGACTTTTACAGGAGTCTAAGTGACAGCAAGTCTTTTCAGGTCTCAAGGACACTTCTGAATGTTCTAGCTGATCTAAAAGTGCTGTGGTCTCGATGGTCTCGAATCTTTCTCTGACCTTCAGTTTCCCCAGTCTCTTTTCCATGCCTTTCTGGTTTGTACCCTATACACTGACTAAAAGTTTCCGTCATCCTCATAATCCACAGATTTCCAGCTCTCTTGCAAAATCCATGTTTGTCTTTTCGGGGTTTTTAATCGTTTTTTTTTTTTTGTCTTTGTTTTTTTTTTTTTTCTTTTTTTACTCTCTGGTCTGCTAGAACTGCAAAATCTCTGTGTCAAGATTAGGTGATCAGTTTATATCTCAAAAGATTATTATTATTATTTTACTCCATGCGAGTTTTTCTCATCTACTTTAGCTGGCAGTCTTTCACTGGTGTCTGAATGACAGCAAGTCTCCGCAGGTCTCCATGTCTCTTCTGATTATTCTAGCTGATCATAACAATGCTGTGGTCTAGATAGTGTCGAGTCTTCCTCTGATTTCCAAATCCTCTAATCTTTTTTCCAAGCTTATGGGTACCGTTCCGAGTGCACGAACTACGATTGCTATCACCGTCATCCTCATGTTCCATAGCTTTTTAGCTTTCTGATAAGGTCCAAGTATTTGTCTATTTTTTCGCTTTTTTTTTTTTTTCTTTTTTTTTTTTTTTCACTTATTTGATCTGTCAGAACGGCAAAATACATCAGATGACGAAATCTTTTTGTTGTGGTCATTTTTCATCTATAATAAGTGTGGTCTTCTGACTGAGATTGGTTGATCCGACCGTATTTCAAAATCCCAGAGAATTTTAAATGTCTCATTTTCTAGCACAAATTCTAGTGCGTGCATATACTTTTTGATTTTAAGGTCAAATTTTAAACTCTAGCACAATTCTTAGTAAATCAATTTTTCTGCCAGTCGTGTCTAGTCTTGTGCTTCTTTTGTGTTAGTTTTGTAAATTCGCTTATTATGCCCTAAACCGTTTCATCTCTGCATCCACATATAACCTACAATTGCTATTTTCTGGCGTATTGTATTTTTTCCTTTAATATGATAGGTCCTCATACATTTTTGTGCTGATATCAAAAAGATTCAGTTTCTCTATTGAGGTTCCCCTCTTTTAGCCAAGTCTAGGTCTTCTCGTCTGTAATCTCGCTAGTTTTTCGCTTAAAGTATACAGAGAGTCGTTTTTCTTCCTATTTCTGTTTGCTACTTTTTGTTGTTTTTCTGTTTGTTCTCATTTTGCCGTTGCTGCATTAATTAGACTTTCTTTGATCATTTTAACTTGAACTTGTATTGATATATCCATGCAATTCTCAATTCCGGCGGATCCTCTCCTTCCTACTTTTCTTGATACAGTTAGACTGTCTATGTCATCTATTGGATGCAAGACTTTGTGAGTCTTAACTCCTTTGAGAGTTTTCACACCAGCATCAGCTGATGGTCTTTCACGGGAGTCTGAGTGACAGTAAGTCTCCAGGACTCTTCTCAGGATTCTGGTTGATCTTAACAGTGTTGTTATTTGGATGGTCTCCACTCGTGTTCATATTTTCAATTCTTCCATTTCCTTTACCAATCGTTAGGTGACTGTACCGAGCGCACGGATTATAATTGGTATCAGCGTCAGTTTCATGTTCCATAGTTTTCCAGTTCCTTGGCAAGGTCCTGGTACTTACATCTCTTTTCACCTTCCTTCAATTTTACTCTGTGGTCAGCTGAAACGGCAAAGTTCACAATTCGGCAAGTTCTCAGGATTTTGTTGACTATTACGAGGTCTGGTCGTCTGGCCGATATTAGATGATCCGTTTGTATATCAAAATCCCTGATAATTTTGTAATTATTATTATCTCCTTGAGAGTTTTTTCACATTAGCTTTAGCTGATGGTCTTTCATTGGAGTTTGAATGACAGCAAGTCTCCTCAAATCGCCAGGACTCTTCTAGGTATTCTGGCCGATCTCAATAATGCAGTAATTTGGATGGTCTCTAATGACTGTACTAAGGACACCAATTACAGTTGGTATAAACGTCACTCTCATGTTCCACAGTTTTATTATTATTATTATTATTATTATTATTAAATACGTCTGGCGACAGACAAAGGAAATTGCACGCAAAATGACATGAACATGATTAAGAAGGGAAAATCTGAAGAGAGAAACGGAATCTATTTTAATAGCAGCACAGAATAAAGCTCTAAATATTGATTATATCAAAGTAAAAATTGATATTGCGCCCAAGAATAGCGAATGGAGGTCACATAGTGTTAAAGATAGAACTGTTAATCATATTATAAGCGAATGCGTCAAACTGGCACAAAAGAAATATAAGACTAGGTACGACTTGGTGAGATAAGGTAACCACAGGAAATTGTGCGGAGATTAAAATTTGACCATACTGACATATTGTATATGCACAAACCAGAATCTGCCCAAGAAAATGAAGCGAATAATATTCTCTTGGACTTTTAGATACAAACGGATCATACAACCCCGGTCAGAAGACAAGAGCTACTTTTAATTAATAAAAGAACTTGCCATTTACTCACAGAGTGAAAGGAAAGGAAGTCGAAAAGCTGGAAAAATACTTGGATTTTGTCCGAGAAATGAAAAAGTTGTGGAACACGAAGAAGACAGTGATACCAATCGTTGTTCGAACCTTTGAATAGCCCTCAAGAACCTGAAAAAAAACTAGATGAACTGGATATTAGAAGGAGAATTAAAACAGTCCAGATTGCAGCAGTTATGAAAATCAGTTAGGATAACTGGAAGAGTCACGGAGAACTAAGAAGACTTGCGGTCTCTTAGACTCCAGTAAAAAACCATCAGAAATGATGTGAAAAACTTCCTACAAGACCAAACCCGGTCGTCTTGTGGATTTGCCTGTTTCAGTAGGTCACAGAGTGAAAACAAATAACCATGATCTTGTCAGGTTAAATGAATTTTACTAAATAAGAAAACCCTTGAATTAAATAAACAAAGCAAATAAATCAAAATACACTTCTGTTAATCCCGTTTTTACGTTTTTAGAAAAAATAAAAACGAAATTTACGAGCTATATTTAAAGAGTCTTCTCACTATGAATCAAAGTTTTGCTAATTGGTCTCACTGTTTCATTCTACTGTGAATTTGATTCTCACTTGGTGTCTTCCTCTTATGTATTTATTCTAGTTTTGTAGATTATTACTACTGCAAAAAGTTTGATTCTCACTAGGCCCGCCCCTCACTATTTTTATCTTTATTTTAGCTTTTTAAACTACAGTAGTGTTTTTTTCCGACAAAGCGTCACGCACTTGTGTCTTTATTTTCGTCGTGCAAACTTTTACTGATTTAATGTGTTTGTGTAGCTGCTGTTTTTCAGAACCACCTCATATCCTTTTTTTAGCTTGATTGAAAACGCTAGAGTTGGTGGACAATCAAGCACACATATATTTGGGGTTATGTTTGAAAATAGTTGGAGGGTGATTGGACGCCATATTGACGTAAATTGGTACGTTATTTGGTTTTCTTTATGGGCGATAGATGTTATTTACAAGGTCAAATGAGACGTCTAAGTAGTTTACTATTTTCATGTTCGTCCGAATTTCTATTTAGGATCCATACTCTTAAAGAACTTTTTCTTTTATTTCCGGCGCAGTCATCTTGTCTGCTGTTACTTCTTCTTTTATATATACATATATATATATATATATGTACCTATGTATGTATGTATAAACACACACATACACACACACACACACACACACACACATATATATATATATATATATATATATATATATATATTTATCAAAAGTCCACAACAATTCAAAACAGTGACTGTAATTTTCACTATCGATGAGGGAGCATACATAGATCTAAGAGTAAATACCGTAGACGCAATTCACTCATATATATATATATATATATATATATATATATATATATATAGGTAAAGTCGGTGACAATCGTCGAGGGCGACCTGAAGAATCCCCTTCGATAGCTACTACACCGAAGTGTAGGGGAGGGCCCAACTCCTTTCCCTGGATTACTCCTCTTTACCTTTGATGCGTACTTTTTAATGCAGAGTGTTTAACAAGGAGGTAATAAGTACCATTTTTGAGTTTTTGGTATGACCCCAGTTTCCCGGACCACTGGTGAACACTCTACCCACTTGGCCAATGGGCCGATATATATACTAACAAAAAAAAAAGAAGGTCTAACACATTGAAGGAGGATGCCGATTTTGACCAGGGTATAATGTGTGCATCTGACAGCTTATAGATATTTTAATAAATTTTTCAAAATTTTTATCCAAGCAATTGCCCTTTATCGTATGCACACGAGAGGGCATGCCATTGGGTTTTTGTTGTTAGAGCTGTCAGTTAGAATATTGATTGAAGAATTTGGATGATGAGAAAAATAACGTTTCAGCAGGAATGTAAACCGCACAAAAATATCATTCTGTTATTGAACAGAAAAGTTATTTAATATATCATCATCAAGTCACTCTGCTGGCACAGATTTTCCATACTCTCTCTCTCTCTCTCTCTCTCTCTCTCTCTCTCTCTCTCTCCATTCGTTCCTATCATCCATAGCTCCCGGCAGGTCTTCAAGACTACCTCCTGTATCTGTACTGAGTTGTTGTTGGTAGGTTCTTGTTGGTCGGCCCACACCGACCCGTGAAGAGGTCCCTAAGAGACGTCAATTATGAGTTCGCCCTTGTTTCTCTAGCAGTGTCCTGCATGTGTTATTTTGATATTTTACTTCCAGAATTTATTCAATATAGCTCGTAGCATTCTTTTGCAGTTCCTGTTTAGTTTTTTTGTGGGGGGGGGTCTCTCTATACGTTTTGTCAGTGTCTATATGGTACATCCTTAAACTAGTATTAACACAACCGCTGCTTTAAAAAAAATCCATTTTATTTTATCAGACCGGTCAGACTTCGATATGACTGATATCATTCGATAGCAGTCCATACTTTCGCTAGGCACATATCGACCTCACTTTCTGTATATGAGACGCTGTTAACGCGGTACGTGAACTTATCCACCAATTTCAAAGAACTGCCATTCAGAGTGGACATGGCTCCTTCTTGATTAAAATGCATGTGCTCCGCTTTAAAAAGTCTTGTTTTTCTAGTTTACAGTAATTAATAGATTAAAAAGATTTATAATCCAGCTGATATAATAGCTGGCATTTATTACAGATATAATAAAAATGCGAGGCTAACCAGTGCTTTTGTGAACCAAGTAAAAATAGGAATTAACTCTATTAAAGAGTATAGTGTTTTGTAGACAAGTAATACATATATAATGTAAATTTTAGTAATTAATTTACGCACACATATGCACATGCATCCACACACACGGTCAAACGTGTGTGTGTGTGTGTGTGTGTGTGTGTGTGTGTGTGTGTGTGTGTGTGTGTGTGTGTGTGTGTGTGTGTGTGTGAAAATAAAACGAAGTGAAAAAAGTCCTATCTTAATTCTTCCGAAATTATAAATAGCAGCAAACACTTTTAAATTTTCTTATAGAATTTCTAGAAATTCTTAAAATCTATTGCAAATACCTTATACTTTAAGATAAATTTCGAACACTAATTACGTCTGTTAGATTTGAAAGAAAACGCTTAAAATGATTATAGAATGTTAAGAGTTTTCTCACTTTTTTTTAGAATATAATTCAAAAGATACACCTTCATATATCAATATTGCCCTGAGGATGGTTTAATATAAGTAAAGAAATGGTGAACGTTAGCAGATTATTCATCAATAAATAAACTCATACTCTGAATCACTTGTTTTTTCGTATTTCGATATTTACATACCGTAGGATTCTTTTGCACTTTTCTCGGATATATATATAGGGGGGGCATGAGTGTAGATGATCAGCAGTCCTTCATAGAAATAGAATTTTTTTAAAATTAAAAACGAAGGCATCTCAAAATATATTCATCATCTTCAAAATAAACTCTGTCAAATCTGGTATCCGATAGCGCAAAATGTAAACAAACGAAAGCTAATACATATGCGTTATAATTCCTGAGCTGACATATGTTGTTGAAGTGGCTGAGCGGTTAGATACCATGTCTAACGTAAAGTTAGGTGGGTTTCGATCCCAGCTTGAAGAGTCCTACGTGTCTAGCCACACTGAAGAGTATTGATACAACGAAACAGTCTGTCTGTGGATGAAAATATATACGCTCCCGTTCCGCACTCTGGCGAAGAAATTAACGGCAGCCACCCACGTAATGCAAAGCTCTTCTAACGAATTGAGCACTCTGGTATCCGGTAGCGCAAAATAAAAACAAACGAAAGCTAATACATAAGCAGTATAATTCCTGAGCTGATGTATGTCGACGAAATGGCTGAGCGGTTAAATACCATGCCTAGCGTAAAGTTAGAGGGATTTCCTCTCTCGATAAGTATTCTATTCTAATGCGCACAAGACAATTTTGGTAAGTTCATCTTCCAATTTCAACCTAAAACCAAGACACTTATCTGGAAACTTGAAAGGATCTTAATAAAATTATATCGATAAAATGTGTCTTTATTATTTAATCAAACGTGCTTAAATGAAAGACTGCTGCCCAACTACACATATTTTAATATATATAAGAAACAAAATTGCAATTAATAAAATTAACGAAAAAAAAAAAAGAAATTCTTTTTCCGATTAGGAAAACATTTTCTGAGTAATAGCCGAATGTTGCAATGTCTAAGTTAGAGTTTCTTTGTCTGCGCTGCGAAAACTAAGTCTGTGTGTTGTGCACTGAACCTCAAGCAAGAAGAGTTTGTCGACGACCACGAATTAGTTTAAGTGTTACTAAGTGAAAATTTTTCACACGGTAAGTGGGGTCGCAAGGTGTGGTTGGCCCATTTCGACACCGAATATGATTGACATGTTTTGGTGATGGTGTCATGTGTGATATTAGCGGAAAATGAGGACAAGAACATGAAACGAATGTTAAATGATAAGATGTATTTTCATTGGTTAATACGGACACGTTAGCAAAGGCAACAGATTTTTCTAAGTTTCTTTGTTTGCTGGGTTTTCTTTTGTTTTTTGTTTTTTGCTTTTTTGTTTGTTGGGATGTTTTTCAGTTAATCAGAGAGTTGAAAACGAAACAAACAAAAAAAAAAACATAATCAAAGTGGTTTGTGGCTTTTGTCTATTTTGTATTTTGCAGTCTTCTAAACTACAATATAAAAAATGACAAAGAAAGTTTTCTTCATTCCTCTAATGATAATTGAGTTTTTAGTAACCAATTATCCGAACAGACTTCAGCAATTTCACACGACTCGGTCACCATTTTGCCAAAATATAAAGGAGCATATATATATACATATGGATTTATAAACATTATATATATATATATATATATATATATATATATATATATATATATAAAGACCTTCTATATATATATATATATATACCGGGCCATTAAGGGACTAGTGGGTAGAGTATTCGCCAATGGCCCGGGAGACTAGGTTTCGATCCCAGGCCAAGTCATACCAAAAACTCAAAAAATGGTACTTGATACCTCCTTGCTTAAAACTCTGTATTATAAGGTATGAATCATATGTAAAGTGGAGCAATCTGGGGAAAACAGTTGCACCTTCACCTACACCTTGATTTAATAACTATTGAAAAGGGAGCCTTCGGGTAACGAACTTTATTTTTTACTTTATATATATAGCATTCACCACAAGTATAAACATGTTAAATATGTTCAATTTCTAACCGATTATCCTAACAGAATGAACCAACCCCATCTATAATTTATTTTAAAAAACACTCCAAATAAATATAGATAAAGCTCACAGCAACCAACTTTACCCAGACATTAGAAGACAAGTGAAAAGACTTGAACGTCTTCATTTGAAGATTTAAAAAAAAAACAATCCGTGGTATTCAACCAAACCAGTTTAGCCGATAGGGTATAAAAATGTAAGCAAACGGCTGCTGCTGCTGTTGCTAAATAAATACCTTAAAAATTCCCTTAGCCAACATAGACCGAGACTTAGTCTAACGTTAAGTTGGACGAGTTTCGATCCCGGCTTTGAGCATCCTGCGTGTCTAGCCACACTGAAGAGTTCTGATAGAACGAAACAGTCTGTCTATGGATGACAATATATATATATAAGTCTTTGTCGACGTTCTTTTATCGCATGTATAATAAAACAAAATTTTGCAATTTATTTCTATGCCAACGCAAATTACAAATTATTGCAAATATGTCATATGAATTATATTGCAAGCAGTTCACATGCATTAACATTACAAACACTTCACATGCATTATATTGCAGACACTTCACATGCATTATATTGCAAACATTTCCCATGCATTACATTGCAAACATTTTACATTGGTTATTGGTTTGCTACATCGAAAACATCTAAACTTTTAACGTAAAGTTCAGGTTATTTGGTTTAACAGAAAGATCACCCGCTGGTGGTTATTTAATGCCAAATCCCGTTCATATATATATAATCTTTAACTCAATAGCTTGGATGTAACTTAATTTTTAAACGAGTTAGAGCTAATTTGTTTGCACACAGCAAATGTTATTTCTATTGAACATTAATAATTTGATTTAATATTGATAATTATCACTAGTAAAAGATTGAAATGTTCTGTTTTACCCATAGATGGAACTCTAACCGGCACTTCTACTCCGGGTCAGAGTAGACCTGAGAGTAATGGTAATAAATTGGTACTCTGTATTCCCAACACTCCAAGAGTCGGTCTTCCCCATCAAATGCAGTTTAATGCCATATCCAGGTCACTAAATGGTTTCAAGTATTCCTAAAAAAATGTAATAATTCAAACACAAATAATTCTATTCAACACTATTCATTCATTTTCACTCAGTTAAATGGTTTCTACTTTTGCTACGAAAAGCTAATAATTCAATTTAGCGTTAACGATTTTTTTGCACTCAGTTAAATGGCTTCAAGTATTCTTACATAATACGAATAATTCTTTTTAGCAAGTATTCCGATCTAATACAAGCAATTTTCACACAGCTGTATGGTTTCAAATAACTGATAATAATTCTTAGTAAATGATTAAATAGCTGTATTTTCCTTGTAGACGAGATCCTAAAAGGTACTACCACTCCGGGTCTGAGTGAACCTGCGAGCAATGGTAATGAAGTGAGTACTCCACATTACCCCAAAATTTAGGACTAAAGCCTTGCCATCAGATGTTGTAGTGTCCTATCTAGGACACTCGTTGAGTGGCGGAGTATTACCTCTCTGCAGAGATGCAGTCGGCGTATTCTACAGCTAGAGCTGACTGGGCTTCTTTTAACAAAACAAATGTTATTTTATATTTATTCAAAAACAATAGTACCTTATGTTTACCCTAGATTATATCCGAAGATTATGGAGGTGCCCATGGAGTAATGGTTATCGTCGAAGGAAATGAACACGGCGATACGAGTTCAAATCCTGGACGAGACTGGTTGCATTCCACATAGCACTAATACCCTTGGGAAAGGTATGAATCCAATTATTCTCCCTCCAGCTATGGGTAAATAGTAGGGCAGACTAGGTTCTTCAGCCTTGGTGAGGCAACTAGTCTAGGAGAAGGAAAACTCTTTATTAAAACCTGTTAAACTCCGCTTAAAAAATTGACCTTGTGTCATGTTCTGCTCGAGCGGAGGGGTTGGGTAAATATTATTATATCCGAAGATGACCCTGAAAGTAAGAGTTGATTGGTTGGTTTATTTGCTGCCAAATCTTGTTTATACAAATATATTAAGTTTATATAATTTGTTTTCAAGTATTGCTATCTAACACTAGAAATTCAATGTCATTATTTTGTTTGCACATAGCTAAATGATTTCAAGTATTGCAATCAAATATTTATAACTCATTTTTACAATCATTTGTTAGCACAATGTTAGATGGGTTCAAATATAAAAAATTATTAAATATATCTATTTGACCCATAAATGGAACCCTAAAAGGTTCCACCATGCGAGATCAGAGCGGACCTAAGAGTAATGACAATGAAGGGGTACTCCACACTCCCCAAAACTCCTGGGCTGGAGCCTCACCATCAGATAGCCGAGTGTTATATCCAGAACACTCATTTGTGGTGAGTATAACCCCTCTGCAGAGACGCAATTTTATTCTACAATCCCTGCCAACAGGGCAAGTAACTGCTGTAGTCTTTTACAGAAACTAAAGAAAACCAGGATAAAAATATTAAAACTTGTGTGTGATCTTTAGCGAAAAGTGTTTACAAGAAAGAATTCTGTCAAAGCACACACACTCACACACACACACATACATACATACACACTCACAAACACGCACACATAGTTATATATATATATACGCTTATGGACGCGTGCTTAGTGTAACGGTTATCATTGTGGGATATGGAACCGGCGAGGCGAGTAAACCCAGGATGAGGCTGTTTGAGTTTCATTTCACTTTTATGTCTTCTTTGGAAATGTATGACTTCATCTGTTCTCTTTACCTTATGGGAGAATAAGAGCGAAAACAGTAAGAAAGCAACCTAAAAGAAAGAAACCTCTAGATTAAAAAAGATGATTTAAATTTGAAAAGATGAGCTTCCCCGAAAATGTCCATGTGGAAACCAATACACTATAAAACACATCTTGATCGAATACACAAAACTAACCAACATTCGACGAAGGTTTTATAATGTTGACAATATGAACAAACTATTTAAAATAATAGATCCTAAACAGATATTGAATTTCCTGAGAAGAATCGGCCTTCTATCAAAAATGTAAACTGATGTATTTTCCAATCTCGCAATCACTCAACTGTGTGGAAGCAAATTACTAACATTAGATAGAAGTACTGGTGCTAGCTAAAATAGTTCTAAGTATTACTGTGTGCAAACAAGTGAGCCATGGTTTGTCTAAAAATGTTAAACTACGAAATATGGCTTTAAATTCATATATCTATCTATCTATATATATATATATATATAGGGTGAACAAAAAAAACAACACTCAAAAGCTTTTTTATTACTTCTACAAAAATAAAGCAAAATAATTCTAATTTTGTACACTCGAACTTCTGGACATGTTGGTGAATACTATGGTCCCAATTTTTTATGCACAAAATCTACTTCATATCTTGAAAAAGAGAAAAGACTACGATTAGATTTATGAATTTCAGTCAAAAATATATGGGTTCTGTTTTTGGGTCACTCTGTATATAAACAAGATTTGGCATGAAATAACCCATATGAGGTTGATATGCCATAAAACCCAACCAACCAATCAAAATTTAAACCAACTTTACATCTCTTAAAATTGACTTTGTGTCACATGCTGCCCATGGTGGAGAGTTTGCATACTCACATACATACATACACACATACTTACATATATATACATATATGCATATATAAATGTGCTTATGTACGTGGTGCATTCAATAAGTTTCCCGACTTTTTTGTACTGGCATTGTCGTAGACTCTTGAAAATTCAGTATCTTATTGCTATACATCTTATGAGACCAATTTTTATGATTTCAGGTTCAAATCAATAGCTACAGCAAGAATTGGAATACACCCTACAAAAGCCTGATTGTCACAGCTGGTGAATTTCAAAAATGCAATCTGGACGTGAGGACACTTTAGAAGAACAATATGCAATAAAATTCTGATTTAAACTTGGAAAAAAATACCACAGAAACGTATGGAATGCTTTAGACTGCTTTTGGACCATCTTGCATGAGCTCGTCCCTGCTTCTCCAGCAGTGTCCTGCATGTCTGGTTCGTCTAGCTTGGATAGTTTTCGTGATGGTGGCTGTATAGTTGGAGTCTTGTGGGGTGTTGCCGCCAGGACTTGTTCAATATTGCTTGCAGCATTCTTCTATAATTGCCGTCTAGCTTCTTCTCCAGCCGTTTTGTTAGCGTCCACGTAGTGCATCCATACAGCAGTATCGATACGACAGCTGCCTGGAAGAAACTGCGTTTCATTTTATCGGTTAGGTCTGATTTCCATATGAGCAATAGCTTATTGATAGCTGTCCATGTCTTCGTTAAGGTTCCAAAAATATTTAGAGAGAGCGATTTGGTTTCTAAGTCGCAGATTGGAGAAAGAGTGTCCGTGGTTATACAGCTTTGTTTACAATCCCCAGCGGAGATACCTATATAAACCCTCTACCCATCATTATTATGTTCCATAGGGAAAATGCACGCTTACTATACGAGTTGAATCGTCTACACAAGGGTATTCTCCTTTACTTCTACAGTTACAAGAAGCCACGTCTGGTCCTCCACTATTCCTATTTAATTCGTCAAGTAACCTCCTGTTTTGGTTATTTAAGATACTATGCATATTTTTTGTACGAGAGTAACTAATTTTTACGGTGTTCCAATTTTAAAAATTTCTTAATGGATTGTCCCTATTAAAGTGCCTTTCCAGGAGGTTTAGGAAGTATTTACCTCTATTAATACTGGTAAGTCTACAAAATGGCGGGATAAACCAGATTACTCTTCTATTTCAATTTTTTCCTCGTCTATTTGAGGGATTATTATAGGTGTCACCTATCTTGACGAATGCACGGTTCCCACAACTATTACTTCAACCATTAGTGCAGGAGTTAACTAGGTTTACATACTCCAGTCTACCTTGGAATACTCTGTTTTTGAGGGCTTCACCATATATACTCTCCTTAAAAATTCTTCTACATAAGCATAGTCTATTTATCCTCCGGTTCACGGCATTAGGAATCTACTTCAATAACAATCTTGGGGGGTTAGCGTCCATATTTATGTAGGAGGCGGGCAGAATTGCTCTTACTAAAAGATTTGAATGTGCCGTTATTTAAATTGAGTTTGACATCAAGAAAGTCAACTATCTTTAAGTTTGAGGCTATTTCAATTCGCAGACCAAGTAATTTAAATGCCCTAATAATCTCCTTCTATATTTTAGAGGTCTTGGAGCCGATATATATATATACATATATATATATATATATATATATATATATATATATATATATATATATATATATATATATATATATTACTGAAATTCACTCTGAAGAAGATAGCTTTTTAAGAAAGACTCAGTAATAAACTAATAAAAAATACTCAAAACATTTTCCCATCATAATTTGTTTTTCAAAATTACAGAAACGTAGTCTAATCATTTCCTAATTATATAGTAGTTTCTTTGATAATAATCTCGAGGGGGGTCAAATACTGGTGCAATATGAAACTAAATTTTATATTTATTGATAAGAGCAATTTCTTTTGGTATGACGTACTTGTTTGACTGTTTTACCAACACACAAGACACAGCGATGCGACGACACATAACCTTTACAGACATTGCCGAACAAGGAATGTCTGATAATTTTAATCCGATATAAAGACAATAAAAATGTCACGTACGATGTTCCTGCGTTACGAATGGACAGTAAAGCAAAAATTACTCCCAAATATTTTTTTATTCTAATGAATTCTTTTCGTTCTTTTCGGTACAATTCCAGAATTGATAAAACAGTGACATTTAAGGTAAGATCAAGGCTACGTCAAAAAAGACCTCCAGTTATTGAGAATAGTTTTTTTTTTTACCCAGGGACTTGTTTATCATATCCAATAATTAGCTAATTAACTCCGATGTCTATCGCCAGGAATCGACTATTATAATTACTTAGGATTCCTCAAGAATTCTTTAAGAATAATTCTTGATTCTAAATATGATTATTAATTATATAAAGCGGTATTTCAAATATTTGATTACTTACGAGACCTTGGGGAGGGGCTTGCTAAGCGCAATGATTATCATCGTTGGAAATGGGGTCGGTGACCCAAGTTCAAATCCTGGACGAGGCTGTTTACGTTTCACTCCACAGTAATAACTTTGGGAAAATCATGAATTCCTCAGCTTTGAGGAAATAGTATGATAGTCTGAACTATTAAGCCTTGGCTAGGCAAACAATCTGCGAAAAGAAAAACTCTGAATTTAAACCAGTTGTATACAACTTAATACATACCAGACCTCGAAACTAGTATCTCCCGAAGATCGTTTTCATGTAACTGATGCTTTTCATGTAACTGACAATGGTATATGAAAATATGGTCCAAAAGAGAAGCAAATATTTAATGATACAACATTTTGTCAAGAGTATGGAGAGTTTTTTTTTTAATAAATAGATCATGGTACTATTTACCAACCCCTCCGCTCGGGCAGGATATGACACAAGGTGAATTTTTAAGTGGAGTTTAACAGGTTTGAATTCAGAGTTTTCCTTCTCCTAGACTAGTTGCCTCAACAAGGCTGAAGAGCCTAGTCCGTCCTACTATTTTACCCATAGCTGGAGGGAGAATAAGGGGGTTCATACCTTTCCCAAGGGTATTTGCCCGAAAGTGAACATAATAGCGCGACTGATCATGGTGAGTCTCCTATAAAAATCAAATAACCAACTCTAAAGTTTTTTTAAATCTGTCAAAAATTTTAGCATAACTGGCTCATTGGTCTAGGGGGTAGAGTGTTCGCCAATGGTCCGGCAGACCGAGGTTCAATCCCGGGTCGAGTCATACCAAAGACTCAAAAAATGGTACTTGATACCTCCTTGCTTAACACTCATCAATATAAGGTACGTATCAAGGGTAAAGTGGAGCAAACCAGGGAAGGAGTAACGCCCTCCCCTACACCTCGGTGTAGTAGCTATTAAAAAGTGAGCCTTCGAGTCGCCCTCGACTACAATCGCCAACTTTACTTTTACTTACTTGGTATTTACTTCATATTCTGTGAAATAACGGTAAATAATGTGTGGGAAAGTTATGACAATAGATATTAAAAATAAAAATGAAATAAAACTTTCAAATTTTACCAAAATTACGTTTTCACTAATTTTCCTGATACATTTTTTTCTTATAGCATTATTATGTTTCATTGATGACTTTGATTTTTTTTTTAAGTTGAAATCACATTCTGATTACTTTATACTATGAATCAAATTACCATGACCAGAAAATCTGGCGAACACCTACAGAAACACTGACCAGCAGTTTCGACCTTATGAGGTCTCATCAACAGTGCATAACGTGATCTCCACTACTAGAGATCGAACCAGCGACTGCAGAGCCGACACTCTACAACTGGGTCAACTGTCCATATGCACTGCTGACGACAGCTAATAAGGGCGAAATAACAATCTAATGTTTCCGTATGTCGTGCGTAAGTGTTCGCCAGATTTTCTGGTCATGGTAATTCAATTCACAATATAATTCCTCAACTAAAAAAATACTTTATACTAATACATTTTATCTGCTTTATCAATAAGAAGTAATAATTGATTCCAAGTAAAAGGCATAATTGCTAATCTGCTATCTATTGGATATCTCTAACAATTCCCTAGGTAAAAATGTTCTCAGTAATTGTATGTTATTCGTAATTTAAGCAACCACATACCTGCCTTCGCTTAAAGACTCCAGTGAGATGGCTGCCTTGCCATTACCCAATCGAGCAGAACGGGGTTCAACTTTTATAAACTCTCCACCAGGGCTTCTCGGACGTTTTACTTGATGCACCACTTGACGAAATTTTATTCACTCCAGGAGCTTACGTAGACCACTTTGAGAAGCCCATCTCTTGGTCATCAGTCTAGAAGACTTAAATTATGCATAATTCTTTTTTATTTGTGAGTGTACTGCTTAAATAAACAGCTTTCCAAATGTCTCATTCGATAACGTAACTTGAAGATGAATGCAAAATTTAATTATCGTACAAGTACTTTTTTATATGTAATTTCAAAAAGTGTACGTGAATTTTGTTTTGTCTAAATTTTAGTGTAGTTCTTATCATAAGTTATTCTGTGACTTTGTTTGACATGGTCAGTGTAGTTTAGCCATACTGAAATTTTAGTCTACTTTCATAAAAGAAGTAAGGAATGAAATGAATTAGGCTAAAATAAATATTTACAAAGTTTAACAGTTCTGTTGTTTTAAATAAAAATATTCAGGATGAAATAATCATTTACATCACGTATTGAAAATACGGCCCTTCCAGGTGTAATCTATTTTAGAATTTCAGATATGTAGTCCGCAAGCAACAGCTCTAAAAGAAATGGCCACCTCCAAACAAAGCAAACTCTCCCAGGGAGGTTAGAAAAAGCACTTCAAGGAGAACACTTCAATAAAAGGTTTTAGCCTCTGCAATGATACAGGGTAGTTGACAATTCAGGACAAAGGAAAGAGATGGTCATTTTTACCGCAAATCTCAAAAATCAAACTACCTTCTGGGTGCAGATTAGCCTGACTAATTACCAACACATTCACAGAAGCCTGACGCCAAACCTATAGTAATTAGAGAAGTCTCGTCGTTCCAACAGATGAATAACAGAACAGTTTTAATCTTGTTGACGTTTTATTACAACAATCATTGAAAAGGCGCGAATATAATAGAGTTTATATAAATAATTATTTAATTGAGGCGTTTGTGGTGCAATGGTTATCGTTATAGGAAATGGACACGGCAGACCAAGTTCCAATCCTGGATTAGGCTGTGTTTGCATTTCAGTTAGCGTTAATACTCTTGGGGAAAATATGAATCCAACAATCCTCCCTCCAGTTTTGAATAAATTGTAGGTTGGATTGAAGTCTTTGATTTTACTATGGTTACTGGTTTTGGAGAAGAAAAATTTTTATTTCAAATCTGTTAAACTTTACTCAAAAATTGACCTTGTGTCGCATCTTTAATAATATCAAAATGGTAAAATCGTTTATGTTAACTTTTTAAAACATCCTTCGACCCATTCGAGATTTAATTCATTTTAAAATTTTACTTCTTTTAAGATAAGTCAAATTAAAACGGAAACATATTTTTAAAAATGTTAAGAGATTAAATAAAAGCTAAACGAATTTATCTAAACATTAGCTAAAAAAATGAATGCAACTGGTCTCTTCTCATTTATGGGCTAATAGTTGGGTAAACTGGCTGAACCTTGGCAAGTCAACCTATCTAGTAGAATAAAAACATGGAATTCGAACCAGTTTTACTCCACTTAAAAATTGATCTTGTGTCACATCCTGTCTGTGGGAGCGGCGATGGGTAAATATATGCCGAAAACTCTCGCTATCATATGCCGTTTTTGTGTGGTTATGATAACGTGTGTATATATATATATATATATATATATATATATATATATATATATATATATATATTTGATTGAACATAATAGACATTTTTTGTCTACATACTTTCTTTGTTAATCCTTTCGATTTGCCGTATGAATCTTATAATATTCGGCGGAAATTGGTTGATAAATCTTCCATGATTAGTTATTTCTCGTGTACTTTCTGCCCAACTTTGGGCCATCATCAGGGGAGGGTGTATTACAAAAGTGATGTAACCAATTCCCGCCGAATATCATAAGATCAATTCGGTAATTCGAGTGACATAATTTTCAAAATGTAATGTGAATGATCATTCAATCCTGATCGGGAGGATTATGGCGGTATTTTATTTTCAAAATTTTTGATTTTTAAACCAATCTCTGACTCTTTATAAGCATTGAGCACTAGGGCAGACTAAGTTCTTCAGCCTTGGTGAGGCAACTAGTCTAGGAGAAGGAAAACTCTTAATTCAAACCTGTTAAACTCCGCTTAAAAAATTGACCTTGTGTCATATCCTGCCCGAGCGGAGGGGTTGGATAAATATGATAAGCATTGAGCACTTTCTTACTCGGTTTGTTTAAATTTTCTTTTATTATTAACACAAGGAGGTTCATTCAAAAAGTTCTAAGCTCACCCAGAAAGTATAACCATACCTGAACAATTTTATTGTAGCAACTCACTGCCAATTCAAATAAAACCAGAAAAACTAATTCAGATTTCTGTATAAATTTCTGTTCCTGTGGGGTTCATAAAAATGTGAAAGATGTTCGACAAATCTAAAACCTGGTAGAGACTCGGAACTTTTTGAACGATCCGCATATTAAAATATATATATATATATATATATATGTGTGTGTGTGTGTGTGTGTGTGTGTGTGTGTGTGTGTGTGTGTGTGTGTGTGTGTGTGTGTGTGTGTGTGCACGTTTTCCGTCGAAAAAATCTGCTTGGTACCGCTAAAAATGGTTACACACGCAATTTTTTCTTTCTGTTTGTGGGTCAAACAAGTGAATACTCTTTAATAAAGTTAATTTTACGTCTTTATTGGTTTTACAAGGGAAGTGGGCATAACCAGAGATTTGAAGACCAAGGAGTCTTTGCTCCTCGAGGGGCCAAATCCAACATTTGATTTGATTTGTTATTGTACAATGTCAGTAGCAATGCAACCCGTGAACTATTATTCATAAAGCTTTTGGGTCACCTAGTTAGCATCAACTCTGTTTTCCACGTAATAGAAATAACAATTCAAGTTCGATTTGCTTGTGCTGACACAGACATCACTCGATTAAGGTAAAAACAATGTAATCCCAAAACTAATTACGTCAAAACATTTATTCTGCAAATGTATTTAGAGTTGCTCTTTTTTCCCAAGCGTTGAACGACTATTCTTGGGTTATCTTATGGCAAAGAAAGCGGCTAGCACCTACCCAGACTAGAACAATTAGTAGAGCCACACAAAAGAGTGCGACAAGAAAATAACAACATATTTATCTCTGATACAATAGAGTTGTCTTTAGTTAAGTGTCATATAACTGAGTCAAAGAATGTACATCACGGCTGGGCTGTTTCTTTGAAATATCAGTGAACATTTTTTTTCACGGGCTACTTTTTTCTTTTCTTTTTTTTTAAACTTTACTTGTTCTTTTTGTTATGTAATTTCCTATTAACTTTTTCCATTTTTCATATTTTAGTAGTTCTACCAACGTCTTCATCTTTGTCTACCGTCAGCTTGTACATGTATAATAGCTTGGCACTATAAAACAAAAATAAGAGAGGAAGAAAATAACTTCCAGTCTGAAACGAAGAAATAAAACCTTATCATTACTCCATGAATTATAGTATCCTCATCATTTTTGGTATGATAACTACATTAAAGCCATTGTGTGCTCAATCGTTCACAAGATGTATGCAGCTCAGTTGGCTAGAGGTATAGAATATACCGACAGTATCTCTGCTGAGGAGTAAGACCCCTAACCACCCAACTAGTGTCCTGGATATGACATTAAACCATCCGATAACGAGGCTTGAAGATTAGAGAAATGTAGAGTACTCCTTCACTGCCATTGCTTCCAGGTCCACTCTGACCCGGAATAGCAGCATCCGATAGGGTCCTCTCTATGGGTCAAATAGAACAAACTGTTTGTAAACAAATTACTGATGTTAAATTTTGATTGTTATAGAGCAATGACAGAAATCATTTAACTGTGCCAAAATGAGCTCAGTTTCGTTCAAGAATATTTTCTACAAAATGTGTTTACAAATCATATGTATATTTAAAATATATGTATAAAGAGGTGCTCGTGGTGTAATGGTTATCGTCGTTGGAAATGGACACGGCAACACGAGTTCAAATCCTGGACGAGACTGACTGCATTTCACATAACACTAATACCCTTGGGAAAGGTATGAATCTAATTATTCTTCCTCCAGCTCTGGGTAAATAGTAGGGCAGACTAGGTTCTTCATGAATTCAAACCTGTTAAACTCCGCTTAAAAAAATTGACGATGTGTCATATCCTGCCCGAGTGGAGGGGTTGGGTAGATATGATAAAGAGGATTTGACATAAAATAACCCACAATGGTTGATATGCCATCAAACCAAACCAAACTAAACCAATCAGATGCATTTTCACTCTATCGACAGAGCTTAGAACACAATGACTACCCCCTGCAGTGGGTTAAGGCATCCCCACTTGGAAAGAGCGTGTTCTGGATATGAAACTAAGCAGTACCTGGGGGTGAAGCTCCAGTTCTATTGCTATGGGGAGTGTGGAGTACCCCTTCATTGTCATTATCCCAGGTCCACATTAACCCGGAGTTTCATATATCGGTCAAATAGATCTGTTTGCAAATTTATTGTATTAGATAGGAATATTTAATACCATATAACCGTGTAAAAAAAAACTTTTAAGGAACTAAACAAAAAATGTCGATATCAACGTACAATGCACACCTCTTGGCATGAAATAAACCCAGAGTGGTTATCAGCACCGTCGACTTAGTGTCTACGGTTTTCGAACATAGATCTGCATAGGCTCTATCACAGATATTAAGCACTCTTTCTTTTCAGTATTAAAAAAAAATATATCAATATTATTAATATAATATCATACATACATATGCATATGTATGAGAATGTGTGTGTGTGTGTGTGTGTGTGTGTGAATACATTTTGACAGATGAAAGCCGTTTAAGCATTGCACTGTCGACTAGGGTTGTAGAATAAACTGACTGCACCACTGCAGAGGGGTGAGACCACTCCGCTCAACGATTCTCCTGGATATAGCACTAAACAATCTGATGTTGACGCTCTAGTAATAATAGAGCTTTGAGGAGTCCGGAGTACCCCTTCATTGCCATCGCTCGCAGATCCACTCTGGCCTGGAGTGGTAGCACCTGATAGGGTCCAATCGATGGGTCATATAGATCTGAACTGTATACTTACGCTAAACTGAATTCTTTAATTAGAACTATTTTTGACATCGAAACTGTGTACTAAAATGATTTGTACTTATGCGTAAGTGATTTGCTTGAAATAGAAGCGTTTATATGTATAAAATAGATTTGGCATTAATAACCTACACTGGTTGATGTGCCATAAAACTGAACCAAACCGTTTAAGAACGCTTTCTTTACAATATTGCAAACAATATAACTATATGATTAACATTATACAGACATATATATGTGTGTCTGTGTATGTGTATGAGTGTGTGCGTATGTGATGAATACATTTTGACAGATGATAGCAGTTTTGGTACTTTTTTTCAGTAGTGCAAACAATATAACTACATTATTAATATTATATATATATATATATATATATATATATATATATATATATATATATATACATATATATATATATGTGTGTGTGTGTGTGTGTGTGTGTGTGTGTGTGTGTGTGTGTGTGTGTGTGTGTGAGTGTGTGTGTGTAAGTGTGTAAGTGTGTGATGAGTTAATTTTGACAGATGATAGCCGTTTACACCATCAAAATTACAACTCAAATGTTCAGATCAATAACTATTTCGACTGGTGAAAAATATGCGTCATGTGTAGGATGATAAGGTAGACATTCATATGTCATTGAATTACAGACATAAGCCACCTCTGTACTAGTGCCACTCTCTGGTACTACTTAGCTACGGCTTTGTCATTAGACTGGAGCTCCTCATACCCCAGCACACACTCATACACACACATACACAAACACACACACAAACACACATATATGTATATATATAATAAGCTATTATGTCAGTTAGATTATATATATGTATATATATACGAGGTGCATACGATAAGTTTCCAGACTTTTTTCGTATGGGCACTTTTATAGTACAGACATAAAACTCTAGTCCCTCTCGAAGTAATCTCCTCCGGCTGCAATGCACTTGTTATACCGTTCCAACAACTTCTGGAATACCCAATAGAAGTCCTTTTGTGTGACTGTGTCAATGACCTTCGTCACAGCCTCTTTCATCTCCTCAATTGTCTTATAACGACAGCCTCTGAGCTTAGGGAATAGTCAAAAGTCACAGGGAGTAAGGTTTGTCTATAGGGAGGCAGAGGAAATGTCTTGATGCCCATCTTGGTCAAATAGTCTGTGACAAGGATGGAGTTGTGGACTGGTGTATTGTCTTGGTGGAAATGCCACTGACCCGATTTGAAGAGTGCTAGCCTCTTCCCGAGGAATCTCTTCCTGAACTCCCTTAAAACCTTAACATAGTAAACCCAACCCTAACCCTTTAGCCAATCAACTCCGGTGTATTGACTTCCTAATTCCTCCCACACCTCTCATCATACCTCACAGACTCCCTGCCTTCCTTAAATATCTTATGCCACTCAAAAACTGATGTTCGATTCATGCAAGATGGTCGAAAAGCAGTCTGAAGCATTCCATACGTTTCTGTGTTATTTTTTCCAAGTTTAAAACAGAATTTTATTGCATATTGTCACATAGCATTTTTGAAATTCACCAGCTGTGACAATCAGGCTTTGGTAGGGTGTATTCCAATTGCTGCTGTAGCTGTTCATTTGAACCTGAAATCATAAAAATTGGTCTGTCATCTTATAAGATGTATAGCAATAACATACTGAATCTTCAAGAGTCTACAACAATTTTAAATGCCCATACGAAAAATGTCTGGAAACTTATTGTATGCCCCTCGTATATATCTGTCCGGGAGACTGAGATTCAATCTCAGGTTGAGTGATACCAAAAACTCAAAAAATGGTACTTGATGCTTCTTCGCATAACACTCATCATTATAGGTTATGGATCAAGGCTGTGGAGCAATCCCAGGAGAGGAGTAGCACTCTCCTCTACACATCGGTGTGTTAGCTATTTTAAAGGGAGCCTTCGGATTGCCCTCGACTACGGTCGGACAACTTACTAATATATATATATATATATATGTATATATATATATATATACATATATATATATATATATATTGTGTCACCATAAGCGTAGGAAATGCGTGTGGACTGCAATTGAAAGCTTGTCGATCATATGGAAATCTGATATCTCTGGTAAAATAAAACGGAGATTCTTTCAGGCTATAGCAGTTCACTATTACTGTACGGATGTACCACCTTGACTCTAACGAAATGCATCGAGAAAAAGCCAGATGAGAACTACACAAGAATGCCATGAGCTTTTTGGAATAAGTCCTGGAAGCAGCACCCCAATTAACAGTTGCTATACGGCCACTTTCCTCTCATCTTACAAACCATTTGAGTAAGACGAACTGAGCATTGTTTGAGAGGCAAGGAAAAAACACATATTCGACGTTCTTTTATGGCCTCCAACACATGAACACACTGTGGTTAGTCAACTGGTAATGACTTGTATAGGTTGGCTATGGACGATATGGACTAGTGGCGAGACAGAGTCAGTGAACTCTCTGGCATCAACAAGATGATGTTGATGATAATAATGTTATCTGTTATAAACAGTGGCTATTGTGTCAGTTGTAATTATGCATATATAAATATATATATATATATGTGTGTGTGTGTGTGTGTGTGTGTGTGTGTGTGTGTGTGTGTGTGTGTGTGTGTGTGTGTGTGCAATAAACTTTTGCTATTATGTCAGTTGAATTCTATGTATTTTTAATCTATCAATTTTGATTTACTTTTACTTTTCAAATTCTAACATCGCTCAATATGATTTACAAAATCTATCAACAGATATGATTGCATATGCGTAAAAGCGAAGAGAAAACTCAACAATAAAAATAGATGCATGCCATAATACTCAAATATAATTCACAATTAATATTCGGAGAATTCCTCTTCAAAATTTGAATAGAATATTCATACCCATAATTTCTAAATACAAAACAATCTCTGAATCAAAAGTTACAGTTTCTTGACGTGAAATGCAGGCTGAATGAATTATTCTAATTATAATTTAAGAAAAAAAATATGGTTCGTTTATCTTTCCACAAAATGAAAGCCATAATTCATCATCGTCAAGTAGACAACCATCCTCCTTTTCAGTGGGAAAAGAAAATTCTAAATCTTCTGCATTATACTCTCAAACGATTTCCTGTTTTGAATAAATATTATCCAATTTTTACTTTTTCTTATTTTTTTTTTTTCTTATTTTTTTTATTTTTAGTTCGGGAGTTTCCGATTTTCTATTTGAAGACGTATTTCCTCTTGGTGTTTACAAGCGAAATTTGTTCAAAACGCTTCATCGCTTTCGAATGTACAGAGTATGGTCTCGAAAAGAAAATAAAGGGTTCACATAAAAAAAACATCTTGGAGTTTGTTGTTTTTTTTATAAGCTTTACGATAAAGCAACTGATAAGTTTCGATAACACGATTAGAATGATATTATTATATTAAGATGTGTGCGTATACGAGGTCTGTCCAAAACTATTGAGACTGAAGATAGAAATGAACAATGAATGAAAGGTTAAGCTTCTTTAAAATAATCTGCCGCATTTTCCATTGGTCAAAGAACATTTGAACATTTACTTTTGATATACGCATTTATCAACCACTCCACACAAACAGTATGCAATCCAAGGTCAAATTTAAACAGAGTTTAACAGATTTTTAACAGAGTTTTCTTTCTCCAAGGCTGATTGCCATACCAAAGTTAAAGAGTACAGTCTGCTCTACTATTAACCGATAACTAGAGGGAGAAGAGTTAGAGGTTTAACTTTCCCAAGGGTATTAGCTATAAACAGCTTCGTATAGGATTGGAACTCGGTTCCCCATGTTCCTTTCCTACGACAAAACCACTACGCTACAAGCGCCTCCTTACCCCTTTTTTATACTGTATGAAGCTGCGCCAGCGTATTCTAATGTCTTCCATGTCCTCGAAATTCTTACCCTTGTGATGAATTCTCAGTATAGGAAACACAAAATGTTGCTCAAAGCTGAAATTCCAGTGAGTATGGAGACTGCAGCACTTGCACAAGCTTGTGTTTCTCAAAAACTTTGTTCAGAATATATCAAGACTGGCTTCGAAATCTTGACGTCTAGACTTCTGTCTGTGACACTATACATGAGATGTCACTTGACTGTCAATTGACAGTATTTCCCGATGTCTGAAGACAATTCTGGCAAAAGTGATTTCCTTGACAGTAAGGGCACACATTGCCTAAGATACGGTTGGTATTCTTCGCTCATCTAAATATCCCTATAACCAACCCTGGTCTTGATTGTGCCTTCATATTCAATATGCTATTGATCTTTATTTTCAGCTCTTTGTACTTGGTTAGCTTTTCTGTAACTTAGAACAAACTGTTTCTTTTAGATAATATTGCTATATTTATGCACATGCATATCTTTTCTTCTCTGTCCTTGATGTTTCCTAGATTATTCGATTAGTTTACGCGGGGCCGTCAAAAAATTACAATGATATTAAGTAGTTTGGCATTTGCATCGTACTTATAGGATACCATTGCTCAATCGGCTAGGGCTGTAGAATAGACCAACAGCACCTCTGCTGAGGGGTAAGACCCCCTCCCAACGGGTCTCCTAGATACGTCACTAAATAATCTGATGGTGAGGTTCCAGTAATGCTGGAGCTTTAGAAAATACGGAGTAGCCCTTCATTGCCATCGCTCGCAGATCCACTCTGGCTCGGAGTAGTAGCACCTGTTAAGGTCCTATTTATGGGTGAAACAGAACTAAACTGCGTACTTATGCTAAACTGAATTGTTTGAATCCGAACTATTTTTTACGTTGAAACTGTGTATTTATGCTAAACTGAATACTTTGAAATAGAACTGTTTTGATATTTTTCTGTGTGTAAACAATAAACTGAATCATTTGAAATAGAACTGTTTATATGTACAAAAATGGATTTGGCCCTAAATAACCGACAATGGCTGATGTGCCGTAAAAACCAATCCAAACCAAACCAATAATAAGATGTCAGAATCTTTATGTTGCTCGTTATTTTCTTGTTTATGTTTCATACCTCCAAAATCTTAAGCAAAGATAACAATTGATCCCTTTATTTGCTTCTCTTCATTTATCTGCAAACTTTAAATAATCTACCAGATGAAAATTATCTGCCAGCTAAAAAGAATTATGTCAGGAATTAATTATGGCGTTTTATCTTTCAAGTTTGAAATAACTGATAATTCCATTTCTAATACGTCGCTGGAAGATTCCATGCTTACCACCGAATCTTTATAATGTTTTAAATTTAACATTAAATTAAGCATTTATGTTCGTTACGTCATCGGATGAGGCTATTGCATAAAGATGGACAATTTTGAGGAAATTTTATAGAAAAGTATTACGTAAGAAATATATTGATATAGATATAATTATGATAAACATTCAACGCTAAAAGCCTTCATAATTAGTAAAATACAGTGCTCTATGGACAAAAAGTCTTAGCTTTGGAGAATGGGGAGCATTCCTTCATTACCATTACTCCCAGATCCACTTTGACCAGGTGTTATCGTACCTGTTAATGTTCCATCTATGGGTCAAATAGAAATATTTAATCATTTAACTGTGTCAAAACAAATTACTGACGTTGATTTGAATCGTTAGTGCTACATAGAAATACTTGAAACTATTTATATGTGTGCAAAGAAAACTATTATGGTTAGCTAGAAAAACCTGAAACCCTCTGTGTGCAAATAAATGAGCTCTGGCTTATTTAAAAAATACCTCTATTCGTTTATAGATCATATATACATAATATATTAACGAGATTTAGCATTAAATAACTGTTGTATATTGTCCTAGAAACGGAAGTATCGTTTCAGCCATGTTTGACTAATTGTAATAAAAGGCTGAAGGGGTTATTCAACCATTTTGGGTACAACTAGATTACGTTGTTGTTTACAAGTATTTATTAAAGGAAACAGAACATTTGGCAACGAGGATTTTTTCACACAGAAATATGCCAACACTTGGATGTGTGAATAAATTCTGCGTTGAGTCGGGCAATATTTCGACTTACCTGGACCAAATGTAACAGTTTTTTTTATAGCAAATGATATCGCACTTGGTGCTCAAACAGAAAAGCAATTTTGCTCAGCACTATCCGAGAAAAGACGTACAGAGTCTTGGAAGATTTACGTGCACTTCAAAAACCGAGTGAGAAGTCTTTTGAGGAAATAAAACAATTGTTGCAAGAGTATTTCAAGCCAAAACACCTTGTAATTGCAGAAAGTTACCGGTTTTATAGTGCCAAACAAAAAGAGGGTGATTACGTTTCTAATTTTTTTGTTCACTTAAAATATTAATCTTCTACATGCGAATTTGGGACATTTTTAAAAAGAGCATTACGTGGCAAATTTGTGTGTGAGTTAAATGATGAGAAAATACAAGAAAGATTGTCGTTCGAGAACATGTTGCTTGAAGAAGTTTTTAAAGTGGCTCAGACGATGGAATTGGCAACTGCCGATGTGGTTGACATAAAAAAACAAAGATACAGGGGACTTACAAAAATGGGCACGACAAAACAGAGTTCAGGTGAGATACAAAAGAGAAAAGGTTGTTTTTTGGGTGTGGTGAAAATGGAACGAGAGATGTATACAGTGTTCAGCATGGGGAAAAACTTGTATTAAATGTCAAAAGAAAAATCATTTTTCGAGACAGTGCAAAAACGAAAGCCTGTCAAACTACATGCTAGAGCAAGACACAAGCGATATACCCATATATATGACAAGTTCCGGTACACTTAAACCGTATGGGTGTAAGCTCGAGTTGAATGGTTTCAGTTGTGAAATGGAAATCGACACCGAGTGTTCATCGTTGCTGATAAGCGAGGAACAATTCTACGGACTGCCGAACGCGAGCTTTCGAAAAAGGGGGGAATGCATAGATTATGGACCTATTCTGGTGTGGTCATTATACCAAATGGAGTGGCAAACTTGAATGTCAAATACAAAGATCGCTAGTCGACAAACCCTGGTATGGTCATGTGTAGGAGTCTATTAAAGAACATTGCTCATGAGTTCGTCCCTACTTCTTCATCAGGGCCAACCACGTCGTTAGTCTTTCTTGGTTTGTGAAATGGGAGACAAGTAGCGATTCAACAACTGTTGTATATATATATATATATATATATATATAAATGGACACGGTGACACGAGTTCAAATCCTGGACGAGACTGATTGCATTTCACATAGCACTAATACCCTTGGGAAAGGTACGAATCCGATTATTCTCCCTCCAGCTATGGATAAATAGTAGGGCAGACAGTGTTCTTCAGCCTTGGTGAGGCAACTAGTCTAGGAGAAGGAAAACTCTGAATTCAAACCTTTAAACTCCGCTTAAAAATTGACCTTATGACATATCCTTCCCGAGCGGGGGTATATATATATATATATATATACACAGAAAAAAGGAAAAGATCCTGTCTTGTCGGTGGGGCTTAGAATAAGCTGACTGTATCCCTTGCAGAGAAACGAAATGTCATGGATATGACGCTAAATTTAATCTGATGATGCATCTCCAGTTCTTAGGGTTTGTAAGTTTGGATCACCTTTTCACTGCCATTATTCCCAGACCCACTCTGATTTGGAGTGGTAATACCTCGTAAGGTCGACGGGTCAAATAGATTTGTTTGAAAATAATCTGTATTAGGAATACTTCATAACATATCAATACAATAAAAATTATATGCCTGTAATCGACACTACATTACCTCTGACATCGCAATTCCCTCAGTTATTTACGTTACATTCTCTATTATTTTGTTTTTATTCAAATCTCACTTACTAAGAAAATCATTTTATATTATTAATATTGTTAGCTTTATCTACATACAAATAACATGCAATTGTGTTGATATCCAGCCAAATTGCTGTTTACAGTTTGAACGGGAAGATTAACTGTCATATTGATCTTAAAAATTTGATTCTGATAATTCATTATCATCATTATCATCATCAAGTCACGCCGACAAAACAGAGTTCCCTGACTCTCTCTCTCTCTCTCTCTCTCTCTCTCTCTCTCTCTCTCTCTCTCTCTCTCAATCCATCCCTATAATCTATCACATGAAATAGGTCTTCTAGGCTGCTTCATATGTCCGCGCAGAGCTGATATATGTAAGTCTTTGCTAGACTGTCAATACTGGTACCTCTATATTATTGATTTCTAATTTTTTGCTTTATTTTAATGAATATAATCCAAAATCTCATCGATGAATCATAAAAGAAATCAACTATCAAAAAGAAGCTGTTGTAATCTGTTTGTTTTTTTGTTTTTTTTTTTTGTTTGTTTTTTGTTTTTTTCTAATTTAGTTAAATTGTTGAATTAAGAAAAATCTGCAATGAAAACCGGGAGTAGTGGGACGAGTAAGCATCCAAGCTATTCTGTTCTTCGATTATACCCCCGCCCCCGTTAGAAATAAGTTTAAAGTAATAATTCAATTTGAAGCAATATTAAATACTATTTTCTATTTTATCATTTTTTTTTATTTTACCAAATGTTCATATATATCTAATATTTACACAAATATACAAAAAATCAATAAGTGGTTAGATTAAAGAAATATTCATAAATATGTTCCCTGCTGTCGAATTTAGTCATATAGTTAAATTAGAAAATTTTAGCTCTGAAAGCCGAAAGACATGTTCTCTTCTTCGGTTAAAAGACCGTCTGTTTCAAATAAGTTTAACATAATGATTTGATTTTAAATAATTCTAAATAATTCTAAATATATGACCTTTTTTTTTTGTTGTTGTTTAGCTTAATATCAGCATTATTTATTTTTACATAAACACTCAAAGTAGGTCATTTAAAAATAAAAGAAAAATAATTTATTTTCCCTGCTTTTTCATAAAGCCTGTATTATTCTGTGAACAACTTGAATGTGACAGAGCTTTTCCTCTTTTTGAATGAAGATAATTTAATTTTCATTAACTTAAAATAAACGTTTATTTAAATAACAAAAGTGAAAAAAATAAACTTATGAAAAATCCTATCCATTAACAAACTATACGTTCACTTCTTATACCGAAGTTTGTCTTCTTTTTGGAGATGTGGGAGGGTGTATTTTGGTTCGATTATTACTAAACTTTACTGATTAGATTTATCTGGTAGTGTAACGGTTAAAGTGCTGGCCTGCGGAATCGTTGTAAGCGAGTTCGAACTCCAGACGAGCTATTATGTTCACTTTTGGACACTTTGGAAAGGTATAAACCCCTTATCCTGTCAGCTATAGGTTAAATAACATCATTGCTGTTTTTTTTTTCTAGAAGGATGGCTTTGACATTAAATAACCCACGCAGGTTGATATGCCATTAAAACAAAGAAACATAAACAATGAAAATATATTAAACGCTATTCCATATCTTCATGGCATAAAATAAACCTTGATGAGTTGACGAGCTGTTTAAAATATTCTCTCAATTAAAAAGTATTACATTCTGAATGGGTTTCCGTTTATTAAAGATTAAATACACATGTAATATAATTTTGACACCGTGTTGTCTCTGCACTTACACACACTTTTTTTTTTTTTACTGTCCGCTATAGTTATATTCCAGTGAGAAATTAGTGGGAAAAGATAGACAGCAGGGATAGTCAGCTTGTTGCCTTCTTAAAGGAATACTGCAAATTTGCAGAACTTTTTATCACATTCACACTGATGCCATAAATTTTACTTTGGTTTTGAGTTACAAATTCCTTCTTTTTTTTTTCTCCAGTGCCTAAAACCCCAGGCAACTGGAAATTTCCGATCTCGACCTTGAACTGCCGACTAACTAGAAAATATTTCTTCTGCTCTTGCGAATAGTTATCACAAGAAATTGATGGAAAGACCTTTTGCATTAGAGTTCTAAGAGAAATACAATGTCACCTCAACTTTTTAAAAAAAGGGGAAATATAAAAAAAAAATTTTTAAAATAAGAGTGTGAGAATGAAATCAGACATTAAAGAAAAAATAAGCTTAAGATCAGGAGTAAAAAGAATATTAGAAAAAAAAAGATTTCGATTTTTTTTAATGTTTTGAAACTTTTGACCTCCAACAAAAAAGTGTATGTTTAAAAAGTCCGCGCTATGTTAGTTTACACAACATCAAAGAGGAGATATATCAAAGCTATTTGACGTTGTCAGCGTCTGCTCTTATCCCCGCACGCACGTGTGCGCACACACACACACACACACATATATTTACATATATATATATGTATGTATGTGTGTGTGTGTGTGTGTGTGTGTGTGTCTGCTTATATATATATATTAATATATATATATGTGTGTGTGTGCGCGCCCACACACACTCACACACGCATACAATATTCTGAAAGTAATGTTTCCGATTTATTTATACGAAACTGTAATAGATACATAGAAAACAATAAGGACTATAAGATGGAGTAAATTTTCAGCTACAGAACATTACCTTTTTGTATAGTCACCACAGTTTCCCAAAAACACAAGGGGTGTTCTGAAAGTAATGCCTCCCATTTATTTCTACGAATAATATAATCAATAAACAGCACATTAACACAAGGGATGTTCTGAAAGTAATGCTTCCCATTTCTTTCTACAAATAATATAATAAATAAACAGAGCACATTAACACAAGGCATGTTCTGAAAGTAATGCCTCCCATTTATTTCTACGAATAATATAATAAATAAAGCACATTAATACCCTTAGACAGAGTGTGTTTTCAGCGACAGTACACTATTATTCTGCAGAGTCACCACAATTACCTGTGTTTGCTCCAAAAGTAGTGTCTCCTATTTTATTATAGTGTCCCACAACTTCAGAGACAGATGTTAGTAGAAGAACAGTTAAACTTTCTAACCCAGCGTTTCTCAAACAGAGTGTGTTTTCAGCGACAGTACACTATTATTCTGCAGAGTCACCACAATTACCTGTGTTTGCTCCAAAAGTAGTGTCTCCTATTTTATTATAGTGTCCCACAACTTCAGAGACAGATGTTAGTAGAAGAACAGTTAAACTTTCTAACCCAGCGTTTCTCAAACAGGATTCCCGGAAACCCTAAGGTTCTGCAAAAGGCCCCGAAAACCTGTGAGATAAGCTAATGTACTTCAGAGTTTTTATTTAATTTTATATATGTAATGAATAAAAACATATTTCTAACAAGAAAACGAACCGACCAAGTGTGGAACTTAATTTTGGCCAGAGTGGAAAAAGGAGAAGCAAGCGTAGATACTAAGACGCCAGGAGCTGTCTCACACCATTTTGTCGGAAACTACAACTAAATCTTCAGTGCAAACACAGGAGTCAGACTGTTAAGACAGGAAAAAATAACCAAAAAAAAGTTTTCGTCACTCGATTCTTGAACAGCCGATAAGTATTCAAACAGGCAAGAAGCTTCCCAAGAAATTCAACTAAAGTCAACCTAAAGTCAAATTTACTGAAATTCAACCCAAAAATTCTGCTACGCGAGCCGAAAATTCAACCCAAGACTTCGACTAAAAGACAACTTTACAAAGAAATAAACCAAATTAAACGAAAGCTGAAACTTTACAACGAAACCATAAAAACTATTTAGATTAAAAGGACTTTGTTTTCTTGATCCCCTCTCTCTCTCTCTCTCTCTCTCTCTCTCTCTCTCTCTCTCTCTCTCTCTCAGATAAGTCCGCAAATTATGCCAAAGTTTGCAACTTTTTTTCTAATCCTTTCCATTTTTTCTTTCTTATTTCTTTGTATAAATCTGTTTCTAAAACTTTGTCGTCAATATTATCTTTTGAATCAGAATTCGAACTAAAAAATGCTGAACTTACTGTTTAAAATTACTCATAAAAGCCTCCTAAAATATTAACCACTTAGATACTAAATTTGGGTTTTATTCTCATCCCTTCATATGTATAAAAATTTTGATACTTTGATTTATTTTAAATGTTACCATACATGGGCGACATATTCATGGCTAATGTAATATATAGACTTACTATATCAATCTCAGCTATGTCCCGTTTGGTCTATATTGATTTTGTCAGTTTTTATTTTGAAGGGCCAATAAAATTAAGTTCGGCTTCTGGATACAACCAAATATATTTTCTTTATTTTTACAGAAATACGTAAAATCCTAATGTGGCGATTTTTGAAGAGGAAACATTCAGAAAATTCCGATGAGATTAGTGATGAAGAGCCACAAACTCCTGATCAATTTCGCGACTCTAGTAGTTCAACTTCGGTAAGAAAGAAGATTTATCTTTACGATGGAAGTTATTTATCAATGGCCTTCACATAGACAGGTGACCCAAACTGTTCAATTCCGTTGTGTGTCGTCTATGGCAAACCACTTTCAAATGCAACAATGGCTCCAGATACACTGAAAAGGCATTTCCCAACAAATCACCGTCATATGAAAAATAAAAGTGCAGATAATTTTAAAAGGCTATTGGAATCTCAGATGAAACAGAGTACTGCTTTTTGAAGTAAAGTTAGTGAGAGGCTCTTGAAGCAAGTTATTTGATTGCAGAAATTATTACAAAGAAAATGAAAAGTTACACTGTTGGTGAGAACCTAATATTTCCAGCTGGTAAAATTATAGTCGGCAAAATGTTTGGTCAAAATGCAGTATAAGAAATTGAAAATGTTCCACTTTCAGACAGTACAATAAGTCGACTTATTGATGATATGGCATGTAACAGTGAAGAGGTTTTATGTGAAAGATTGAAAAATAGCAGTTTTTCCATACAGGTTGGCGAGTCAACAGATCTTACTAATAAATGTTATGTTATAGCTTTTGTAAGATTTGTCAATGGGGGTGAAAATCAAGAAAACTTCCCATGTAGCAAAGATCTGCCTAAGACAACCAAAGGAATAGATGTTTTCAATATTTTGTCCTCATATGTGGAAACGAGAGGTCACTCCTGGAGGGATTGTGTTGGCATCAGTACTGATGGTGCTCCATCAACGATTGGTTCCATACAAGGTTCTACTTGTCATGCAAAACAAGAAAATCTTGATATAATCTCAAGATACTGTTTTCTTCACAGAGAGGTGTTGGTTTCACAATCACTTGGAGACAAATTAAAAACAGTTTTTGTTGATGTTACAAAAATGGTCAACTTTATTAAACAAAGACCAGTTCACTCCAGAATATTTAAAAGACTGTGAGAAAATCTGGACAAAGAACACATAAATCTATAACTACATACGGAAATCCGGTGGCTGAGTAGATGAAAAATTCTAAATAGAATCTCTGAGCTGAAAGATGAATTGCATAAATACTTTCAAGAAACCAATAAGCAAGGTTTTGCTAAGTGCTTTGAAGATGAACATTGGCTGCAAAGGCTAAGCTACTTAGCAGATATTTTTCATCACATAAATCAACTGAATAAGTCCTTGCAAGGCTTCAAAGAAAATATACTACTTCAAGTGATAAAATTCTTGCATTTAAAAGAAAAGTAATTTTGGGGAAAAATATGTTGTAAAAGGAAATTTTAAGATGTTTCCACTGCTTCTGGGGCTTAAAGGTGTTAAAGGATATAAGAGAACTTCAAATATTATTGAATCCCATTTGAAGGAACTGTATATTAGAATCAAAAATTATTTTCCTTCCTTTTCAAAACAGGTGCGGGATCCATACTCCGAATTTACTTGTCATCCTGAGATTGTAACATTAAAAGAAGAGGAAGAATTTGTAAGACTTACAGACTAATCTCTGGACAATTTCTGGATTTCTGTAAAAGAAGAGTATCCTACTGTTTATAGGAAAGCATTTAATATATTGTTGCAGTTTTCAACCTCTTACATGTGTGAGCAAGTCTTTTCTAATTCAACAAGCATCAAGAATCTCTTCTCAATTCTAATATAAAATCCGTGTGTGATCATCTGAGGTTCGATCTCGAATTAGGTATTTGGGTAGCAAAAGATAAGCGCAGGTTTCACATGAGAGAAGCATATCACTTATCAAATGTTTCTGAAAGTAGCATTTTCTTAGCCTATTTATTATTTCAGAGAACATTTTTTGCCTTAATTTACTTTATCTCTCTTCATCACTGTCAGGAAAGGATCAATAAATGATAAACTAATGCAGCAATTATCTGTTTTTGTTCTGTTTATATTTATTTATTATAGGTAAATGATATTGGCTACTTATGTTTACTTTGTGTTTTGGTTTATATTTTTTACGTGAATAAAAACTTTTGGATTAAGTAATATAAATGAACAGTATGCAGTTTATTCAGCATTACACATAAATTTGGCATATAAGTAATAGTTTTTTTCTTAACCAGTTATTCAAGACTATATATATATATATATATATATATATATATATATATATTAGCACATGCGGTAAATACCATAGTATATATATATATATATATATATATATATATATATATATATATACTATGATATTTATATATATATATATATATATATACTATGATATTCACCACATGAGCTAATATGAAAATAATATGAGAAAGGTATGGTATATCATTGTTCATTTTTTGCACAGGGTTTCCTTGAGACATGTAATATATCTCAAGGGTTACGCAAAAATAAAAAAAATTTGAGAAACGCTATTCTAACCAACAAACCAAGTTTTTTGTTGTTTCGTCTTTTCATGTTTTTTTCTTTCTTTCGTTTTTTGTTTGTTTTTTTTTTTTTTTTGCTTTTTATTTTGTTTTGTCTTGTTTATGTTTGTTCTTTTAATTTCTTTTCTGCTTTATTACAGTGAACAATTGAGCTGTAGTCTGGCAAAACAGCGTTTGAAATAAAAGCAGAGGTTCATCATTGAATACCTCAAATAATATTAAATTTGCTGAACGTTTACTAACATCAAAAAGGGGAGTACCCGTAGCTTAGTGGCTAACGTGCTTGACTGCGATATTGTAGTACTATGGAGATGAAAATGTGAATAAGAGCACAGTCAGGTGATGGGTTATTTGTTTCAGCAAAGGTAACTGAAAAACCACACTTGACACTGCGGTCAATATACGAAATTTACGGCGTCTTCATAAATCGCGATTAACGGTGTGAACAATATCTTACTGTCATCGGTGCTGTAAGAAAAGAAAAAAATGATGGCCGTGATAAAAATACGTAGCCAGTGATAGAGACTCTGTAGAAAGTCGTGCTTTTGTAGCTGAAAACTTTCTCAATACATCGGAGTTATTGTGTTACTTCTCTATTGTTGTTTCCGGGGAGATAAATAGTTGGTATTAATTTCGGAGCATAATACACACACCCAAACACACACACACACACACATATATATATATATATATATATATATATATATATATGTATATTATAATGAAAATGTACCAAAGTAATTTCAATTTTGGCATTCGTATTTTTTTATTTCGTTGATGTATTGAATTGATGAACATCATCGACGACTTACACCGGACTATTACATCGTTCTTTCCAAAATAGAACGGTTGGGGACTTCATAGATTATTCTGGTCGAATCTGGATATTTCCAGGTTAACTGCTTGTGGCTGTCCCACTGGATTTTATGGTCTGTGGCGATATTCGGCTACTTCAATGACCTTCTTTGTCTTTTTTTTCTTTCCCTTTCTTTTTTTCTTCTCATGTCTAGTACATACGTGTATGTATTTACCCAACCCGTCCGCGCGAGCAGGATGTAACACAAGGTCAATTTTTAAGCAGAGTTTAACAGGTCTGAATATGGAGTTTTCCTTTTCCGAGACCGGTTGCCATACCAAGGTTAAAGGGCCCAGTCTGCCCTACTATTATTGCATAGCTGGATGGAGAATAGTTGATTCATACGTTTCCCAAGGATATTAGTGTTATATGATTTCGGAAGGATTTTTTTTATATTATCATTTTTCGTTTTATATATCTTATCTTCCGGTTTAGTTTGGCTTAGAACCTTACGGGTTAGTGCATGGGTAGGTGCAGACATTAACGCAGGTGTTCACGTGTGCATGGGGATGATGTGACAATCACAGATGTCACAATAAACACCTCAGATAGGAAATAAGACTGGGGATGTGAATGACGTCATACCCGGAAGCGATGGGCTGGGATTCTTACTGATTTTATATAAAAGTAGTGAGTTGAGATTTGGACTTAGACGGGACGAGTTGGGATTCGAGTCTGGGCGAGGCGAGTCCAGTTGTTTGTTGCGGGGTGCACGCGCGCGTTTGTTGGGTCAAATAAACAGTCAGCATAAGAAAAATTGTGTCTCTCTCTCCTCGTGTCGAAAACCTAAACTTAAAGAAGGTAATAAAAGTTTCGTACCTGAACCAAGAGAGTCGTCAGTGTTTCGTGTTTTTCGGATTCCTATGCATATGAACATTCTATAAACATTCTATGCATGTGAACGTTTTTCCGTATTCGTACATTATGGCTATGTTACATTAGGGCTATGTTACATTAGGATGATGTGAAATGCAAAAATCTTATCCAGGATTTGAACTTGTTTCGCCGATTCTATTTCTAACGAAGATAAATAAGCATTATACCACGGGTACCTCTAGTAAGTACATGTCTGATTTAATCACATCTCTGATTTAATAGGTTACCAGGAACTATACTTTGATCCTTGAAACCAATTACATCAGATGTGATTTAATAGCTAGATGTTGGCATAAAAATAAATTTAGACTATTTTCAAAAAGAAGCGAATCAATGAATAAATAAACAGAAAATGAATAACTATGATTTATCAAATATGGGTAATGAATTAGAATTTGAATTTATATTAGTGATTTTTACTCTATTATTGTAATTTGGTGGGGGGGGTACCATATTTAACGTTAGTTTAAGATTTTTTTATTCATTTTGATGGTAAAATTGATGTACTAAAATTGAAAATTGATGTACCAAAATTATATATGTCTGAATATTTTTTATAAATGTTTGAATTTTTAACAGGTATTATTTCAACTGTAAATTTTGCCTCTGTTAAATTTGAAGTATGATGAAAACCGGATGTTGTTTTATATACCATAATAATTTGATACTTCTTGTTACTTGAATGTTTAGACTTGCTTTATTATATAGGAGAAATAATTTTTTTTGTTTTTGTTTTTAGTCTGGTTGTAAATGTGAAAAAAATTATTTTAATCCATTTCTTGTTTGATTAGAAGTCCGGTTAATTTTTTTTAGCATTGATTTATATCAATGCTTTTAACAGGATGGAAATAAATTTAAGATCTTAATATGACCGATTGTTGGTTTTTTAATAGAATATATATATATATATATATATATATATATATATATATATATATATATATATATTCAAAAACATCCTGTCATAAATAGTTTTCGTATGTACGTATTTCTGAAATTGTTCGCTTTACTCAGGGAAGATGAGGGTAAAATAATATTTCCCAGAAATATTTTCTTTTCAATGAAGCTAACCTCCGTAATTAACTTTTACATGTGTACTCTCGTATTTTTACTATTCGATCAGGTGAGTCTCCGTGGCATAGTCGATAAAGTGCTGGTCTGTGACATTGCACTAAACGAACTCGATTCACGATATTATGTTCACTTTCGGATTATTCATCTTCGAAAAGGTTTGAATTCCTTTTCTTAACAGCAATGTGTTAGATTCAACAATTAATGTTCTTCTGCCAGGATGGCTTAGGTATTAAATAACCCACGAAGATTTCTATGCCATTAAAACAAAGACACCAAAACTAAACGGATAGAAATGCACAGATTGAGATAGATAGATATTCATTTTTGTTTATGTCTCTACATTGATATTTACTTTATCCAACACTAAACTAAATGAGAGAGAAATAAACCAGAATCTCCTTACAGAATGCCGAACTGGAAATCACCATTATAAAATCATAGTGCGAGCTCATATCTCAATTACAATAGTTAATACTCAATGGTATCAACTACAAAACAGGTCATATGTACACCTGTATTAGTGCCTTTGCAATTTCTAGGTGAGTGTGTTAGGCGCGATTATCTCACTCAATGTATTTCTTTATCCTCTTTCTATGCCCCATTTACTAATGTAACTAAATTGATGTTTTCTCACTCCCCAACCGACGTCCTAAACCCCCGCCTAACGATTTTTGCCCGGGGTAACAAACATTGCATTAAAGAACGTTTTATAAATTTGACCCAAGCGGAACTCTTTTGAGCGGCTATCAGGCCTCTAAATCAAGCAGCTAAAGGTCGCTTTAAAACATACAAACAAAAATTCGTCCGAGACAGCAAAAAGCTGTTGTGTTTCAAAAATCTCTGGGTAACCATTGAAAGGGTATGGCCTTCATTTTGGGAAAGAAATACAGATCTTCAAACGATTCAAGATCTTTCTGTTGCTTTGTTTAGATTAAGCTAATCGATCGATCTGTTAGTTCGTATGCCTAAGTTTGCGGGTTCGTGTGAAAACACTAGCTTTTAACCATCTGCATTGAGAACGAAAGAAACAAGAATTTCTTTTAGCCCCAAATGCAAATAATGCTTTATACTGTTCAATAATATTGATTCGCATATGCTAACACTTGTTATATTCTATTTAATTGCTATCTCTGTTTGCAGGGCTTACATTACACTGACTCTATCTTCTGCAGAGGGGCAAGACCCCGCCTCACAAAAAATAATGGGGTGTCCTGGGTATAAAGTTATACTGCATTTGATGGCGAGACTCCACTTCTGGAGTTCTGGGGTGTGTGGAGTATTCCTTTATCGTCATTACTCCCAGTTCCACTCTGACCCGGTGTGGTAGTACCTGTTAGGGTTCCATCTATGGTTCAAATAGGTCTATTTGAAAAATTATTCATATTCGAAAGAGCCATACGCAAAAAAGAATTTTTTTAAAAAAACTACTATACAAAAATATAAACATCTCCTGGCATACAATAACCCTACACAGGTTGACATGCCGTTAAAATCAATCCATCGGTTTGATTATCTTAAGATGACTGAAATAAAATAAGATTCCTTTTGTAATTGTTTCTTTTGTTATTTTTATTCATTTTACGAAGCATCACCAATCATTATTATCGTTCATTTTGGGATGATTTCAGAGATTTTATTTTTAGGGGCACATTTAGTACAACAGTTGTCATCGAAGGAAATGAAATCAGAGATCGAATTTCAAATCCTGGACGAGACTGTTGATAATGACCTAGGGAAAGGCATGAATCCATCTTTATTCTCCCTTGCTATAAGTAAATCTTAAGGCAGACTGGGTTATTCAACCTTAGAAGACAACCAGTCTAGAAGGAAAACTCTGAATTCAAACCATCTTTACTATGCTTACCGATTGGCCTTGGGTCGCACTCTGTCTAGAGCTCGGTGGGTAATAAATACATATATACTTTATTTGAGTTTCTGAAAACCAGTTGCTGTTTGTTACTCAGATGATCAAAGAGCCGATGCGTTTAGTCAGGTTTCCTCAAGGCAAAAGTGGGTTTAAGTATATATAATTGTAGTATTTCCTATCTACGCTGTTCTTCGATGTAGATTTACCACATGAGTGAGTTGCAATAAAAAAAAAAGCCATTTGAATTCAAATGTATTTAAAGATAAAAGAAAATACAAGTTGAAATTGATAATAATAATAATAATAATAATAATAATAATAATAATAATAATAATAATGACAACAACAACAATAACAACAATAATAATAATAACAATAATAATAATAATTGACCAAAGTTAATTCTTGCCATGAGATTTTATACGCGTTCTTAAGAGCAAAAATATTTCTTTTAATATCAAACATTCTACGTGTGGTATGATCACTGATGTGCAATTTTGATTAAGTTGTGTATATTAAAATAATTATAGGAATAAAACAATGAAAATATTTTCTGACAAATCTTAAATATGATTATTAAAGAGTGAACATAGAAAGAAAACTGCCGATGAAACAAGTGGTTTATTTTACGTGACTAGCAGCAGATGAGTAGGCTTATGTGAATTAGTGTCATATATAAACACATTATATATATATATATATATATATATATATATATATATATATATATATATATATATATATATTTATATATATATATATTTTAAGAAAAACAACGAAACCGGTCACATATATGCGCTGCGTAAGGTCTGAGATACGTTCTGAAAATCGGATCTTGTACGATATTGACGCTTTGAAAATAACGATTTTTTAAGCTTTTCAACAAGCTGAAAGGAGAACTCCCAATGGCGTACAAACTTGACTCGGGTCTCAAAGTAAATGAATTTAAATCCAGTCACACTATTACGTTCACTTTGGGAGTCAAATTCTTGGAAAAGGTATGAATTCCCTTATTCCCCAACTACAGATTGAAGGGTATCATTGCCATTCTTATATAAAAATAGTTTTGGCATAAATATTGATATGCCATTAAAAACAAAAAACAAAACAAACAAAACAAACAAGAGAATATTTTTAGTTATAGCAGAATAATGTTTTTTTAAAAAAACACATCTAAAAAGCCTTTGGAAAATTATATGGTTAGATGTCACTTCCTTAGCCCACGGATACTTGAATTTAAGTTTTTGTTACTTTTAACAATGGGTGTATAAATGAACTAATATTGTTCAATAGGACTTTATGTGACACACTTATATATATATATATATATATAAAGTGTTATATATATATATGTGTGTGTGTGTGTGTGTGTGTGTGTGTGTGTGTGTGTGTGTGTGTGTGTGTGTTTCTCACACATCGAAAACAAAATTTTTTACACCATAAAAAAGCCCAAAATATACGTCCGCTATGTTGACGATTTTTTCATTGCCATAAAATCCTATGATGAAATTAACAAATTAAAACAAACCCTCGAAAAGAACTCAGTACTAAAATTTACAACTTTACTTGACCTTAATTTAAAAAAAGACCCTTTCCAAGACGTTCTTACTGGTTCCAGCGGCAACGACAAATTCTTTAGATCCGTATACAAAAAATCAACCAGTCACAACTCCACTTTACCTATCATAGCGTATGCCCCTTAAAATGTAAAATAACCTTTTTTTGAAAAAAAAATAATCCATAGAGCTTATCAGATATCCTCCTCTAAAACAATATTTTACAAAGAACTAAAATAAAACAAACCTTAGTTAATAATAATTTCCGTAATAGACTAATCGACCAACAAATAAAACTATATCTCTGTAACATCCATAAAAATAATAATAATATTATTAACAGACAGCCGTCAATCAAGAAACAAGTGCATCCGGTCGAAGATATCAGGGTATCACCTTTACCTGTGTACGGGTTGAATTCGGTGCAATTGCAACGCCCACATGAAGCAGGTGGATGTCAAACAATTATATAACCAGGTGCCACAGACGGCTTCGGTTAGTTGGAGTCAGTTGCAGTTGAGTTCGAGGCAGTGAGAACCAGCTCCAGACAGAGAGATTGGCCCCTCAGGACCCCGGTTGAGCAACTCAGCAGAATGAGGAAGAAGTGATGAGGAGAACTTGGGGTCAATATGTTGCAGTCTGTTCCGTCTCCAACTCACCTCTCACACACAACCCTTTCGCAACCCTTTCGAGAATAAAGTGTGAGAGGTATATTTTTCAAAAGTGTGTTCGTTCGTCATCATTGTTGATTATATTTCCGCATATATATGTATACGTATAGTTGTATCACGGCTATACAAAACTTCATCGTTGAGAATAACGCAAACTTCCCCAAAACTTTCCTAAATCAAACTGATGTAGTGTATAAATTTACATGTCCATTTCGAAAGTGTCTCTCCGAAAATAACTAATGCCTACATTGGTCATACAACAACCACACTCTCTCGTCGCCTGACACACCACCCGTCTGACATAAGCGCCATAAAACAGCATCTAATAACAAAACATAACAAAGACACTGACAAATTCAAATCTCCGGATATAAGAAAGATCTAATTAACAATACAAAAATCATATATAAAAATAACAATAAAAACCGTTTACAAATCCTCGAAGTAATAACTATCTAAAATTAAAAAAGACTACTATAACTAGAATAGCATTCAACACAGTTATTCACATATTAAACATATTCTATAGCTAACATTACCACCTACCATAACAAAATGAGCCAGCCCCATCAATTAAAAAACACTCTAAATAAATATAAATGAAACTCACAGCAACAAACAACCTAACACAACCCTGGAGGATGACCAGCGAAACGGTCGAAAGCGCTAGGGCTAGTACGGGGGTACTTTCTTTACCATCTTAACCATATATATAGTAAGAGAGAGAGGGGGCTTGGTGTGTTCTAAGTGTATTAAGAGTGAAGCTGTATTTAACAAGACAAAAAAAACACAATGAGTGAAACGATAAATTTCGTCAAAATATCTCTCTGATATTCCACACATTAATTTTAGAGAGTTTTCCATTGTTTGAAGCTTATCTGAAATCCGTTTTTTAATATTCTCTGCTACTGTACAATTGTATTTCGTTTAATGTCTTCCATGTCATCAAATCTTGACATGAATTTTGAGTTTAAAGAACAAGGAAAAGTATGAGAAATCTGAAAACGGAAATAGATTTAAGCCCATAAAACTATATATATATATATATATATATATTCACTCAGAGATAATAACACGAAAACAATATTTTTTAAAAACTAATTTTTTTTCTCAACAAAAGCTATCAGCATCTTTTCTTTTTATTTGCTGTAAAAATTATACAAACAAAACGGATATTTTTAGGTCTTTTTATAACTGAACTCTACAGTCTTAAAACTCTGCAAATAAAAATGTGAACATGTATCAATTCAAAAAGTTCATCCTTTATATATGTAATTCTATTTTTGGTTGGCCTAACGTTTCGTAATAAGTCCTAATACATTTTGAACGCATTGAGTGTATATATATATATATATATATATATATATATAGTATTTGAATATAGAAGAATAATAGCGTTGGTGTTTATATATATATATATATATATATATCAATGCTATTATTTTCCACGTGTGTGCGTGTGTGTGTGTGCGTGTGTGTGTGTTAAAGGAAAATAATAGCCTTGGTCCCAAACGTGAAAAGAGCAAAGAAAACGGGAGGTCTGATTCTATTAAAGAGATTGAAAAAAGCCTTTTTATGACACTGAGAAATGCTCTGATGTCTATCCCGACATTAACCAATGAAATGTTGCCAGGAGAGTCATCAAAGAAGCATCAAAAGTATTAATGGCGGCAAAATATTCCTTAGTTAATTCTTCACTGAAAGCCCCAAGTTTTTATCTTGTTAATCGTTAACTAGATTATTCTCTTAAGGAAAAAATTACCGAACGAAGATAATAGAAAAAAACTTAAATGAAAAAAAAAAGTTTATGATACGAAAAAAAATGTGGAAAGATAAAGAAACGCATTTACAAAAAAAAAAAAAAAAAAAGACATGCAAAGTGTCAGAAAAAGAAGCAATGAAAGCAATATGAAAAGAAAATGTCAGATTTGAACAGACACAAAAGAAACAAAGTAAAAAAAATCTTTAAAAATAAGTTGAAAAAAAGAAAATCAACAAACATGAAGAAAGACTTCCGAAAAAGTTATTTCAAAAAGATATAACAAGAAACGACATTACCAAAAGAAGTATCTCATAATCAATATCATCAAACGTTATCGTCATTCTTTTCATTCTGTAAAACAACCGAAAATAACAAATTATTATTTCACCATTATCAGCAACACTCTAATAACTTCTTTTAACTAGCAGGTGTTGTTATATGTTTTTCGCCTTTCAATTTTCCATTAAGATAATCATTAACTTGGTATTAGTAAAAATTCTCATTATTTTTCTACATGTATGTACACAACCATAGACTAGTTGTGACACAAGGTCAATTGTTAAGCGGGATAAGGCTGGTTTTGATTGATTGTATTCCTTCTACCGGACTGGTTGCTTAACCAAGGTTAAAAAAAGACAGTCTGTCTAATTATTTAACAACAGTTGGTGGTGGAGAGAACAGATTCACGCCTTTCTGAAGAGAATTTGTGCAAAGTGAATTGGAAATAAGTTAAGATGGCGACCTAAAGGCTCCCTTTTTAATAGCTACTACTCTGCGGAGTTGGAGAGGGCGCTACCCTTTTCCCTGGATTATTCCACTTACCTTATAATGCTGAGTGTTAAGCGAGGAGGTATCAAGTACTATTTTTTGAGTTTTGGTATGACGCGACCTGAGATTGAACCCCAGTCTCCCGGGACATTGGCGAACACTCAACCCTCTTGGTCATTGGACTCAGGTCACCGATTCCATTTCCAACAATGATAGCATTGGACTCAGGTCATCGATTCCATTTCCAACAATGATAGCCCTTGCTATCATTTTAACCTATATTTGTGCATGTATATATAACCATGACCCGGCAAAAACCGCGCATAACGAGATATTTGGTTAAGTAATACTCCTAACATCTTCTAATTTAGAGAATACAACGATTTCCAGTTCAATTTTCAATTGAATAATGATTGTGTGAGGTCTGCTTTCACACTGAATGGCATTTTTTATCACTGCTATTATGGGTATTACTAAAGAACGAGGATAAGAGCTCTTCACTAATTCCTCAATAGAAGTATCAATGAACTACCGTTACAACCCAACGGGTTTATGGATCGTCTAGTATTCTTTAAAATCGATAATTGATTCAACAGAAGATGTGCCTTTTTAGTGTGTCTATGTATCTCTTCTTTGATGTCTTCACAGTTTACAGACCGTTCTAGTATAGAAGAGCCGTTGAAAATATCATTTTCCATTTTTTTCGTAAAATCTGCCGACCTCGTGTCAGTCTTGTGGCACTGGCTGACTTAAGGACTTGCAAATTAGTGATGGCGTCACTTTGGTGCATATTTAGAAAGATGCAAACAAAACCTGAAAGAAGTGTTCAAGAAGGCGTATATGAAGCAGATATATCATAAAGGATCTTGCTCCACATTTAAGGATTGATTGCATATATATATATATATGCGCGTGTGTGTGTGAGAGAGAAAGAGAGACAGAGACAGAGAGACAGGCAGACAGACAGATAGAGACAGCAAGAGAGAGAAAGAGAGAGAAAGATACTGAGAGACAGAAAGAAAGAGAGAGAGAAAGATACTGCGAGAGAGAAAGAAGGTCCTATTAAAACGACACTGACTTCTTGAAAAGGATCAATTCAAAAATAGCTAAACCGACAGATAAATGAAATTACAACACAGTGTTTCTATTTACTTAAAATTGAATGTAAAGGGGATATAGTTTGATTACAGTAACTTATTATACATACGAGGAAAAAGCTCTAAAGGCTATATCGACAGTCATTAGAATCCATACTGAAACAATGGTTAATGCACAGCATAACTTTCTTAGGCGTTAAGACTGGTTAGTAATCGCATTGTAAAGATGACGAACACTATCCTGCGATAAAGTATGGCCAGCAAAAAGCTTTTACAACTTCATCTTTATATCTACAACCCCTGAGTATATATGTGTAAAAATAGGAAAAACTCACAAAACCAGACACCCTTGTCCGGCGAAAGCTAATTACTGGACAGGAAGACAAAATCTGTGTAAATGAATAATTACGAACAATCCATAAGTTAAAAAAGTGCTAGTGTCCTCAGAGATCACTAAAATAGACAGACCCGCGTATTTGACTGGTTGTTTGCAACAACCAATCAGAGGAGAGGATGAGCGGTCTATAATCGTCCAAATAGATAAATAAAAACAATCTAAATTTATTTCTTCTTTTTTCCTATGTTGCGTGAACTGGGGAGCGTATCAGAGACTGATCCTCTCTGATAGGGTCTGCTGGGCGAGGGGAGTATTATGTTGGAAGACCCGAATCTCCCCAAAGAATCAAGCAAACCAACCCTAACGACACCCTCCGGCGTTAAATGTATTAAAGCGTATATATATATATATATATATATATATATATATATATATATATATATATATATATATATATATATATATATAATTTTAAAAGCTTTTAGCGGGCAATGATATGTATCGGTCATGTCAATTCTACTATATGGATGCACCACATGGACGCTGACTAAGCTTTCCAAGAAAAAACAGACGAGAACTCCACAAGAACGCTACTAGCTATATTGAACAAATCCTGGAAGCAACATCCCGCGAAACAACAGCTCTACGGCCACGTACTTCCCATCGCTAAAACCATCCAAATACGACGAACACGACTTGTGGGAAAGACGAACTTATAAATGATTTTCTCCAATGGAACTCTTCACACGAACGTGCCAGTGTTGACCAACCAATAAGAACTTACCTACAAGAGCTCAGTACGGACACTGGATGTAATCTAGAAGATCTGCCCAGAGCGATGGGTGATTGGGACGAATGGCGAGAGAAAGTTAGGGACATCCATGCTGCCAGCGCAACATGATATATATATATATATATAGTGTGTGTGTGTGTGTGTGTGTTAGAGGTCATTGAATTAAGAGAGAACGAATCTTGGTCCCAAATGGGAAAAGAGTAAAGAAAACGACATGTCATTCTACTTAAGAGGCTGTGAAAGCCTTTTATGACACGAAGAAATTATCTTGTGTCAGTCTCGAGAGTTCAAAATTAGTATCGTTCTTCAGAAGGTTTTAGTTTTATTTTTGTCAGTATATATAGCTCATAAATATAATGGTTTATATAAATATATGTGTGGGGGTTCAGATTATATTTATGTACAATATCCTCCAGAGACACTGCTAATAATTTATAATAAAAGATTAATTTTCTTCTAAACCAAAGATACCAGTATCATTTCTTGTAGACTATTTTATAGTCAAAATGGAATTTATTAGGTATCATTTATGACCAAATTCTACTGCACGAAAATTTTGTAACCAAAAAAAAAAGTCAAGCTTATTTTGAAAATATTCTTTTAAACCTTTGCGTAAAGTTGTACTTGTCTCCTTTCGTTTTGCTTTCTGGTTCGTTGTTTAGGGGTTATTCGGTGCCAAAAACCATCCTTGTAGATTAACAATAGCAGTACTATTTAAGCGATAACTGGCGGGGAATAAGGGAGTTCAGACTTTTCCCAAAGGTATTAGAACAAAAATGAACATAATAGGATGATTGTAGTTTGAACTCACGACATTATCGCAGTCCAGAATGTTAGCAACTACACCAAAAGAACTTCCCCTCGCCTTCTTTTGTAATGTGCTAGATTTCAATAGAAGTAACTCCACTCTACTCCAGATTATATTACATTTTATTACTTGGTATGTTTTAAGTCAGACAGTTTAAATGCCGTAGAGTTTGGCAATAAGTAATACCTAATGTTATCCATTTTGATTGAATACTGTTCTGCTAAAAATAATAAACACCTGGTACCTTTGTTTCAGAAGAAAATTAACCTTTTATTTTTTTGGGGGGTGGAATTAAGAGGTACTTAATTTAGGGGGATACTGTTTAGTTATGTATGAATTTGTAGATAGATAGATAGATAGATAGATAGATACAAACAAACCATCCCTGTTTTATCTTGTATTATTTTCTCAGTCATTTTCATACAAGTCTAAAGTTAACAGAGATGAAATGAAATTTTCCAACAAATACCGATTAATATCTTAAAAGGTTTTATTTTATGTCAGTATGATTGTAGATATAATCAAACCAAATTATTTCGTGTGGTGCAACCACTCGACCTCCCATAAGCTTAGGCTCTTAAGACCGATTCTTTGAGATGAAAGGGACAATTAAAGACCCTATTGTATTAACAAAGGCTGGACAGGCTTTACTTAAAAGCCCTATCCCCTCACACAACTACAAAATAAAACATATTTAGGAAATCTGTACTCGACTTGTAAACAAGGTAGTTGGGTTGATATTGTTTGACTTAAGATTCTTTTTTCACCTCTGAGAATCTGGAAGTCACATGACAAGATGCTGTTTTATATATTCTGTTCTACTCTTAGCCATTTTCATTCTTACTTCTTTCTCCTTGCGTTTCGCTTTTTATTTCTACTCACGATCTCTTTATATTCTTTATACTATTTTATTGACTCATTTGCGAGGGATTGCTGAAAAATTGACGACCCAACCAAGATGGCCGGCTCAAGAACCTGAAACTCCACAAATCGAATCTGCAGTTCAGTAAACCGAGATCTAACGGTTATTGATGCAGAAAATAGATTCGGAAACCCGAATTCAAATCCTGGACGAGGATGCTTGCATTTCACATCACGTTACAACCCTTGTTCCAGGCATGAATCAACTATTCCCTCTCCAGCTATGAGTAAATAGTAGGGCAGAGTAAATATGAGTGAAGTATAAGTAAATAGGGCTCTTTAACCAGTCTAGGAGAGGGAAAATCTGATTTCAACCCAATTGTAGTCTACTTAAAAATTGACCTTATGTCGCATTCTGAAGGAGTTGGGTAAATATACACTTGATACATAATTTCTTAAGTTATCTTTACCCTTCCCAAAAATTCAGCAAAGATTTCAAAGGATGAAAGGACATTCACTTCTTGATTGTTGCCTAGTCGACTGGTGCTGCAGAATACATCGACTGCATCTCTGCAGCGGAGTAAGACTCTCTCTACGAGTGTCCTGGAGTGGTAGCACCTGATAGGGTCCTATCTATGGGTCAAATAAAACTAAACTGTGTACTTATGCTATACTGAATGGTTTGAATTAGAGCTGTTTTAACATCTAACTATCTGTAAACAGAAAACTGTCCTTATGCTAAACTGAATTGTTTGAAATAGAACTGTTTATGGTCTAATGAGTAGAGGGTTCGCCAATGGTCCGGGAGACCGAGGTTCAATCCCAGGTTGAGTCATACCAAAGACTCAAAAAATGATACTTGATGCCGCATTGCTTAACACGCAGCATTATAAAGTAAGGATCAAGGGTAAAGTGGAGCAGTCCAGGGAAAGGAGTAGCACCCTTCCGTACACCTCGGTGTAGTAGCTATTGAAAAGGGATTCTTCTGGTCACCCTCGACTTAGGTCGCCAACTCATATGTATAAAAATGTATTTGGCATTGAATAACCTACAAAGAAACAGAGCAAAAACCATCAACAGTGAACTCGATGCCTAATTATCTGAGAGAAAGCAAAAGGTTAATTACGAGTGAGTGCGAGAAACTGTCATCCACATTGATTTTTGAAAAAGGTCAGGCAGTTACTTACTTATTTACTGGTGGTAAACGACAAGGAAATACTTTAATTTCGAAACTGTTTGATCATTTAACTGTGTGTTTAAACAAATGACTGATGTTTAATTGAATTGTTAGTAATACACTGAAATATAGGAACCATTCAACTGTGAGCAAACGAATGAGTAATGATGAATACAGTTATTAGTGTTAATCTATTAGTGTTAATATGAATACAATTATTACTGTTAATTTATTATCAGTGTTAATATGAATACAATTATTAGTGTTGATATGAATACAATTATTACTGTTAATATGAAAACAATTATTAGTGTTAATTTATTAGAGTTAATATGAATACAATTATTACGGTTAATTTATTATTAGTGTTAATATGAATACAATTATTAGTCTTGATATGAATACAATTATTAGTTTTAATTTATTAGTGTTTATATGATTACAATTATTAGTGTTAAATACTTGGAATCACTTCACTGTGTTCAAACAGATGATTAATAGTAAATAGAATTATTCCTGTTAGATTGAAATGCTAGAAACAATTCTCAGCTCAGGCTTTTTTTTAAATGCTATCCACAAAATGTGTTTACAAATCATATATCTAGTATATATATGAATAAAGAAAATTTGGCATTAAATAACCTACAATGGTTGACATGCTGTAAAACCCAAACCAACCAAACCATCAACCAATAATGTCAGTATTTACCCAATCCTTCGGCCACGAGCTGAATGTGACGTAACATCAATTTTTAAGTAGATTACAGTTTTCCTCCTTCTAGATAAGTTGCCATACTAAAAATAGAGAGTCGAGTCTGGTGGAAGAAAAGATAGATTCGTGACTTTCTTAAGAGCATGAGTGTGAAGTGAAATACAAACAGCTTTGACAAGGATTTGAAGTCGGGCGTTGAAACCATTTAATACAACGAGAACTTTTACGCAGTACTAATGTAAATATTATCCCGTACATGATGAAGAATAGATAAAACTAAATAAAAAAGATAGAGATAGCAAGTAAATTATTATAACAAAATAAGAATTTATTATTTTGAAAATATACCAAAATAACAACAGTCAGAGTTAATTTATCAAGAGAAAGCTTTATTTAAGAAGTTTAAGAAAAACAAAATTATGATATTGTACACATTTCTAAAGATCAAAGTACACAGATAATTATACAAATAATGTTTCAATTCTGTCAGTGAATCAAAAGAAATAATTTGAAATAGGATTTTACCGACGAAACTGATGCAAACGAGATAACTTGGTCGTGAGTTGCTTAAAACATTTAGTTTTGCTTACAGTTTATATTTGGAACATTCTCTTCAAAAGGCTCCGACGACAACTCTTTTAAAACATCTTACCGACTATTTGATGCAAAGGAGATATCTTAGTCATGAATCGATCCGAAAAAATTCTTTTCAGAAGCCTGGATTACAACTGTGTTTTTTATAAGATTCGAGAATATTCCATTATTAGAGCATTCACGTCATCACCTTGTATAAATTCCAGAATGCTCCGTTTATAGAACATTCCCTCGTTCAAATTTTATAAATTCTAGTATCTTTAAAAATTCATAGGAAAACACGAACCAATGTAAAAAAAAAACGTTTATCTTCGGTGATGTTTGAATAATTAAAAGAAGAATAAAAAAGGATTCTCATAACACCTACCCGCCATAAAAAAAAACCTTCAGGAACAGTGGAAAAAAATTCAACAATTCCAAATTGTAAAAAAAGACATTAAGACAAAACTAAAATTTCCCTCTGCTACTGATTATTTAGCAGTATCAAAAAGGTAAAAACAACAAATATAAATCTAAAATTCAACAAAGTTTATAAGCGAAATATATTGTCTTTTTCAGGGATTTAAGATGATGTTGTATTCGTGAAATGTCCACCAAATGAGTCTTTGGTTTTTGTTTGCTTACTTTTTAAGGCAAATCAAAGAGTTGTGATTAGTATATACTGGATTAGTTTATTTTAGATGAAGAATAACTTTGAGATTAACGTAAAAATGTTGAAGAGCCAACAGTAATGCAAAACATTTTTTTCAATATTTCAATATTTTCAATATTTTTTTTAAATATTCATTTAATTTTTCTTTTAGAAATAAGTCAGAGTTGTTTTTCAGTACCTACAACATTTTCCCACGTCACTGGCATCAACAAGCAGTTTGAATTGACTCGTAAAATCTGGAGATGAAAGAACTGGGTCACTGATGAGAATGATTTTTATTTTTTTGATACCTTAATCGCAATTCTCTTTTCATCTGTCATCATTTTTTTAAATCACTAAGAGGCTTCACAATTGATAAAAAGATTTCACAGAATTTCTTGTAGAATACAGCCATAAAAAGAAAACACCTAAGTTGCAGGAATAGGATAATTTTTCATTGTTTCCATTTTATCTATAAGTAAAGTTGGCGACCTTAGTCGAGAGTGACCCGAAGACTCCCTTTACAATAGCTACTGCACCGAAGTGTAGGAGAGAGCACTACTCCTTTCCCTGGATTGCTCCACTTTACCCTTGATCCTTACTTAATGCTGAGTGTTAAGCAAGGTGGCATCAAGTACCATTTCTTAAGTCTTTGGTATGACTCGACCCGACCATTGGCGAACAATCTACTCATTTGGCCAATGGCCCGGATTTTATCTATAATAGGTTTATAATACCTTTATCTCACCTGATGGCCTAGGTAGTTGGTTGACCAAATTCAGTTTTATGTTAGTTTAAGACAAATTTACTTTTTCACGGCGAATGACAAATTATCTTACTATTTTGAGGTGTTCCCCACATGTTGAATACTTTATGCTTACACATTCAATGTAAACTTCTTAACCTTTTTGATGGTTACGAATGGATTGCATCATTCTTTGAAACGTGGCTAAAGCGTTCTTCATTCCAAAATGCATAACTTTGTACCAGTATGAATTGTCATTGATAACAAATGCAGAAATTTCTTTCGTATTGTCAATTTAGAGTACTTACCAATAACCTTTAAAAGGTCAAATTTACTGACTTATTTTGCATTGCCAATTTTTGTCAATACAATTATCGATTCTGGGAATCAAAAAAGTGTCTGTTGTAGTTACAGCATTTACTTTGCTGTAATCTGTCACAAATCTGTAAGATCCATATGACTTTAGTTCAATATTTCATAGTGAGTTCTATTCGCTGTTACCTAATTCAATACTCTCATTGACCAGAATATATTGAATCTCTGTTCTTAAAAATTAAAGTTTAATTGGATTCAAGCGGTAAAGATTTTGTTTGATGGGTTTTGCATCCATGACTGTAACATAATGTTGGGTAGTAGTAGTTTATTCCAGAATATCGGAAAAAATATTTATAATTTATTTCTAATTTGCTTACCAAATCAATAATTTCACTGCTTTTAATTAGAAATAAATATCCTAATTTTTTACTCTTATTATATACAATCTCATTTGTTAAGACTAATATCACTGTCTTCTTCACTATTAACAATACCTTTATTGTCATCTTAAAGCATTCAGTATTTTTTATATTATTTAAGGTTGAAATGATATTTCTTTCTGCGTAATTCTTTATCATGTTAATATGGTATATTCTTTTATCTTTACGCCTATCTGGGATGAGAACAATTCTATTCAAATCAATACTTTTTATTATTATTATTATTAAAATAGGACCGAAATATTTTGACTATAGAGAATGTTTAGGAATTGGTAAAAATATCAAAACTTTGTCACCTGGTTTAAAATTTCTCCTTTTTGTATTTATTTTGTGCCAGGTTTTCCTTTTGTTTTTGGAATTTTCTTGAGCAATTTTGAATGTGCTATTTAATTACACTGGCTTACATTGAAAGTTTTACAAAGTGATGTATGATTGTCATTTTATGCTGAATCCAAAAATGCCATTCATTGTGTTTGATCAGGTCTGGTTTTAAAGATGTGCTTGAATACTTCACATGTTTTACACAAATAATGACCCTTATTCAAAAGCCTGTGGACTCTACTTGTCACAGCTGGTCGTGGGTGCTTGATGTTTAGTATAACATATAATTTTGTATGTACACCTAACTACAGTGTACCACCCTACTCACTAACACCCACATACCTGGAGGGAGCAGGACGTATTCCTCAACTTGATTTTAATGTGCTGTGTCAAACGTCCACGACGACTTGAGAGCTAATTTTCTTTTCAGCTTGATATTTGTATTCCTATAAGAATAGATAGCAAGTGTAAGAATAATCCTGACAGGTTCTATTATAGCTGCGGTAATGTGGTTCCTCCTAACCGTCAAGTAAAAATCATTTACCATGTGACAAAGATATATCGCAATTACTTTGGGGTCAAACAAGGGGATCGGGATAAGCTATCCACTCTCCACGTTTGCTGTAAAAAAAAGTGTTGAAAACATGAGGCATTGGAGGAATGGTAAAAAGAAGAATACGCCATTTGCTATTCCAATAACCAAGAGGGAAGGAAAAGATCACATTACGGTCTTCTATTTCTGCATGATAAATCTAAATCGCAAGAACAATTACCATGTCCAATACTCCGATGTTCTTTTTGCCTTAAGACTAATCCCTCATGGCCCAGACCTTTTTAAGCGGAGTTTAACAGGTTTGAATTCAGAGTTTTCCTTCTCCTAGACTAGTTGCCTAACCAAGGCTGAAGAACCTAGTCTGTCTTACTATTTACCCATAGCTGGAGGGTGAATAATTGAATTTATACCTTCCCCAAGGGTATTAGTGCTATGTGAAATGCAATCAGTCTCGTCCAGGATTTGAACTCGTGTCGCCGTGTTCATTTCCTACGACGATAACGACTACACCACGGGCACCTCCACTCCGATGCTAGATGGTAACATGGAATATAGCTCTGATTCCAAACATAGTGACGTGACTCTTATTGCTGGGGATGACGCATAAAAGCCAGAAGACACCACCATTGACACAAACAGAACTCTGCTACAAGACCTGAACCGTTCAAAGGAGTCTACTCAGCAGCTGGGTTCACGTCTCAAAGAGTAACATCTATTGGCACCTGGAACAATCTTCTACTATTATCGATACCGGGATAGAAAATTACGACAATTTTTCACGTTCCAGGATAAGTTATCATTGGTTTATTGCAACAGCCTTACAGGATCGATCAAATCAATGGTCTTTGAGTATGATGCTACGGAATGATTACTTTTTATTGACTCAAAGTTGTTCTTTGAACTTAGGAGAATAGTTGTTCGTCTATTCTTATTGGGCATTCAGTACAAATGAAAGAAACAACGGCATGGATCATTTGCTGTTTGCCATTTGTTACCTGGAGGCACAAATGGTTGATCTGTGTAGATGTTAAGGTGTTGAGACTGGCCCAAGGATTCCAGCATTGGTACACAAAGCATCTTTGTTTTCTGTACCTCTGGAACAACACTATGTCAAATAAGAGTGGCCGTTTAAACAAGTGTTAAAACCTGGCTCGCATAACGTTTTGTCTCACTCTCTCATTTAACCGGACAAAATACTGCTTCCAACCTTATATATAAAGTTAGGAGTAATAAAGAACTTTGTGAAGGCACTGGACAGGGAAGGCACCGGGTTTGCTTTCTTCCTGGAGAAGGTCCCACCGATAAACATGGAAAAACTCGAGGCTGGTATATTTGACAGCTATCAAATAAAAGTTTGAAGAAGCACTAAGCGAATCTGAACTGTTCGCCTGGTAGTCACTGAATCCAATTGTTACAAACTTCCTGAGAAACTTCCTGGGAAACAACTGGAGTGCGGAATACAAGAAGGAAATTGAAGAGCTCCCGAAGAGTTTCCGCCAACTTGAGGCACGATTGTCGACCAAACTGCACTTAGACTATTTTCCAAACAGCTGTGGAAATTTGAGTGAAGAGAAGAGTAAGCGCTTTCACCAAGACATTCGTATTATGGAAGAACTCTACCAAGAGTCGTAGAATGTAAACTTTCTCGCTGAATACTGCTGGTGCTTGGAATGGTATGCGGTGGCTGCAGAGCACTGTAAGAAGTCTCTGAAAAGATCTTTTATCAATGAATAGCTTCTTTTTGGTATTTTTCAGTTTACTATGGTACAATGTAAGCTTTCTGTGAATGTTTCAGCTCTAAATTTTGCATTATTTGTTTAATTCAAAAAGAAGATAAAAGGAGTTATAATAATATTCTATACATTACAAGTAAAAACTTGTATCTTACAAATTTGAGCTGATTAGAAAAAATGAGTATAATATTTGTATTCAGTGTAAAAAAACTGCCTTAAAATCAGCTATTATATATTTGACCTTGAAAACATCACATGCTAGAGTTATTCTTTAAGAATTGTATCGTATAGCCACATAATAAATATGCATATATACACATATACCAGCAGAATACATATTGACGGAATAATAAAGACGATCGACACAGTTCTTAGACAAATATACCTCTCACTTTATTTGAAAGGTTCGTGTGTGTGAGAGGGAGTTGGAGACCGAACAAAGACTGCATCATATTGACCTCCCCAGCCCCTCCGGACATAACCGTGTATCGTTCTCGTTCTCCTGGACTGCTCAACCGGGGGCCTGGGGGCCCAGCCTCTCAGGGACATGTTCTCATCCCAGCATCTTCTCACCAACTGGTCTCCAAACTCACTGGAGGTCCCAAGGGCCCCTTCTGCCGGGTGGTGGCTTTCTCTACCACATCTTGTCTCCAACTCGTCTGATGTCCAACTCAATCGGGGGTCCTAAAGGCCCCTTCGGCTGGGTGTGACTTTCTCTACCACATCTTGTCTCTAACTCATCTGATCTCCAACTCACTGACTTCCTGTCTCACCGAGTTATATTATAGTTCAGTCACCCTCTCAATATCTCCCCATGACTGGCCATCGGGATGTGTCACTTCCGCTGTCCTTGGAATGGCATGTTTGGTTGTCATCGAGCGGAAATAACTGTCATGCAGTTCACAGGTCACTCTCTTCCGGTGCATCAGTCTATGAGTGTACCAAGTGATTTTACCTTTTCCCATATCGTCATCCAAGCCCGCCTACGCGATTTCTTCTCATGACTGCCATCGGAATGTGTCACTTCCTTCCGCTGCATCACTTTGGAATGGCATGTTTGGCCGGGTCGAAAGTCAATATACAACAATTGATACGTAATTCAATTTATTAGTTTCACTGGTTTCGGACAACTATTTTTCTTTGAGAACTTTTAAGGGGCCATTTTTCTTTAAGAACATTTAAGGGAACCCTAACTATTTGCTCAAAGATAAGTTCAGACGAGTACAACCAATGGAATTCTAACCAAATTCTTTAGCAGCAAATAGAAAGAGATGAATTCTTAATCTTTATGATATTGATGATAAAAATTACTGATTTTATAGATGGATAAAATCCTCCAAGGACTCCTTATGATTCGGGATAAGCACAGGATTAAATTTGTTTAGCAGGTAGTTCAAGCGATATTTATTTAAATAAACCAACAAAGCTTGGTCTGAGAGAATAGAAGGAATACTAATACAACTGAAAACTTAATAAGAGCCTTAACAATATTTTTTGTCCTTGATACTTCTTAGAGGAATAACTTCCAGGAAACGAGTAAAGATATGTATTATCGTGAACAAATATTGATATCCTTATTTTGTTTTTGGAAGACGACTCATACAATCAACTAACACTTAGGTAAAACGTTCCTCAAATACTGGAATAGGTTTCAGAGAGACAGAGAGGAATTTTGGTAAGGTTTTCCACATATTCGACTTGTATGACTGGATTTCCAATATTGAGTCACACCCTACTTTAATTTAAGCAGTAAAATGATTTAGTATCTCTTTTGTGTTTTATTAATTCCTAAATGTCCCAACATAAGCATATGATGAGTTATATTCAATATATCCATTTCGTGTATTTTTGGAACTACTATTTGATTGAAAAGTATTCATTCTTTATAAAGATTTGCATCAAGCGGACGCCATTTTCTCATTGCGACGCCACTTTTTTTAAATAAAATCATTCACTAACTTTTTCTGCTTCATCAAGAGGAAGAGTTCTTTTTATAAGTTGAATAAAATCAGGATTTTTTTATTCAATAATTTGCTGATCTCGGCATAAAATCTCTTTAATATTTTTTTCTTAATTTTTGAGAGGGAACATTATTTTAATTTTAGGTATTACTACTTTCTCAGTCTTTGTCAGCCTGATTCGATATAAATATCTTATTCAGTTTGATACATTCTCCTGAAGAAGTATTCAGTATAATCTTCAGTTTATTTTTAAATCATTGCTTTTGCAACTGTGCAGGCAGGATATATGTCTTGATTTTTTAAAACCACAATCATTATTAAGATTTAATATGCCCACGACAATAGGATCTATCAAAACATTTTCACCAGCAAAATGATTACTAAGTAATGCTGAAACACCTTTGATCAGAAAAGTAGGACGAACGCGTCTCAAAACTGAACCTTTAATTAAATCTGACTTTAAATGAATTCGATTGAGGGGAACTTTAATGACACCTATCTCAATACCTAGTAGTAATTCTGAATTACCAGAAAACTGTTATATAATAAAGGTAGCATACCTTTTAACAACAAGGTTTGATACGCGCTAGTATCTCGTAAAATTTGAACAGGTTTTATACAGCTAATATCGTTAATTGAAACAGATCTCCGTGACAAAAAGGGCTTATAATTTTCAAACTGGATTTAAGATCCTGATTATCAGGAACGTTTTAATTAAGAAAAGGACTTTTATTTACTTGCTTTGCACCAAAAAATGCAAATAAAAATGTTTCAACTACACATTTTCCAAGCAATCAGTAATGATGTGATAATTTTTCTTACAATAGGCGTATATGATCTTTTATTCTGTTTCAACAGATTATCTAAATAAGCAGTTTTTTTTGACAGAGCGTAAACCCTTAACGAGGCTTAGACTGTGATAAAGAGATTGGATGAGGTACTGACTGATTTGTGATTTTATTTTTACAATTTTCACTTGATCTATAACTGGCCATTTCTTAGAAATTATTTTGATTGGTTGGTTGGTTGGTTGGTTGGTTGTCTTTATGGCATACCAACCAATACATGTTATTTCATGCCATATCCTCTTTATATATATATATATATATCGACACGACCGCTGCCTGGAAGAAACTGCGTTTCATTTTATCGGTCAGGTCTGATTTCCATATGATCGAAAGCCTATCGATAGCTGTCCATGCCTTCGTTAGCAGTGTGTCGATGTCTTTTTCGGTTGATGATACGCTATATGGATGCACTACTTGGACGCTAACTAAACGGCTGGAGAAGAAGCTAGACGGTAATTACACAAGAATGTTACGAGAAATATTGAACAAGTCCCGGCGGCAACACCCAACAAGGCACCAACTATACGGCCACCATCCTCCCATCACGAAAACTATCCAAGTTAGACGAACCGGACATGCAGGACACTGCTAGAGAAGTAAGGACGAGCTCATAAGTGATGTACTCCTATGGACCCCGCATATGGCCAAGCAAAAGCAGGACGACTTGCTCGAACATACATACATACAGCAGCTATGTGAGGATACGGGATGTAGCCCTGAAGACCTGCCAGAGGCGATGAATGATAGGGAGAAGTGGCGAGAGAGGGTCAGGGATATCCGTACTAACGGCACGAGATGATGATATATATATATATATATATATATAATTCGTAAACACATTTTGTAGATAATATTCTTAAAGGAGTCTGAGCTCTCTTTTGTGCATAGTTAAATAGTTTCAAACATTGCTATAAAACAGTCACAATTTAACATCAATCATTTCTTTGCACACAGCTTGTTCTATTCGACCCATTGATAGAACTTTATCAGGTGCTACCACAACGGGAGCGATGGTAATGGAGGGCTACTCCGCATTCCCCAAAGCTCTAGCATTACAGGAGCCTCACTCTCAGATTGTTCAGTGTCGTATCAGGACACTCGTTTGAGACGTCTTGCTCACCTGAAGAGATGCAATCGATATATTCTACCACGACTGGACAAAAATTCATTGATGGCTTAAAATATAAGAACCGGAGATGATTGCTACCTCACTGATTTTTAAAATGTCTTTGTCACCATGATGTGTTGATAAATCATGGAATACACGTTGTCTGAAATTCTCTGTTAAAATTAATTGACGTAATTTATTAAAGTCATTATAAAATTTTTAGCCACAACCAAATTCCACGAAAGTTTGACAAACAAATTATTTATATTTTCTAAACTTTTGCTTATGTACTTCTGGTACTTGTTCGTAAGCATTCAAAATGGCAGCTTAACCTTATTATAATTTTAAGCATCTTTAATACTGAGAGCTGAATATTCTTCAGCCGCTCTATCGATCAAAAAACGGTGTTGTAATGATGGCCAGACTTGGAGTGGCCATTTTAGATTTCCTGCCACTTTTTTTAAATTGAAGAAAATTTTTATCTAATGATTTTGAAGAAAATCTTGGAACCAGTCAAAGATTTTTTGCTGCATCAAAATTAGAAAAAAGGAGGATTGGAATCTTTAGAATTTTGAGTTGCTCAATCTTTCACTTCAATCTTTAATTTTAGTAATTTTATTTGTAAATGTCAGTTACTTTGAAAAGAATTCAAACTTATATGAATCTAAAATTTCTTCAAATAAATTTTTTAGCTAGAACATTTTTCCTTTCCGCCTTTTTTATAGTTGTATTTTTATTTAAATCAAAATATGTTGCAAGTTGTATGAATTTAACTTTTACAAAAGATTCGAATGCAGATTAAAGACAAAAGCTCTTTTACAGAAAATGACATATTTTGTGACAGAAGATTCCTAATATATATATATATATATATATATATATATATATATATATATATATATATATATCAAATGAGGTCTGTGAATATCAAAAAAAAAGTGCTCAATGCACGGCTGTTTGATAAAAAATATACCCGCCGAGCAAAATATATATTTCTTGTTTAAGAAAAGAAATTTAGAAATTGTATTCCATAAATTTATTTCGCTTATTAAAGCTCATCAGATGGATTTTAAAAATCCATTTGCTGAGCTTTAATAAGGGAAATAAATCTATTATGGAATACAATTTCTAAATTTCTTTTTTTAAAGATATATATATATATATATATATATATAATTCGAGGGGAAAATCCAAGGAGTAGGAGTATCCAACTTCAGTGGTCAATGCCAACGGCTATCGACGTGTAATTAATTTTGGATTAAGAATAAATCAAAACTCACGTGCACAGCCAAAATATTTTTAAAATAAAAAAAAAACAGTAAAAAATTAATTTTTGGTGTCAGGTCTATGATGATCCTCCTCAGATGTTGAATAAAGATCTTTATTCAACATCTGAGGAGGGTCATCATAAACTTGAAATAAATTTATAATGACATCAAAAAAATTATTATATATATATATATATATATATATATATATATACCGTCATCCACAGACAGACTGTTTCGTTGTATCACAACTCTTCAGTGTAGCTAGACACGTAGGACGTTTGAAGCTGGGATCGAAACCCGCCCAACTTTACGTTAGACCTAGTATAATACCGCTCAGCAAAAAAACGAACGACGTCAGCTCGGGAATTATAAGGCATTAAGTAGTTGAGGAGTTGCCCGTGGTGTAATGGTTATCGCCGTAGGAAATGGACACGGCGACACGAGTTCAAATCCTGGATGAGACTGATTGCATTTCACATAGCACTAATACCCTTAGGAAAGGTATGAATCCAATTATTCTCCCTCCAGCTATGGGTAAAATAGTAGGGCAGACAGGGTTCTTTAGCCTTGGTGAGGCAACTAGTCTAGGAGAAGGAAAACTCTGAATTCAAACCTGTTAAACTTCGCTTAAAAATTGACCTCGTGTCATATCCTGTCCGAGAGGTGGGGGTCGGTAAATATGATAAGGCATTAAGTAGTAGCTTTTGTTTGTTTACATTTATACTTTACCGGATACCAGAGTGCTCAATTCGTTTGAAGACCTTTGCATTGTGCGAATGGCAGCCGTAAATTCCTTCGCCAGAGTGCTCAACCCCCATGAGGGAGCGTATATACGGTCATCCACAGACAGAGTGTTTCGTTGTATCACAACTCATCAGTGTAACTAGACGCGTAGGACACTTGAAGCTAGGATCGAAACCCGCCCAAAGGACAAGCCCTCAAAATAAAATGAAACTAAAGCGACAAAATAAAATAAAACTAAATAAAATAAAATAAAACTAAAGCGACAAAATAAAATAAAACTAAATTAGAAGATACTAAATCATTATAATAACAAAATAAGAATTTATCATTTTTTAAATCACCAAGCTAGCAATATCAGAATTTATTATTTTTAAATCTATTTATATAAAAACAATGACAGTTAATTTGTGGTGGAAAAGTTTAATTTCAAAAGTTTAAGAAAAACTGATTTATTATAATATTTTACGTATATTTAAAGATCAAAGATCATTATAAAAATGATATTTCAATTCGGTCGGTGAATAAAAAGTAATAATTTGAAATAGTTTTTTACCGACGAAACTGATGCAAACGAGATAGCATGATCGGGAATTGCATTACATACCTAGTTTTGTTGACATTATCTATTTCCTGAACGCTCACTTCAAAAGGCTGATAACTCTTTTCAATACATCTTACCAACATTTTGATGCAAAGGAGAACATTTGGTCGTGAGTCGATCCGAAACAATTCTCTTTTGAATCTTGGAAGACAACGATCGTTTAGCTATATCTAACGACTATATATATACGATTTAAATTTAGGAAAGGAACATATGTCATTTTTTGATAAGATTCTGGAATGTTCATTAATTGTAAAATTCATTTCGTTCCATTTTATGAATTTTTTTAATGTTCCGTAAACAGAATTTTTATTTCGCTATCATTTCATGAATTGTAGAATGTTCAAAATTTATGGGAAAACACGAGTTAATGTAAAAAAATTTTTTTTTCTTTCACTAAAGATGTTTTTTACGATAAAAGGAAGAAAAAGTAATTCCTATGACAATATTATGAACTATTGTTAGAACAAGAAAAAGATATTCTTGATAAAAACAGTAAATCCTTTTTATTGTTTTTCTGGTGGGTTTTTTATTTTCTATAATTAGCTCTTTAATATGCTGTATCTTCCAATTCCGAAATCACATAAGTAAAAATTGTCATCATTTGCTGTTACCATCCTTACATCAATGTTGTAAGGAATTCGATTATCGGTGCACACGGTCCAGCGCACTAACTACTGAAACTGCGTTCGACAATACTGGTTGGTTGGTTGGTTTTAGAGAATATCAACATTTGCTGAGTTATTGAATACTGAAGTCAGTTTTTTGGAGGCGCATTTTTAAGTTTGATCTTTTTTTTAGCATTTTTATGGTTTCAGGAAAATAATTTTAGCTTTGGGGTGATATTTTTATACAAAACTGGAGCCTCACTATCAGATGCAGTTTAGGATCATATCCAAGACGCTCTTTTAAAAGTTTTTACCCCTCGGTGAGTGATACAGCCTGCCTATTCTATGCTCCGCAAACAGGAGGAGGCAATTCAAGTGGCGACTCCACCCTCTTCGGAGTTGCAGAACTGAAGCTACTCAACCAGATGGATGCAGTTTCGTGTCATACCCAGGTTCCCCACGTTTTTGAGACTGAGGTCTTACCCGTCCGCGGTGGATGTAGCCAATATATCCTTGGTTCCTTCGACAATGCCGTTCACGATTCTCCAGTCGATTCAGAGAATGGATCAGCAAACAGAATCTAGGATGAAAATTGACTACATTTACAAACAGTAATAAAAGGGTTAACAGATTCTGATCAGTTTCAATCTTCACATAAATACTCATCCAAATATGCGTACACATACATGCACATCCATAAACACACTCATATGCGTACACCCTCACACGCACACGCATACGCAGACATTAAGATAGAGAAACAGTTGCTATAACAAAAAGGAAGAAAAAAATATCAAATAAACATAATTTGAAAAAATCGATTCGTCGGGGGTGAGGAGATAAATTACTATCCTCCTTTAGCGGTAAAAAAGACTAGAGAGAAAAATAAATAAATTCCGAAGCTGAAAATGTCAACAAACTAACGACATAATTCAGTTAAATAACCTGACATACGCAGGTGCAAGAACAGTAAGGGAAAAGTTTGTTAGCCAAAAGAAAGACACCGTCAATACGAATAACAAACCGGCTTAAGAAATCAGGTTAGAAAGACAGATCTCCAGACAACAAAGAGACATGGGATTGCTTAAAGACACGACTAACAAGAACAGACCACACATCAGATTATACGATACACACAAAATAAAAACAAAAAAGTGAATACAAGTCGCAGTGGAGGAAATAAACCAATAAAGAATGGCCAAAGAAGCAAGACTAAAATGGTAAAGACAGAATACACGCACAATACACACAGAAAAGCACGTTCCAAAACAACGTGGTGGCATAATACAGAAATATGAAGAGAAATAGAAAACTAAACTTAAAACAAAGTACAACAGAGACAAAAAGAAAATGACTTACTGGAATAAAATATGGAGAGGCCAAAAGAAACCCAACCAAGTGCCAAAGTATCTAGCAATTTTTTAAGAATACTTCCTTATTAATAAAGCGGAAGAAAACTTGGAAATAAATTTAATTTTGAAAAAAGTACATTGAAAGATAGCTAACGGAAAACGCCAAGTTCAGACGGAATCTACCTGTGACGATATAATAAGTTCATCACGCTATACGATAAATTAACTTAAAAACTATATAAATCAAGAAATGTTAGAATTGATGACTTAAAGCCGAAGAAATCCTCATCTGAATAGCACTTAAAGGAACCCAGGTGAGCAATTAGAGACTAATAACATGTCTACTTTTAAAGTAAAAAATCTTGAATGGAGAAATAGCAGTGGAAGCATTACATACTGTTATAGCCGATTATTAAGGGTCAATAAGTAAATAACTCAAGACGGAGATATGAGGTGCCACACAAATGTATCCAAGTTTCTAAGTAGGGTTTCCTTGGTTCAACGTACACGAAGACAGGCAAGGTGCTTATTACAGCTGCTGCTAGCTCTACCAACTTAGTTCTTGATTTATATACCCTTTGGGTAAGTCCATTATTCTGGTTATTGGTGAATCCGCTATAACACATACAAAAGAGGGTATCTTTTTCATGAAGTACAGATGAGAATCAAAAGAAGACAAAAGAAATGACTCACCAGCTCTACATGATGTTACTGAAGAAAGTCGACTGAAAAAAAAATGTCCTAACAAATTGATAAATTGGCTATAGGAAAGTGTACAACAATATCCTTCTTACTCGGATCTTCGAAAGATGCTTATGCAATGAAGGAAAGAACAAGAACGGAGAATTTTTAGAGGATAAAGAAAAATAAACTTCAAAAATTTGATAAAAGGAATAAACGTGGACAGTTTCATATGATAAACACATGATCCTTTCTAAACTGAACAAAAAAGAAACTTACATCGTAGAATCAGCAGACCAGTAAACTAATGACAAAGCACCAGGTTCACTCATCTAAGGAAGACACTGACAAAATATACCGTTTCACCCATTAATACATGGAGAAGTCCTCGTGGCTTCATGACTAAAATGTCTGGCTGCGGCCTCGAAGTAAGCAAGTTCAAACTCCCTTCGCCCTGTTACATTCACTTTCGAATAATTACTCTTGGGAAATGTATGAACCCCCTTACAACCTCTGTAATGGGTTAAATAGTATCACTGCTGTTCTACAAAAATGATTTTGGCCCACGATGGTTGATATGCAATTAAACAAAGAAAGAAGAATCTATAAATGCCTTAAAGATTTTTCTTCCATAACTAAGCTACGAAAACTTGATCATTTCTATTGAAAAATATATCATTTGGAATTATTTATCACCAAGGTCTGCAGTGTTAAAACGCTGTAACCAAAATTATGTATATACAGCAATTCAAAGGCATTTTTGCTGACAGAATTTTAATGTTGTCATCATCAAGAGTGTACTGGTTGCACGGACTCCCTTGACTCTCTTTCTCGCTCTCTCTCTCTCTCTCTCTCTCTCTCTCTCTATCGCTTATATGTCTTGCCCAGTCTTCTAAACTGCATCCTATGTCTGCACAGGGCTGATACATGTAAGTCTGCTGGTCAGTCAGCACTGGTGCTGCCATATGTTGCAGTCCACTTACTTCTTTAGTTATGCTCAATGTGTCTTGTTCATCTTACTAGGATGGTTTGTGAGATTGGAGGCAAGTGGCCATACAGTGACTGTTTTAGGAGAGGTGCAGCTTCTAGAATTTGTTCAAAACAACTCATAGCCTTCTTGTGAAGTTATACCCTTGGAATAATAAAAAGTCAGTATTTCATCATGCTATTAGCAGATCTCTCGAGCTCTATGGGCGCCGACAGACTCTGATAGTACCACTGATTCGGGCCGCTTTCTCTGACCAATTGACTGCATCTGGGTCATAGCCATCCGATTCGAGAAACAGGTTAGCCTCAAACTTATTCCAAGTTACGAGGTCGCTTCGTTCAAACAATTGTTAACCTTGGGACCGGCCAGGCTGTTTATCGGTGGGTAAACTGCTTCTTCCTTCCCCGTCTTGTCACATGCCGCATGGATACATCAACACACATATAGCAATTTATAAAGCATTTTGTCCAGATGAGGCACAAGACCGGAAAAATAGGGCACCCAATGAGACTCGAACTCATTCGTAATAGTTTGCAAGCCTAGCTTGCGAAACATTACACCACTCGAGGCGCCCACATCAATACACACATATATACATATACACAAAGATACACATCTGTATATTTACCTACACAAACTCATATTAGCCCAGTCGGCTGGGGTTGAAGAATACACTGACTGCATCTCTGCAGACGGGTAAGACTCCCCCAACGGGTGTCCTGGATATGACACTGAATTATCTGTTGATGAAGTTCCAGTAATGCTGAATCTTTGGGGAATACGGAGTACTCTTTCTTAGACATCGCTTCCAGATTCTCTGTGTCCTAGAGTGGTAGCTCTAGATAGGGTTCTCTCTATGGGTAAAATAGAACTGTTTAACTTCTAAACCGTGTACTTTTGCTAAACTGAATTGTCAGAAATAGAACTGTTTGGTCATTTAACTGTGTGTAAATAAGTCATTGATGTATAATTGAATTGTTAATGTTAAATAGCAATACTAGAAAAAAATAACTATGTGCAAACAAATGATAACGGTAAATAGAATTATTCGTATTAGATAGAAATAAGTGAAACCATTTAACTCTGTGCCAAAAAAATGAGCTCAGATTCGTTTAAAAATTTTATCTACAAAATGTGTTTAGAAATCATATATTCAATATATATGTATAAATAATATTTGGCATTAAGTAAACTACAATGGCTGATATGCCATAAAACCAAACCAAACCAAAAATGAAATTACCGACCAACAAATCTCTTATATATCATGTATATCTATTAAGTGTGTACAAACAAACGACGGATATTAGATTGTTACATAATAACATAAGCATTTAACTTTGTGCAAAGAAAATGAACTCAGGGTTGTTTAAAAATGTTAACAAAAAGCGTTTACAAATCATATATTTAATATATATCTATAGACAGTATTTGGCATTGAATAACCTGTAATGTTTGATATGCCATAAAGCCAAACCAGCCCAAATCAACTCATATGTCCACCATGATATACATGCACTCATATACATGCACACACATCAATGAAGCCCCATACTGCCAAACCAAGCGAACAAAGTGTCACAAATGACTCAGAATAGAAACACAAAAAACATTTAATACCTCCAAGGCCCAGAAAAATAAACAAGTCATTTATAAGTAAATGCAATAAGTACCCTAAAATGGATATAAAAATACGTTCAATAAAAAAGACAGTCATGCAGTTGGAAATGTGTCTACGACCATGAATTTATTAAGCTTTGTCTTTCATACATACTTCAGATTGCTTACCTGTTCAGTATTTAGATGGGTGACCCATCTAAATACTGAACAGGCCTTTCGGTACTTAAGTCGGAAATCTAGTTCTAACCGATGTTTTAAGCGTGACTTAACCGTAAGTCAAATGTACCAACGAGCTACAATTTACAACTTATTACTAAAAAAAAAGGATCCACATTGGATTTTGAGATAAAGACCGACCGCACCCTCTAAACAAGAGATTATTTTCTTTTTCTTTTTTTTCTTTTTTTTTTTTTTGTACAATCTTCTGCGAGATCAAGTATTTCAATCTAATACAAATAATTTGCACATACTTGCATGATTTCAAGCAACGAATCATTGAACAGTTCAATTTCACCCATACCCTAACAGGTACTATTACTCCGAATTTGAGTGGAACTGGGAGTAATAGCAATGAAGGGGATACTTCTCATTTACACTTTGTGTAATTGTTTCCTGAGAGGTTTGTTTTTCTTTTCTTTTTCTTTTTTTTTTTTTTTTGCATATGGTCGTGATGCCAAGTAGTCCAATCTAATACAAATAATTTGCACATGGTTGTATGGTTTCAAGTAACAAATAATATCCCTGAATAAATAACTGAACAGTTCTATTTGATGGAATCCTAACAGATAGCACCACTCCAGGGCAGAGCAGACCTGGAAGTAATGGCAATGACGAGGTGACTCTATACTTCCCAGCGCTCCAGATCTGGAGGCTTACCACTAGGTAGAGTTTTGTATGATACTCAGGTCACCTCTTGGTGGGTACTATTTACCAACCCCTCCACTCGGGCAGGATATGACACAAGGTCAATTTTTAAGCGGAGTTTAACAGGTTTCGAATTCAGAGTTTTCCTTCTCCTAGACTTGTTGCCTAACCAAGGCTGAAGAACCTAGTCCGTCCTACTATTTACCCATAGCTGGAGGGAGAATAAGGGGGTTCATACCTTTCCCAAGGGTATTTGCCCGAAAGTGAACGTAATAGCGCGACTGGAGTACGAACTCGCGTACTACGATTCCGCAGTTCATCGCTTTAACCATTACACCACGAGGACACCCCAAATTACACCACGAGGACACCCCTTGGTGGGTACTTAACATTCTGCAGGGAATATAGTCAGTGTATTCTAAGCCCCACTGAGGGGGCACTGAGAGAAAGATTATCAGCTAGATCGTGAATGGTGCTGAAAGTAAACATTTGAAAAATAACGAGACCTTGTGCAGGAATTGAGAAAAAAGCGAAAAATGAAAGTTTGGGTAGAGCTAATAAAAGATGAATCACTTAGAACACACCCAGAAACACAAGAGGCTACATTGGATGAATTAGGTTGGTTGGTTGGTTGGTTTGTTTGTTTGTTTTACGCTGAATTAAGTCATTTTAGTTACGTTTGGGTTTTATGTCATATCAACTTTTGTTGGTTTTTTAATGCCAATTACATTTTTATACAAAGAAACAGTTCTATTTCAAATAATTCAGATTAGCATGAGTACACAATTAGATGTAAAATAATTCTATTTCAAGCAATTCCGCTTAGCATAAGTACACTCTTTAGTTCTATTTAACCCATAGATAGGACCCTATCAGGTGCTACCACTCTGAGCAAGAGAGCACCTGGGAGTGATGGTAGTTAAGGGGTACTTTGCATTCCCCAAAGCTCCAGCATTACTGGACCCTCACCATCAGATTGTTTAGTGTCATATCCAGGACACTCGTTGCGGCAGCCTTACTTCTCTGCACTGATGCAGTCGGTGTATTCTGCAGCCCCAGCTGACTGAACCAAAATGAATTTGGAATTCAAGAAAGAACCAAGAGTGTCTGAACAACGATGTTGTATGAGTCTACAGGCACAATGAAGATGTTGGAGATTTGAGTACACTTGTTGTTTTTAGCGGTTATCACTAAACAATTGCATTTTGTTTTAACTTGGAAAATTAGTATACAATAAGAACTATTAATCCTCGATCACAATGCCTAAGACAAGAGAGGAAAAAATATTTTGCGTCACTACTTACTTGGAGACAAAATCATTGAAAACTGTCTCAAAATAGATGCAACCCATTTATATGATAATGATTTATTACTAAGACAAGAAACTCATGCAAAGATTGCATAACCTACAAATTGATTTTTATCATTAAGGTTTTTCCGACTATTGTCTTCATCTTTATTGTTATTTCCACAAGGTTTCGGCCGATATGTCCTCCGGCCTTCTTCGGGTGTTTGTCGAACTCAGGAACCAACACGAATCTTCGAACTACATCCTTTATTGAATCCACGGGGATCGCCTGTTCTGATTCCGTTAGCCATAACCGGGTACAAGTGTTAAGTATTTGCCTGTAGCCAGGATTGAACCCGCAACCACTAGAATTTCCATGTAGGTTCCCGAATTCGATAAACACCTGAAGAGGGTCGGGGGACATATCGACCGAAACGTTGTGGAAATAACAATAAAGATGAAGACAATAGTCCGAAAACCCTTAATGACAAAAATCATCAAGCTTCATCTCAAAAATTTAGACAACTACAAGTTGATATAACAACAATAAAAAAAACTTGATTTGTTGTCCCTTGCTCAAAGGAGACCTTTTTTACTGGACGTATTCCAAATGACCGCCATTGCGCATGTCTCTGTAATAAATCATTATCATATTAATGAGTTGCATCTATTTTGGGACACGGTGTATAATGATTCATTCTTATTAATTTCGATGAACATCTTATATTTATTGCAAATCACTCTTGTCTTTATTTCTGCAATAACGAAAAACAGCGTGTATGAGAGATAAGCATAAAGGATGAACTCTTTTAAGCCTGGTGAATTGAGCAAGTTGCTTTAAAACTAAGATACGATAGCTGTTGGTTTGACAATAATCCAAGTCAAACTTATACTTAACTTGGTCTCCCAGAAAAGAGCCACTCTCAGCGTAACGGTTATCATCGTAGGAAATAGAATTGAAGACCAGGGTTCAAATCCTAGATGAGATTGTTTTTGTTTCACTTAACACTGATGCACTTGGGAAAGACATGAATTCATCTATTCTCTCTCCACCTGTGGGTAAATTGCAAGGCATGCTGGGTTCTTAAGCCTTTGTTAAGCAACCAGTCTAGTAGAAGAAAAACTGAATTGAAGCCAGTTTTACTTCACTTAAAAAATTACCTTGTTTCATTCTGCTCGTGACTGAGTGTTTTTTTTTTTTTTTTTTTTGTTCATATATATATATATATATAATAAAGAAACTTACAAACTATTCGTTTCTAAAATATATATATATATATATATATATATATATATATATATATATATATATATATATAATTTATAATCAAATAGTTTGTAGGTAACATTAGTTTACAACAAATTACTGCTCGTTTTTTGTTGCTTTTTTTTTTGTACATAGTTTAATTGTTTCAAGTATTGCTATTCAACGCTAATAATTCTATTCAATATGTATCATTTGTTTGCACACAGTTTAAGTGGTTTCAAGTATTGCTATCTCAGAGCAATTGACCCTCAACCATCGCCTTCTAGCACCTATAAGATAATATAGGGTTGGGTAATTGTTTGCCTCAAGAGCAATTTGAAGAATACGGTCGGAACAACAATGTAGGTGTTACGGCATGACATGTCCAGTCGATTGATCAAATCGAGCCTTTCCGAACTCTCGTTTAGTCCAGTAAGGAACAAAATGGAGCGTTGCAAGTAACTTGATCAGTTTGGCCCAGTCGGCTTGGGCTACAGAATACACCGACTGCATCCTTATAGAGGGATAAAACTCCCCCAACAAGTGTGCTAGATATGACATTAAACAATCTGATGATGAGGCTCCAGTAATGCCGAAGCTTTGGAGAATATGAAGTTCTCCTTTATTGTCGTCGATCCAAGGTCCACTGATCCTCGGAGTGGAAACAACTAATAGGATCCTATCTATACGTTAGATAGAACTAAACAGTCCACTTATGTTAAACTGAATAGTTTGAAATAGAACAGTTTTTACATATAACCGTGTGTAAACAAAAGCTGTATTTATGTAAAACTGAATGGTTTGAAATGGAATTGTTTTTAACATTTAAACTGTGTACTTACGCTTAATTGAATTGTTTGAAATAGAGCTGTTTTGACATTAAAATTGTGAACGTTTGCTAAACTAAATTGTTTGAAATAGAACTGCCTATATGTTTAAAAATGGATTTGGCATGAAATAACCTACAATGGTTGATACACCATAAAACCAAATAAGCCAAACTTGATCGGTGTGTTTGCCGAGTCAATGACAGCCAGCATTACAGGTCGCCAACCACTGCCAACAGGTGGCCTCATTGAAGTGAGGGTTCTTACCCCTCTGAAGATGTGGAGTCGGCGTATTCTATAGCCCCAGCCGACAGATTAGGGAAGATTTGGGGAAATATTTTCAATAATCATTATTAATTTTGACGAGCCTTTTTTTTTTCCTTTTTTTTTTTATCCTTTAATTTTGTGTTGAGTTTTATCTTTACTGAGAATCACTAATTTTGATGAGTAATTATATATGCAAGTTTATAGTTACATAATATTTAGTCAACAGAGAGACGAAAGTTCTATTGACGCCCATTTTAATTATTATCCACTCAATCTATTTACTTTATCTTTCTATTTACAATATATTGGTAATCTTAATTGTATTTATTTAGGTGCGGCCACAAATTAAGATCTAAAACTTTCTTCACACACATACACACACACACACACACATATATACATATATATATATATATATATGTTCGTGTGTATTGATTATTATATACATGTAAGGTTTTATGTGGCGTGTGTGTGTGTGTGTGTGCGCGCGCGCATGCAAGTGTATCCAAGGGTGTACGCGCGTGTGTATGTTGTAAAGTTGCGTGTATGGTATATGCGATCTTGCAATATACTCATACGCTTTATGTACGCTCATACACAAAACACACACAACCTTAAACACACACTAAGCGCACCACATACAAAACATACAAATGAACACGACACACAATTATACACACATACATACAACACACAAAGAATACTCACGCATGCAACACAAACAAATCTTTCTTATGAACACAAACTCACACAAACACAACATGCATCCAAACCCCATATGCAAAATGAATGTAACTTTATGTGTATACTGAACGTATGGTCTTATTCACACGTAGCACATACTGAACGCACAACTCAGCTTCATGTACAACACACACAACCTTACACATGCGAAACATACACGCAACACATGCACACACAACACAACCTTACACAAAAATAATATACACGTATTATGCACACAACCTTGCGCATATACACAACATACGCACAACCCTAGACATACACAATCTTACACACATAATTTGCATAACCTTACACACATACACAATGTATGTAGCTTACAACCTTACAAATACACCAACATACACACGTACGCATACAGGGCTATTGTTAATCGTTCAACTAATCCGACTTTGGCAGACACTCGTTTATTGGGCATTCAACGTGGAACAAGCTTACGATGAGTGGCCTGCGTGCTTATAACGCAGTCCAATGAAACACATCTAAGATTCTTGATTAATCAGTCAGTACTCCATGCCCAAACTAAACCAATTCCCTTATTCCTTTGCTTATTTTATAGGATTTTTAAAAGACTTTTTTTTTACCATTGCAATGCCAATGACGCGTTTGTTTTGTATGCGAAAAACGAAAGATTAAATGTCTCGGCTGGGAGATCTGTGTTTGCTTTTTGTGGATACTGTATCTTCTGACAAATAAATTGAATGTACATTTCTTTTCCAGTGTCTGATAACCGTAGAAAAAAAAGAAAAAAGAAAAAAGAAAGAGGTAAAGAAAAGAAAATGTTGGAATGGTAAAAGCAAAGTATCTAAACAAGTTTTCCATTTTATCATTTCAATCAAGATATCCGATAAAAAGGTCTGATAATGTAAATAAGCTGTTGTTAGCAGTATTTCCCAACACGTCTACTGGGAACACAATACCATTTTATAGCATCGAATAAGGAAAACAAATGAAGTTGATGAGAAAAAAAACAGTTCTCCACACAAGACCGACTGCAAGTGCACACTCTTACAAGCTGACTAACAACTAAAAAAAAGGTGACATATGCATACACGTAGATATCTATTGGACAAACTCACTGGCAACGGATAGCGATAACCATCGCTTCTATAGTAAATATTTATGAACCTCATCTACCCGGCCTTCTTGTTGAAATCAGTGAAGTATCTGTTTCCCTTTCTTAGTCTGTTCACGTTATTCACACACACACACACACACATACACAAACACACAAACATATACACGCAACTTTACACATATAACCTAACACCCATGCACTACACATCAACCGCATAACTTAACATACACGGCACATTATATGGTATGACTCGACCTGGGATTGAACCCCGCCAGCACATAATACTTACAGTAAAGAAAACATGCACACACAAACACATACACGGAAGGTAATCTTATACATACAACTTTACACACACTGCACGTTATACACAAAGCCCACAACACGCACGTACACACAATACAAATAACCTTACACACATTCCACACGCATAACATTACATACATGACATTACGTACACAACGCACAAACAACTATACACATAAAAGCTTTCACAAATACAACACGCATACACACACACACCATAACATATTCATAGTTTTACTTACGCAACCTTATACACATAGCATGCAAATACACCAAAAGATGATCACACTTTGTATTATTCATCATGTCTTACAGACTCTGAGGTAAACCTTAGTTCTGCCATGACACGAGAAAAAGGCTGATTATATATATAAAAAAAAATCACTAAACAAAGTTTCACGTTAAAATACGGGCTCACCAGAAGATAGACAATGTGAAACTGTCAGTCGTGACTTTTTATCCTGTTTTATTAGCTTCTTTTGTTCTTGACTTATATGGTTATATTATTCTGCATTTTTATGCATTGAACATAGTAAATATTTTATGAATTAAAAATGCCTTTAGCGTTAAATTTTAATCATAACTCTGTGTGTGTGTGTGCACATAGTCAATGCTACTTAACAGTTTTTTTCTCACCGATGTGTTCACCCTTCCTCAAAAACGCATTGGTGAGTGAATGACAGTTGCCAACTACCGTGTCTACGTTATCCTAGTTCAAGTAAATGGTGTCTCACAATAGATGCAACCCATTAATATGATAATTCCAATTGTATCCAGTCATCTTTCACCTGAGTCTTAAAAAGCAATCATATCACTTCAGAAAAATCAAACCAGATGACAAGAGCAGAAATTGATTGTCTTTGTCCTACAGTGCACGTGAAAGACCAAGTTCTTGGGAATGTCTCTTCCGAGGGACTTTTTCGGACTCCTTCAGACATAATCTCTCACAACATTTTCATTATCATGACATCTTGCTGTCAACTTCTTGCCAGATCTGGGATTTTTTGCCTTCTAGTTGAGGTTGTTTACTGACCCTGTGGCTTGAAATGTGTGTACCCAAAAATAAATTAGGCTTTTCTGGGGATTATTGTTTTAAGTTAAACTTCCTACGAAATTTTGCTTGTACAGTTTTTAATGATTTTTGTTTCCAAATAAGTTGTGACACAAAACATTTTTTCCTCTCTTGTCCAAAGCATCGGTTTGATTTCTTTGTTTAATGGCATATCAACGTTTGTAGGTTATTTAATGCCAAATCCATCCTTCGAGAAGAACAGCAGTGGAACTATTTAACCCATAGCTGGGAGGGTAAGGGGGTTCATACTTTTTTTGGTGGGTATTTATCCGAAAGTGAATGTAATAACGTGACTGGAGTTCGAACTCGCTCACTCTATAATTCCGCAATCCATCGCTTGAACCATTACACCACGAGGACACCTCTCCAAGAGATTGTGATCAAAGATTGATTGTTGTTATTGTATACTATTTTCAAATATGAAACAAAAAACACAGTATTATTATTTGTAAAGTTACTTGCTGTCATATTAGTCCCATGTATATTGAGACACCCTGTATATGTACTCTGTCATTGAACACTCTTTATCTCTGAATATAGCAAACTACATAATCAATGTATATTTATATATATGTGGGGGTAGAGTGTAAAATGGGTAAATTATCACCATTATAAATATTAATTTTACTCAAACGCTTAATTCATTACAAGTTTTGTCTACTGTGCAGCAAACAAGAGTTAGATGAGCACTGTCGGTAAGGAAAGTAGAACCATGACGCAATTCACTCAAGAAATTTGGGATCGGCCTGCTGTAAAGTAATGTTGGCAACCTTGGTCGAGGGTGACCCGAAGGCTCCCTTTTCAATAGCTTCTACACCGAGGTGTAGGGGAGGGCGCTACTCCTTTCCCTGGATTGCTCCACTTTACCCTTGATCCTAGCCTGATAATGCTGAGGGCTAAAAGCAAGGCGGCATTAAGTACCATTTTTTGAGTCATTGGCATGACTCAACCTGGGATTGAACCCCGGTCTCCCGGACCACTGGCGAACTGGATGAAAATCATGCCGGAAGATCCTATACGAAGATTTTACAGTGTTTCGATGTCAATGACAGTGCTGAGGATTCGAAAAAGTTAGATGAATCCAGTGTCTCGAGAGCCTTACTCTGAAAGTTTGAATAAGAAAAGAGGTCTCAAATTTGTTTTGCTCATTCAGCTGGGGCTGTAGAATACACCAACTGCTTCTCTACAGAGGGGTAAGACCCACCCCCAACGAGTGGATATGACACTAAACAATCTGATGGTGAGGTTCCTGTAATGATGGAGCTTTGGGGAATACGGAGTACCTCTTCATTGCCACCGCTCTCAGGTCCATTCCGGCCCGGAGTGGTAGCACCTGATAGGGTTCTATCTATGAGTCGAATAGAACTAAACAGCGTACTTATGCTAAACTGATTTACTTGAAATAGAACTGTTTTGATATTTAAACAGCGTACTAATGCTCGGCTGAATTGTTTGAAATTGAACAGTTCATTTGTATAAAAATGGATTTGGCATTAAATAACCTACAGAGGTTGATATGCCATAAAACTCAAACAAACAAACAAACAAACAAACAGACAAACTCAAATTTACTGGTGAGATCCAGAATGTGATTATCAACGATCCTACTAGTCAATCTGATCGATAATCAGAGATATGGAAGTATCTGGATCTTTTATCAAACAGATAATGCATAAAGGCATTCTGTATTCTTCATATAAGATGAGGAATGACAAATTTTTATCGCAAACAATGACGGACAAGAGCAAAGATCGCGCTGCAAAACTTTTGGAAAAACACAAGCATCTCCTCCAACCGAACATGATTTGTTTTTTCTCGGATGAGAAAATTTTTCTACCAGAATCAGAAGGCGTATTCATAGTGTTATATAATCAAGGTAATGATTAATTATATGAATCATTTTCCGCTGATTATACTTTATTATTTATTATACTGAACATTGGCATAATGGTAAGAGTGTTCGCCAATGGCTCGGGAGATCTGGGTTCAATCCCAGGTCGAGTCATACCAAAGACTCAAAAAATGGTACTTGATGCTATCTTGCTTAACACTCAGCATTATAATGTACGAATCGAGGGTAAAGTGGAGCAATCTAGGGAAAGGAGTAGCTCCCTCCCCTATACCTCGGTGTCGTAGCTATCGAAAAGGGAGCTTTCGGGTTACCCTCGACTACGGTCGCCAACTTTACTTTACTTATTTAGTTTACTAAGGCCTTGAACTATTCGTTGTCTCTTTGTTCAGGTGACATAGTCACACAGGGCACTCGTATGCCCGCGTGGAAAGGATATGACAATCGTCACTTGTTATAATAAACTCACATACAGGAAATGGGGCTGGACGAGCAATTGGAGTGAATCGAGTGGGTAGATGACGTCATACCCGGAAGAGATAGTCTTGAGAATTTTGGGATTTTGAAAATGGGAAGTTGACGTTCGACCGTTGAAGCGAGCGGTTGGGTTTTTCGGATCTAATAAGATCAGATGAGTTTGGGTCTCGACTGGTGGAGATAAGTTGAGATCTTAGACACCACAAGGTGCACCGCATATGGTCGGGTGGAGGGGGTCAGCATAGTATGGTTAGCATAAGCGCCTATGAACTGTTTCTTTCCTCGTGTCGCCAAGGGCTGAAGACAGAAAGAAATAAACCCGTTCGTATCCGAAACGAGAGTCCGTATGTATGTATTATTATTGAGATCACAGTATACAATAGAACAACTGTTGGCTTGTTCTGTCCTCACAAGTTTTACCTATATTGAAGAAAACCAAATATCCTTTACACATCATGTTGCTTGTGTGGTCACTAGTGATGATGACTTGATACCTCCATTCACCTTTCCACATGGCCTCAGACTCGACACTGAGGCCAACATCAAGTGTCTGGAGGAGGCAGTACTGACCAAGATCGAGAGGGCAACTGCTGGAAGACCCCACATCTGGTAAACAAGACTCTGCGGCATGCCATACTAGCTGAAGAACCCTATGTTGGCTGTGAGAAAATTTCTGTGATCACATTACCCCTAACATCTGGCCGCCTTATTCACTAAATTGCAGTCCCCTTCAGTATTATATGTGGGGAGCGATTGAGTGGGAAACTCATGAAATTCGGTGCAGCTCCAAAGATGAAATAAAGGCAAAGATAACGGCAGCATTTGTAAATTTTAACAAGGAGACCGTCGGAAAGACTTACATAAGAGTTCAAAGTTATCTGGAGGCCGTGGTTGAAGCCAATGGCGATTTCTTTGAATAAATCTTATCTATCGTATTTCAAGTTCATGAAATGTTAATAAATAAATCTGATAAAGTGTGATGTTTGTCTTATTTTTATTTTTGCATAATTTAGACGACAATTCATCCTTCGAACTCTGTATATATATATGCTGGACTGCAACATCATAGAAAACGGGATGAGTATCCGTAGCGTAGTGGCTAACATAATGAAATCCGAGATCGCAGTTAGCGAGTTCGAACTCCAGCCGTGTTATTGCATTCACTTTCGGACTAATACCCTTTGGAAACGTATGAACCCACTTATCTCCTCTAGCAATGGGTTAAATAACTTCATTATAACTATTACTTTCAAGTCCACTCTGACTCGGAGTGGTAGTACCTGTTAGAGTCGTATCTATGATATTTCTTAACCCATTGCTGAAGGATAAGGGGGATCGATACCTTTTCCAAGTGTATTTGTCCGAAAGCGAATGCAACAGCGCGACTGGAGTTCGAAATCACTTACTTAGAGGCTGCAGTCCAGTACTTTAGCTATTACGCAGCTGGGACTCTTCCCCAAAAATATTTATTCGCCGTCGATCGAGCTTAGAATGCACTCACTGTATGGGTGTATTTTGTGTGTGTGTGTGTCTGTGTGTGTCTGTGTGTGTGTGTGTTACTGGGAGGAGGCTTTACTTCTGTTGAGGGGTAAAGCCGCCACCCACCCACACACAAAAAGATTGTCCTGCGTATGACACTAGAATGCAATAGATAGTTAGACACCAGATCTAGAGCTCTGCGGAGTGAGGGGTACCTCTTAATTACCATTACTTCCAGGTCCACTCAGACTCAGAGTGGTAGTAGCTATTACATTCCTATCAATGCTTCAAATAAAACTGTTTAAAAAGAATTCGTATTGGATAAGTCCGTGTATATATGAAACAAATGCACAAGAAATGTTATATACGGACGTACAATGAACACGATTGGATAAAATAACCTAATTTTGTTGAAAATATGAAGATAACAACAAGAAGATTTTCCGGCACCAGTTCAACATTCTTGAGTCCCTCATCTTCCAAAAACAACGCGTATGAGTTGGGTGTAATTCATCTCAGAATAAGGCCAAGCATCTCTGTCTCTCTACCATAGCTTCCCATGTTATTTGAATGTAATTATCAACTTTTTTAAACATGGCGTCAAAGCCCGGGAAGCAACCGTTTACCGATGCTAAACCTTACAACCACGACAAACGCTACTCTGCCAACTCAGACAACAATTAACAGGTGTTGCTCCATGATGTCACAAAAGCAACAGACATGAACTATTTTCACGCATGTACAGCTTCATACTTCCGTTAAACGCCATGATTCAAAGAACAAAGGATTTATATCGCCTTTATAGTATTGCTAAGAAATGGTCCAAACTATTTGTACACCAAGCACTTTGGGAGTGCTTTTTATTTGTCTTGAATTGTAGGACTTTCAAAAAAAAAAATACAGAAAATAAGGAAAATTACTTCAAAAAAACAAAATAAGAAAATTCCCAAATATGAAATCAGACTATTCACAAATGCTGGGACTTGAACAAAAGGTAAATGGAGTGGAACAAGGCTGCAAAAGAATTTCTGATTCACAGTTGCTTTTCATTTCATTTTAATACATATAATACTTCTTGCAAAAAATATGGAATTAGCACACTTAGAACTTGTTCACTTAGGGTCTTTTCATTTACCGGTAAGTAAAAGTAAAGTTGGCGACTTTCGTCGAGGGCGACCCGACGGCTCCCTTTTTAGTAGTAGGGGAAGGCTCTACTCCTTTCCCTGAATTGCTCCACTTCACCCTTGATCCGTACCTTATATTACTGAGTGTTAAGTAAGGAGGTATCAAGTACCATTTTTTACGTCTCCCGGACCCAATGAGCCGGTAATTACAGATAAAACGGCAAACATTTTTATGTAATAGCTAAACATTCTGGCTTCATAAAATATCCATTAAATACACTAGATTAAATTATTTGAACTAATAGTATATTTTTCCAAACGATTCTATTTCCAACGATGACAGCCGTTGCTCAAAGCTCTCGTTGTATATTGGCAAACCGGAAAGAAAAGAAATAAAGAAGGAAAAAGAATCAGAAATAGATATACGAGAGAAGAGAAAGAGGGTAAGGAATATAGAGATGAAAAGAGGGAAAAAATTAAGGGGCAGAAAGGGAAAAGAAGAGAAAAAGAGTTAGGGCCTAAAGATATAAAAAAAAAGGAATAGAATAACAGAAAGATAAGAAAAAAGAAAGAGAGTCAGAGATAAGGAGGTCGAAAGATGTCATAGAGTAAGAGATAAAAAAACTGAAAGGGGGAAGAGAATAATGGACTGAGAGATACGAGCAGAGAAACAGAAAGAGAGATAGATATAGGGGAGAAAGATGGTTTAGGACAGAAAGATAAGAAAAAAGAAAGAGAGTCAGAGATAAGGAGGTCGAAAGATGTCATAGAGGAAGAGATAAAAAAACTGAAAGGGAGAAGAGAATAATGGACTGAGAGATACGAGCAGAGAAACAGAAAGAGAGATAGATATAGGGGAGAAAGATGGTTTAGGACAGAAAGATAAGAAAAAGGAAAGAGAGTAAATGACAAGGACATGGTCGGTGTGCACAAACCCCGAACACCAAAGGGTAGGGCAAGCCTGCTCAGGGGCACAATATGGGCGGGATTCAGATATTTTCTATGAATACCTAACCGATAAAATGAAACGCAGTTTCTTCCAGGCAGCGGTCACATCGATACTGCTATATGGATGCACTACATGGACGCTAACAAAACGGCTGGAGAAGAAACTAGATGGCAATTACACAAGAATGCTGCGTGCAATCCTGAACAAGTCCTGGCAGCAACACCCCACAAGACACCAACTGTACGGCCACCTGCCCCCTATCACGAAAACTATTCAAGTTAGGCGAACCAGACATGCAGGACATTGCTGGAGAAGCAGAGATTAACTCATAAGAGATGTACTCTTATGGATCCCCACACACGGCCGCGCAAAAGCAGGACGACCAGCACGAACGTACATTCAGCAGCTATGTGAGGATACAGGTTGTTGTCCTGAAGACCTACCTAGGGCGATGAACGATAGGGAGGAGTGGCGAGAGAGGGTCAGGGATATCCGTGCTGCCAGCACGATATGATGATGATGATGATGATGACTACTTTATGACCGACGTTGACTGCGCCGATGATATAGCACTTCTGGCAAATACACCCACCCAAGCCGAAACCCTGCTACATAGTCTGGAACGAACCGCTGCAGGCATCAATGTACACAAGACGGAATATATGTGCTTTAATCAAACAGGCGACATCTCCACACTAAACGGTAACTCTCTGAAACTAGTTAACAAGTTCACCTACTTAGGGAGCAGTGTCTCATCAACTGAAACAGACATCGACAAGCGACCAGCAAAGGCATGGACAGCTATCAGTCATATGGAAGTCAGACCTGGCCGATAAAATGAAGCGAAGTTTCTTCCAAGCTGCGGTCGTGTCGATACTGCTATATGGATGTACTACATGGATGCTAACTAAAGGTATTGGAAAAGCTTGACGGCAATTACACAAAAATGCTGCGAGCAATATTGAACAAGTCCTGGAGACAGCACCCCACAAAGCAGCAGCTGTACGGCAACCTACCACCCATCACGAAAACTATCAAAATTAGACGAACCAGACATACGGGACACTCCTGGTGAACTAAGGACGAGCTCATAAGTGATGTACTCCTATGGACCCCTTCACATGGAGTAAAGGTAGGACGACCAGCTCGAACATACATACAGCTGCCCTGTACCGATACGAGATGTAGCCCTGAGGACCTGCCGGAAGAAATGGACGATAGGGAGGGTGTTGAGAGAGAGTCAGGGATATCCGTATTGAGAGCGTGACATGATGATGATGATGATGACAACTTTATGATAACTGATATGTAAAGTGGGAGCCCCGTATTATAGATTTAGGAGCCACATGATAGGTCCTGGAGGACATAAGACCCTAGAACCGGTCCTGGACAGAGAAATAGAAGGTGAAAGAGAGTAAGGAGTAGAGAAAGAGAAGAATTGGAGTGTGTAAGGGACAAAGGGATAAGAAAAACGAATAAGAGTAAATAATAAGGAGAGATCAAGGGAGAGCAAAGTACAAGACAAAAAAATTTGGAAGCTAGTATATATTTACGCTGATCCACAACCATTAGCAGAATGTAACACAAGGTCAATTTTAAGCTGATTACAGCACCAAATACTTTCGCATCATCGCAAAGACTTTAAAAATGGTACTTGATAATTCCTTGCTTAACACTCAGCAATATAATGTACGTATCAAGGGGAAAGTGGAGTAATCCTTGAAAAGAAGTAGAGCCCTTCCCTACACCCCGGTGTAGAAGCTATTGAAAAGGGAGCCTTCTGGTCGCCCTCGACTACGGTCGCGAATTTTACTTACTTTACGGCGGATTTAAATTCAGTTTTCCTTTTCGTAGATTGGTTGCCGTGCCAAGGCTAAAGAACACAGTCTGTTCTACTATGTTCTTATAGCTGGATGTTAAGAGATGGGTTTATGCCTTTCCCCAAAGTGAAATACAAACAGCATCGTTTAGGATTTGAATTCGTCGTTAATTCCATTTCTTACAACGATAGCCGTTAAGCTAAGCGCGCTTTGTTAGATCGGCTAACCGATCTAGAGGAGAAAATAACTTTTAATTTAAAACAAAATTCTACTAAATACGGAAACCGCAGCATCATCCCTGAAGGACCTGTACTCCCCAAGCAGGCAACAGGATCAACAACACAAAGTGTTATGGACGTCATAGATCAGTCAAATGCAAAGATGATAAATACGAATTAAAATATAAAACTAAAATAAATATGAATTTGATCATGTGAACTGTTTCTCATATGCGTGTGGTAGGTTCTTTTTGGTTTTATTTTGTTTTTGCTTTTTGTTTTTTGCTTTGTTTTTTTTTTGTTTTGTTTTTTTTTGTTTTTTTTGTATTTTTTGGCTCTCTTCCTTTCGTTCTATCTTTGGAAAATCACTCATAAAATATTATCTCCTCTATCTTGTTTCTGAATTCAGCAGAAACTCTCATCTTTCTTTTTTTTCTTTTTTTTTTTGTGTTTTGTTTTGTTTTTATGTTTGTCACTCGATGCTAGTGTCTCCGTGTCAACAGCACAAATGTTCGTGTTGATTTTTGTTGATAAGATAAGGCGTATATAATATTTAACAAATACGTGAATCATTTAAATAGCATGTCACCGAATGTTGTCAAATAAGGCAAGTCAGGATGCTAAGAATTGTCTCCGGGGATACTCCAAAAAAGCGAATTCACATGTTTTATTGAAACAACGCTCACTCTATAAATAAGAAATGTAAAATTAACACTTTCAAAATTATAGTTTCTTGGTTATTGTTGTTAGACCATCGAATTCAAGTGTTAGCTTTGTTTAGTCAAATTCAAGTATCAATTATGCTTAGTCGAAATACCATATTAGTTTAATTTAGCTGAGTCAAGTATGGGTTTAACTTCGTCGAAATGAAGAATTAGTTTCATCGAATCCAAATATGAGCTTAGCTTAGGTGATTTTAAGTATTGGCATTGCTAAATCGAATTCAAGTATTAGCTTAGCTTAATCAAAGTTTTGTATTAGACTAGCTCAATCAAGTATTAGTTATTTTAATCAAACTCAAAGATTAGCTTAGCTCAATCGAATTTAAGTATTAGCTTAGTTCAATCGAATTCAAGTGCTATCTTAGCTAATTCAAATTCAGATATTAGCTAAGCTTAATCAAATTCAAGTACTGGCTTAGCGTAATCGAATTTTTGTATTAGCTTAGTTCAAACAAATTGAAGTATTATCTTGGCTTAATCGAATTCAGGTATTGGCTTAACTTAGTCGAATTCAGGCATTAGTTTAAGTTAACGAGGTGCAACTGTAAGCCACCCAATAAAGATCGAATACACAACAGTTGTATGGGGATTTTATTAAGCTCCGAAAAGCCCGGTTTATTCCTACGTTTTGTAAAAGAATAAACCGTACTCAACCAGCAGTAGAGATTTGATGACCGCCTTTGAAAAAAGGAAGACGAACGACTTGTATGCGCAACAAAATTTATATACAACAACAACAACAATAAACAGAGGGTTTTACACCAAATGGAATAAACAACGAATTGGAAGAGTTCACAAAAGAGAGTTCAAGGAAGAGTTCAAGATGTAAAATATGGTTAGGTTTGTTGTGAAGGTTGTAAGGTTGAAGGTAAAGTAGGTTTGATAAAGTAAAGTAGTGAAGTAGTTGGTGAAGTGGATAAAGTAGTTGGTTTGCAGATAAAATGCCTGCTGGAACTTAACTGTGTGTGTCCTGTTCCTTTTAACTCTGCACGTGCGTTCGTCGCTCTTGGGTCCCGGTGGTGGAAGGTACCAAATACGTATACCGTCAAGGGGCTGCTACGAAAAGTACCTGATGCTAACAGTTGTGGGAGTGGAAGCAAAAGAGAGAGAATCTCCTGTAGGGCTCATTTTTATAATGGACGCCACGTGACCCCAAAGGGCTGCTGCTGATCGGTGAAACAGGATCACCAGTTCCTTACCAAAATTTCTACAGTTGTAATGATCGGTGAAACTAGTTTGCTAACAATTACTCTATCGTAAGATTGAACCGCCCAGTGAGGATTGAATGCTTAAGAGTTATCATAGGCAATAGGAATAATTTGCTACATTCCAGTCTATTATTACAAGGCATCGGGAATGTTGTGCTTGAAAATAATTGAATGTCTACTCTTTTGCCATCGTGTATGCTAGTGGGTTAAACCAAGCCTAGTTGCTACTGGAAACCGTAAACCAGATAAAAAGCAGACGCGTCAAAATATCATTCTCTTTTCTGCCATCGCCATGTAATTATAAGATCTAACAACTTCGGTTCTTGCCGAGGCGTGTAGGCCGTCACGCCTAAAAGCTCAAGTCATCTCTTTTTCCTACAGAAGTCTGACTGTATACAATAACGTTAAATTACTACAAAAATTTTTGATGCAAAAAGGAGATCTCTGTGAACCGTGGCCATGATCAATATATCAATTCGAGTCACTGATTCTATTTTTACGCTTACGCGTACAGACATTCTGTTCTCCCCAAAACATTATCCTTTTCAAACTTGGAGAAACTTTATGAATCTTCCGTAAACTTTTGTAAATGCTTCCTTATTTGTTTTTCGTATATATGTTTAAAAACATATATTTCTGTTACATGAAATATGCACAACAACTTGTCTCGATTTTTCTTTGCTTCATTATAACCATTTCAATTATATACTGGAATTATGAATTCCAAATCCCATCTAACTGCATTTGACCCCTGATAAATATAACAGTAGTTACTAAACAAAGCTTAGGGCGACACAAGTATAAGACACCCAGGGAGGATAGAACAGACAACAGTAGATTTGATGTAGATTGTTTTTAATGGCAAATCAATCCCTTAGGAGTCATTCAATGCTGAAATATGATACTAAGAATTTGCACACAGTTATATGACTTCAAGTATTCGTATCTAATACTATTAATTCATAGATATTTATATGGTTTTAAATGAGCATTCCCATTTCGTAATAATAATCATTTGTTTCTACACACTTTCAAGCATTCCTCTCTAATACTGATAATTCGTACATATTTATATGGTTTTAAGTAAGTATTGTTTTAGTTTTTTTAACGGTACAATATCAATTAGCAGGCATATATATAAAGGAACAGACAGAATACATTCAAAATCAGATAGATAAGATTAGAGACTCGGTGGAAGATAGACAATCTAGGATAGCCTGGCAAACAATAAACGAAGTAAGTAAAAGAAAGAGCACAGCCAAAGCAAAACTGAAAGCTGCAAACCAACAAGAAAGAATAAAACTGTGGAAACAGCACTTCGAAAACCTACTAGGAAACCCACCGAAAGTAACACATGAACCAATCACACCAGAATAATTTGTAAACAATTGGACATTAAACTAGGACCGTTCACGCAAGAAGAACTCGACTCGGTTCTCAGAAAAATTTTAAATAGGAAAGCTGCAGGGGTGGACGAGATTCCCCCAGAAGTATGGAAGACCAGACAATTCGACGACATACTGCTCCGACACTGCAACGCTGTATATAATCAAAATCCGATAGATAGATAGATGGATGAAGGGATGCATCCTCCCCTTCCCTAAAAAGGGTGACCTCGGATTAGCCAAAAACTACCGAGGCATAACACTTACATCCATAGCAGCCAAAATCTACAATGCCCTACTACGAAACCGCATAGAACCCAAAATCGACAACATACTTAGGAAAAACCAAAACGGCTTCCGAAGAAATAGATCCACGGCCTCACAAATATTAACCATCCGTATAATCCTTGAAGGTGTTCGGGAAAAAAACCTACAAGCGACATTAATATTTGTCGAATTTACCAAGGCCTTCGATTCCATTCACAGAGGAAAGATGGGACAAATCCTACTAGCATGCGGCATACCTAAAGAAACCGTAGCAGCAATAACGATTCTCTATAGAAACACCAAAGTAAAAGTACGATCACCAGATGGAGACACAGAATACTTTGACATGGTAGCAGGAGTACTACAAGGGGACACGCTAGCCCCATACCTCTTTATCATCTGTCTAGACTACGTACTTAGAACATCGATTGACAAAATCAGAGAGAACGGCTTCGAACTGACAAAGAAAAGAAACAGAAGGTACCCCGCAAAAACAATTACCGACACCGACTACGCCGATGACATGGAGAAGCAGGGACGAGCTCATAAGTGATGTACTCTAGTGGACCCCCACACAGGGCCATGCAAAAGCAGGACGACCAGCACGAACATACATTCAGCAACTATGTGAGGATACGGGATGTTGTCCAGAAGACCTGCCTGAAGCGATGAACGATAGGGAAAAGTGGCGAGAGAGGGTCAGGGATATCCGTGCTACCAGCATGACATCATGATGATATTGAAGTAAGTATTGTAAAGTTGGTGACCGTTGGCGAAGTCTACCCGAAGGTTCCCTTTTCAATAGCTACTACACCGAGGTGTAGGGAAGGGTGCAACTTCTTTCCCTGAAAAACTCCACTTTACTCGTACTTTATAATCCTGAGTGTTAAGCAAGGCGGCATCAAGTACCATTTCTTGAGTCTTTGGTATGACTCGACCTGGGACTGAACTCCGGTCTCCCGAACCATTGGGGAACACTCTTACCATTGTGCCAATGGCCTGGTAAGTCAAGTTGGCGACCGTAATCGAGGGTGACCTAAAGGCTGTCTTTTCCATAGCTCCTGTAGGGGGGTGCTACTCCTTTCCCTGGATTGCTCCACTTTACTCTTGATACATACCTTATAATGCTGAGTGTTAAGCAAGGAGGCGTCAAGTAGCATTTTTGAGTCATTGGTATGACTAGACCTGGGACTGAACCCAGGTCTCCCGGGCCATTGACGAACACTCTAACCATCATGCCAATATCCGGTATAATTATTACCATTTCATAATAAAGCACACTTTCTTCCCTCTTTCAAGTATTCCTATCTAATCCTAATAATTTTCAAACAGATTTCTTGGACACATTGATGTGACCCTAACAGGTAGTACGAATCCGGTTCAGAGTGGATCTTGGAACAATGACAATAAAGTAGTATTCCACACTCCCCAGAACTCCAGAACAATAATCTCAAGAACTTTAGTGTCATAATCAGTATACTTCTTTTAGTGGGAACTTACTCCTTCAAAGGAAATAAATCAGTGTACGTTAAGTCACACCGACAGAGCCCTCATAACAGTAATAATAATAATCTGTGAAGTTGTTGCATATTGACCCTTGACCGAACCGTCAGTCAGAGATTCTCTGCACAGGACACACCTGTGAAAATAAGCAGAAGCAGTCACGTAGTTGAACGGAGATGTGTGGGTGTTAAGAAATGATACATGCAGATGCCCACATGAGATACGGGCAGTGTGAGTGTCAGTCTAGATTTAGTCTCAGCTTGCGGTCATGGGAGCGCCAGCGAGTGTCTGGGTGACGCGCAGCGGTAACGTCCCCCAGAGTGGCCCACTTTTTGAGTATAGGTACATTTTAACAAAACTTGAGACATCACTCCTAGGATTTTGAGTCAACAATTGGGACTGAAAACATGTGAGTTAACTGGGGTTTTTTTTCATTAATAAGTAAAGAAAAATCTCTAATAAGCAAATAAGAAGCAAATAGGAAAGGTGAAGGCTGTAACAGCAGCAGCAGCAGACAAGGGGGCTTCTCAGCTGCAGTTGAACATTGTTACACAAGATTTTGAACCAGATAAGTTTCGCTGACTGTATCCCTTGCAGAAGGCTGAGACTTCACCGAAAACAAAGGGATGTCCTGGGTATGACACAAATCTGCATCCTGAGCCAAATCTCCTCTTCTGGGGCTCAGGAAGGGGTAAAGTATCGCTTCATAATCATTTCTACCATGTCCACTATTATCCAGAGTGGCAGAACCTGTTATGATTACGTCTAGTGGTCAAATAGATCTGCGTGGAAAATATTTGTATTTGATAGAAATACTTGACATCATATATTTGTATTACATAATTATTCATTATTTATTATTTATCATTATAATATTATTTATTATTATTCATAATGATGATTATTTATAACATAATTATTTATTATTATTACATCATTATTTACTATTATTACATATTTGTATTTGATAAGAATACTTGACTTCATATATTTATATTACATAATTATTTATTATCTTATATTATAATATTATTTATCATTATTTATTATTAGTATTTATTACATAATTATCTATTGCTATTACATTATTTATTATTATTACATTATTATTTACTATTATTACATAATATTTGTATTTAATAGGAATACTTGACATCATATAACTGTGCAAACAAATGAATACAAAAAAATTTTTAAATGCGCTTTTAAGAGAAATGCAATCGGACATAGAAAATATTGTTATTATTACAATCATTTAGAAATTAATTGAATTTTGGTATTAAATAACTCATAAAGAATTGATATGTCGTTAAACAAATAAACCAAACAAAACCATCAAAGCAGATTATTTACATTTTAGAGTGACATATACAAAGAAGAGCGATTTGCACAAGAGTTCAATCACCCACTCTTTTCACATAAACATAATGGCATGCCAGTAATAAGATATTTTCTGAAGACATATGGCAATAGAACAGAATGCACGGAGATTTTGATTCATGCCTTCCAAAATGTGAATGAAAACAGTCGATAATATCATCCTGCAATTCCTGTCGAATGATGAATGTAAGTGTATAAAAGCAGCCACAAAGAAAATTTTCTAGGCTCTTAAAATTATTATTTATCAGCAACTCTGTGTCTACACAAGCAAATATTCATGTGGCTCTAGTGTCTTTGTAAAATTTCTGCTTGTGTCACTTGATATCCCAAATTTATATTCCTTTTGAATAAAGATAAATACTGGAGCCTCTCAGACATTATCTATTCGCACTAACGATGTCATCATCATCATGTCGTGCTGCAGGCAGGGATATCCCTAAACCTCTCTCGCCACTTCTCCCTATCGTTCATCGCCTCTGGCAGGTCTTCAGGGCTACATCCCGTATCCTCACATAGCTGCTGAATGTATGTTCGAGCTGGTCGTCCTGTTTTTGCCCGGCCATATGTGTTGGTCCATAGGAGTATATCACTTATGAGCTCGTCCCTGTTTCTCCAGCAGTGTCCTGCATGTCTGGTTCCTCTAACTTAGATAGCTTTCGTGATGGGAGGCAGGTGGCCGTGTAGTTGGTGCCTTGTGTGGTGTTGCCCCCCACCACAGGACTTGTTCAATATTCTTGTGTAATTGCCGTCTAACTTCTTCGCCAGCCGTTTAGTTAGCGTCCAGGTAGTGCATCCATACAACAGTATCGATACGACCGCTGCCTGGAAGAAACTGCGTTTCATTTTATCGGTCAGGTGTGATTTCCATGAACCACATCCATATTACCTATACATTAGGGTTTGGGTTAAATCCTTTATTTAATGGCATATCAACCTATCGTTGGTAATTTAATACCAAAGCCATACTTGTGGAAGAACAATAGTAATACTATTTAACCCATATTTGGGTGGATTAGGGGTTTATTACCTTTTCGAAGGTTATTAGTCCGAAAGTGAATAGCGCGACTTGAATTCGAACTAGCTTACTTCGAGACCGCCGTCCAGCACGTTTGTCACGTTTTTATTTGTCAGTCACCAACATTTTCTGAAAAATGATTAAGTTTGAATGATTCGGGGATGTTTGCAAAACAATTTAACAATGATTATTAGAGATTGTAAAAAATTTTTTTAAAATGTCCTATCGCATTTAGAATTTCGATTCATCCATATTAGCAGCAGCAGCAGCCTTGAAATATAAAAGACAAACTTCATGGTAAAAAAAAAATTGAATTTCTTTCTTCATTACTTTTCTAATAAACTATGACAAAGAATTGAATCAAATAAATTTTTAAAAGTTTCTTCCATAAAATTACAATGATAATTTGTAATAATAATAATAATAATAACTACAAGAAGGTATATGATATGGTTCCGCATAGCTGGATAATAAACAGCCTCAAAATGTACAAAATATTACATGCTGTCATAAACTTCATCGACAAAACCATGAAAACCTGGAGAGTGGAATTGATAGCAGAAGGAAGAAAATTAACTGAAGCCTAGATCCAAAGAGGTATTTTCCAAGGAGATGCTCTATCACCCTTACTATTCATAATTACCATGATGCCACTTAACCACATTCCCAGAAAATGCACAGACGGATATTAACTTAGTAGATCGCAGGAAAAAGTTAAACATTTAATGTACATGGACGACATCAAACTATTCACAAAAAATGAAAAAGAACTGGAAACCCTAATACACACAGTTAGAATATACAGCCGGGACATAGGAATGGAATTTGGCATAGAAAAGTGTGCAATGCTTGTAATGAAAAGTGACAAACGGCAACTAACTGACGGAATGGAACTACCAAACCAAGATAAAATTAAAACGCTCGCAGAAAATGAAACCTACAAATACTTGGGAATCTTGGAGGCTGACACCATCAAACAAGCGGAAATGAAAGAAAAAATTCAAAAAGAATATCTCAGGAGAACTAGAAAACTACTCGAGATAAAACTCAATTGCAGAAATCTTATCAAAGGAATAAATACCTGGGCTGTACCACTCGTTAGATATTCCCGACCCTTTCTCAAGTGGACCAGAGACGAACTTAAACAAATGGACCAAAGAACAAGAAAACTAATGACAATGCATAAGGATTTACATCCCAGAGACGACGTTGATAGACTATATGTTTCAAGAAAATAGGAAGGAAGAGGACTTGACAGCATTGAAGACAGCGTTGACGCATCGATAGAACGACTCGAAGACTATATACAAAAACACGTTGGAGGACTCGTTACAGCCATCAGAAACGATACTAATAACACGATGGACAACAGAATGACAATAACTAGGAAACAAAAATGGGAAGGAAAACAACTCTATGGGCGGTTTAAACGACTAATAAACAACATCTCACACGACAAAACCTGGATATGGCTAAGAAAAGGAAACTTTAAGAGAGAAACAGAATCTCTCCTGATAGCAGCACAAGACAACGCTGTAAGAACCAATCATATCAAAACGAGAATAGATAAGACTCGGCAAATAGCAAATGCAGGCTATGCGGAGATGAAACCATCAATCACATAATAAGCGAATGCAGCAAATTAGCGTAGAAGGAATATAAAACTAGACATGATTGAGTCGGCAATGTGATCCACTGGGAGATGTACAAGAAATTTAAATTTGACCATACAAACAAATGGTATATGCACAACCCAGCACCTATCCTAGAAAATGACACACATAAACTCCTATGGGACTTCGACATACACACGGATCACCTAATCTCGGCCAGAAGACCAGACTTAATCAACAAAAAAAAGAGAACTTGCAAAGTAGTCGACTTTGCTGTCCCGGCTGACCACATAATAAAACTGAAAGAATGTGAAAAAAAGGATAAGTACCTCGAACTTGCTAGGGAATTGAAAAAACTGTGGAATATGCAGGTGAGAATTATACCAATTGTGATTGGTGCGTTGAGAACAGTAACTAAAGGATTACTAAAGGGACTGGAGGACTTGGAAATTGGCGGACGGGTGGAGACCATCCAAATGACAGCATTATTGAGAACGGCCAGAATACTGAGAAGAGTCCTGGAGACTTGAGGAGACTTGCCGTCATTCAGACTCAAGTGAAAAACCATCGGCTAACGCTGATGTGAAAAGCTCTAATGAGTGAATAATAATAATAATAATAATAATTAGAAGAAGAAGAAGAAGAAGAAGAAGAAGAAGAAGAAGAAGAAGAAGAAGAAATTGCTAACACGATTAGGTCAGCAAGGTGATCTACTGGGAAATGTGCAAGAAATTCAAATTTGACCATACAAACAAATGGTATATGCACAACCCAGCACCTGTCCTAGAAAATGACACACACAAACTCCTAGGGGACTTTGACATACACACGGATCACCTAATCTCGGCCAGAAGACCAGACCTTATAATAATTAACAAAAAAAAGAAAATTTGAAAAATTGTCGACTTTGCTGTCCCGGCTGACCACATAATAAGAATGTGAAAAAAAGGATAAGTACCTCGACATCGCTAGAGAATTGAAAAGGCTGTGGAACATGAAAGTGACTATTGTACCAATTGTGATTGGTGGTTTTGGCACAATAACTAAAGGATTATTAAAAGGCCTGGAGGACTTGGAAGTTGGCGAAGGGGTAGAGACTATACAAATGGCTGCATTACTGATAACGGCCAGAATACAAAGAAGAGTCCTGGAGACTTAAGGAGACTTGCTGTCACTCAAAACTCCAGTGAAAAACCATCAGTCAATACTAATGAGAAAAACTCTAAAGGAGTAAATAAATTGCTAATATTATTTCTGAATTCACGCATTTCTGGTTAACTATTTTTAATATACAGACAATAAAGGAATCATTTCTAATTTACGGACAATAAAAGAATCATTTCTTATATACGGTCAATAAAGGAATCATTTTAATATACGGACAATAAAGGAATCATTTCTTATATACGGAAAATAAAGGAATCATTTCCAATATATGGTCAATAAAGGAATCATTTCTTATATACAGACAATAAAGGAATCATTTCTAATATACGGACAATAAAGGAATCATTTCCAATATATGGTCAATAAAGGAATCATTTCTGATATACGGACAATAAAGAAATAATTTTTAATTTAATAAAAAGCAAAAATATTGTAAATAAAAAAATATCCTCTTTCTTTTTCGGGGTTATATATTGTTTTTAATATATTTTTAAAAGCCGTTTTATTTCATTTTTAAGATAATTTTAAAGTGACAAAATTGAATTGATAAAAAACAAGTAAGTTGGTCGACTGTTCCCTTTTCAATAGGTGTATGAGAGGGCGCTACTCCTTTCCTTGGATTGCTCCACTTACTCTTAAGCTATATCTTATAATACTGAGTGTTAAGCAAGAAGGCATAAAAGAACATTTTTTGAGTCTTGGGTATGACTTGACCTGGGATTGGACCCTACTCTCGCCGACCATTGGCGAACACTTAAACTCAATGTACCGAATCGTCGATGAACATGAACATTTTTGCCCATTTGAAAAATTAATATAATACTTTTTTTTTTAATTACTGAATTGAAATGAAAAAAGATATCATTACATTATAGATATATCATCATCGTATTTTAAAATACTAAAGAACATTCTGTTTAAACATGTGAACTTAATTTTTTTTAATATTTATAATTCTATTGTAATAAATATTGTCTACCCTCCAATTATTTTTTGATTAAAAAAAAGAATGAGTAGTACATTATTGGTATTAATTTTTTTATAATACTAGAGCAACGCCAGTTGTCCCCGATTGTAAATAATAAAGTGACGTCTAAACAAGTCTGTGATAATTTGAAAAAAATAGTACGAAGCCAATCTCCATACCTTCTCCAGGATTTGGTGTGTTCGTGTGAGAGTGAAACCCTGGATTGGAAATTTTCTAAGCTTTTTGCTTAGATGTGGCACAAGGCCATATGAAAGGGGCACCCAATGAGACTCGAACTCACTCGTGTACGTTTACTAGTCGAGCTTGCTAACCATTACACCACCAGAGGCGCCTGTGAAACCCTGGATTGTATAAGTGCATCATCCTTCATACTCACCAGACCTTCAGCTTAATTTGACTTTTTTCTTCATCCGAAACTGAAAATTCATCACAAGAGAAAGATTTTGGGACGGGTAATACATTAAAGGAAACACGAAAGATGTACACTTAACGTAACAGTTATTGTCCTCGGAAATGGAATCAGAAAAGATGATAATCTAAAGATGCTAAATCTGGTGAATATAGCGGATACGATAAAGTTGTCCACTCGTATGAGGCGATTGTCTCCCTTGTCCTGATGCTTGCGTGTGGTCGAGCATTGTCATGCAGAAGGACGACATTATCGATTAGCAAGTCGGGTTTCATTTCAGACTACCATCTCTTCGGTCCTATGAAAGAGGGTTCAAGAGGCAAATATTATGCCAGTGACGATGAAGTGAAAACTGCAGTGATGAAGTGACTCAAAAAATAGTCAACAGAATTTTACGAGGCTGGGATACATGCTCTCATTCGAATGTTGAAACATTACTATTGAGAAAAACGGTGACTATGTTGAGAAGTGTGGATGTGATCTTGTGAAGCCCATAATAATCTTATAGCTGAGTGAAATTAATTCAGAACTCCGCCTCTTACTAAGGTAACATTTATCCCTGTTGCCTAAGACACCCCTAAAAAGATGATACCAACAGAACTACTCTATTTTGGGTCTGTCAATTTGTACGTGGAAAGATATGCTCTTTATAAAAACGTATCGCAACTTCCCCGGCAAAGTAAATATTTTTTGTCAGTAAAACTAAATGAAAGATAAGCACTTTTTTTTCAGAAAAATTTATTGCTGTTAACTTTTATAACGTGAACTCAATTCTTCATAACTTCAGAACTAGAAAACTGTAGAATATATTGTTAACATTTTCCGCTAAAGCACCTCAACCCCCAAAATATTTTTCCAATCTATTGAAAATTTGGTTGTATATATTGTACAATTTTTGGCGTTATTTTCTTTTAGCAGAAAAAAATTATACGTTACTAAAATTAACAGTTTTGACTCTACTTTACCTGTATCACAATATTTATTTCTATTCTGTAAAATAAAAAATATTCTGTAAATAATTGAGAATAATGCCGGACCTTTCTCAAAATTGACACCTGTTATAAAAAAAAAAAAAAAAAAAGAATTGTTTGCAAAATACATTATGAGATTAAATATTTTCTAAAAAATTATCATTAAAAAGAACAATAATCAACGGAAAATATGATATATATATATATATATATATATATATATATATATATATATATATATATATATATATTGTTTTCTGATCTTATATAGAAACTGAGTTTTACCTTTTGAAAATAAATAGATACCGAGAGGGAAAGAGAGAGAGAGAGAGAGAGAGAGAGAGAGAGAGAGAGAAGAGAGAGAGAGGAGAGAAAGAGGAAGAGATAGAGAGGAAAAAGAAAGAGAGGGAAAGAGAGAAACAGATATAGAGACAGATGGAAACCGACAGAGATAGAGACTAAGACAGACTGAAAAAGAAATATAATAAAATCAATTCGAAAACTTCAGGGAAAAATATACCTGCATTTTTCAGTCTTCTGAAATTTAACTAATTAATTGAATTTATGAAAATATCGATATTTTTTCATTGATTATCAAATTCCTTTCTAAAAAAATTACCTTTAAAAATATTATTATATAATAGTATATGAAATTTAATATGCATAACTTAATGCATATTTAATGATAAAATTAATTTAATAAAAACGAAACAAACTAATTTTTTTCACTCTTCATTGAATATTTTCTGACCTTATATAAAATCGGAGTTTGGCGGGGGTTTTGTTTGTGGGTTTTTTATGCTAGATTAATAAATCTAATTTAATTTAATTTGATTTATCATTAAATATATATCAAATTCAATATATCAAATGCAATATATAGTAATAATGATAATACAGCAAACTAGCACAGAAAGAGAATAAGACTAACACGGCTGGGTGGAGAAAGTGATTCACTGGGAATTGTGCAAGAAAGTGAAATTTGACCATACGAACAAATGGTATACGCACAACCAAGAATCTGCCCCGGAGAATGAAATGCACAACCTTCTCTGGGGTTTTGAGATACAAACGGATCACCTAATCTCGACCAGACGACCAGACCTTATACAAACAAGAGAACTTGCCGACTTGTAGACTTTGCTGTCCCGGCAGACCACAGCGTAAAATTGAAAGAAAGTGAAAACAAGGATAAGTACATCGACCTTGCTAGGGGATTGAAAAATCTGTGGAACATGAAAGTGACGGCGATACCAATTGTAATTGGTGCTCTTGGTACAGTCCCCAAAGGGTTGATACAGGGAATGGAAGGCTTGGAAATAAGAGGATGAGCAGAGACCATCCAAACTACAGCATTGTTGAGATCGGCTAGAATACTGAGAAGAGTCCTGGAGACTTGAGGAGACTTGCTATCACTCGGACTGCAGCTAATACAGGTTTGAAAAACTCACAAGGAGTAATTTAATAATAATAATAATAATAATGATTATTATTATTATTATTATTATGAGAGTTTTTCACACCAGCGTTAGCTGATTGTTTCTCACAGGAGTTTGAGCGACAACAAGTCTCCTCAAGTCTCCAGGACTCTTCTCAGTATTCTGGCCTATCTCAATAATGTTTGGATGGTCTCGACTCGTCCAGTTATTTACAACTCCTTTTTGTTTAGCTTGTACACCTTATTTTTTGCAAAGCCTTATTTTAATTTTTTTTTAAATGTTTTTGACATTGAAATCTTACTAATAAAATAATTTTATGGGACAATGCTTATTTTTCTTATTCTATATGATAAAACTAAAATCCTTCGCGATTGATAATTATTGCAACCAGATAGATATGTAGATAGATAGATCCACCATTGAGATAGATAGATAGATAGATAGATAGATAGATAGATAGATAGATAGATAGATAGATAGAACCACCTTGAGAATTTTTGGTGAAAAATAAATAAATGCTATTTCCTTTACGTCTTTTTACTAAATTCAGAACCTCATTAAACATATAGTTAATTAGTTTAATTTAATCTAATATATCATTTAATATGTACTTGAATATATTGAATAATGTATAACAATGTCGACACCATTAGATTACATTTATAATATAGGATATTTTAAAAAATGATTTTCAGGGGAAATAACTCTTAAAGAAGGTTACAAAGTTAGTTCCCTTGTTTCTCTCTCAAATTACTTCCCTTGAAAATAAAGTTATTGAATTTCTCTGAAGGTTTTAATAAATCCACATGTGTGCATATATGAACACTGTAAATGAACGGACATGTGCACATACAAGGGTCGGTTCTACACAGTCGTTCAAATCCCCTTATCTACAAACGTGCAGGAGAGAAATTCATTAAAAATCAAACATGATTTTTTGGGGAATACATGAAAGTAAATACGAATGTACATTGTTCTCTCATATAATATATATATATATAATGATCAGCATCAAGTCATGCTGATTTCACAGATCCCTTGATTCTCTCTCTTGCCGACTGTCCCTATCACTCATCGCTGATGGCAGGTCCTCTTGACTACATCCAGTGTCCACACATAGTTGATGCATGTAAGTTCTTACTAGCTGATCAATACTGGCGCGTTCACATGTAGGAGTCCAACAGAGAACGTTGCAAGTGATTTCTTTACATCTCCAGTATATCTAGTTTGTCTTAGTCGAATGGTTTGTGAGATGGGAAGTAAGTGGCTGTAGAGTAGCCGTTTTTGGAGCGTTGCTTCCAGGAGTTATTCCAAACAACACGTAGCATTCTTGAGTAGTTAACATGAAATTTTTTCTCCATGCGTTTCGTTAGCATCCCCGTGGTGCATCCATTCAGTAGTATTCACCCGCACGCACACGCATATACAGACATATGTATACATATATATATGCGTGTGTATGTGTGTGTGTGACATTTCTTTCTCTCTCTCACTCTCTCTCTCTCTATATATATATATATACACACACATATATATACATTTAAGTATGTTTGATTAGTCAATAAAGACACATTTTGTCAATATAATCTTATTAGGATCCTTTCAAGTTTCCTGATAAGTGTCTTGATTTCAGGCTGGAATTGGTGGAGGAATTTACCAAAATTGTCCCGAGCGCTTTCGGACCTTTCATAGGCCATCATCAGGGGGTTTCTTCTATGTATAAAGAGTGTTTTTTAAGAGTTTTTGAAAGTTTTTTTAGGTTTTTTATAGCATAACAAAATTACGTAAACGCAGAGTTTGATAAAACTGAGATGCTGATGAATTTAAAAACCAGATATGCAATTGAAGATAGACAATAGCATGAGAAATAATAAAATGAGTAGAAGGAAAACCACATCGACAGCGAAAATAAAAGCCAAGAAGAAAGACGTCTGAAGTGGAAAGAACATTTCAAGAATCTGTTCGAAGACTCCTGAAATCATAAAAAGGTCCATCCAAAAAATTATCAATCGCCAACAAGACATCAAACTAGGATAGTTTACGGAGGAAGAACTTCATGCAGTATTGAAAAAAAATAAAAACCAGAAAAGCTGGAGGCCTCAACGAAATACCCGCTGAAGTTTAGAAGACAAGAAAATTTGACGATATATCCCTTCGATTATGCAATGCATTCAATAACCAAAACACGACAAATAAATGGACGAAAGGTTGCATCCTTCCGTTGAAAAATCCACCTCGGAATCACTAAGAACTACAGAGGGTTTTTCTTAACTGATATAATTACTTAGGCAACAACCCACAAAATAGCAGCTCTACGGCCACTGGTGGGAGAACCAAGGGACTCTCACACATGGACGTGCAAGTGTTGCCCGACCTACAAGAATTGACATATATCAGCTCTGTGCAGACACAAGATGCAGCCAAGAAGACTCACCAGGAGAGATGGGGAATAGGGACGGATGGCGAATTAGAGTCGGTAACCTTGTGCTATCAGCGCGACTTAATGATACATATATATATATATATATATATATATATATATATATGAATAGTAGTTGGCGATCGTAGTCAAGAGTGACTCTAACCATCAGTGGGTAGAGTGTTCACAATTGGTTCGGGAGAACTGGGTTCAATCCCAGGTCGCATCATACCAAAGACTTTAAAATGGTACTTGATACCTCTTCGCTTAACACTCAGCAATATAAGGTACGTATCGAGGGTAAAGTGGGGCAATCCAGGGAAAGGAGTATCGCCCTCCACTACACATCGATATAGTAGCTATTGAAAAGGGAACCTTCTGGTCACCCTCGTCTACGGCCGCCAATTTATATATATATATATATATATATATATATATATTAGACGCTATGGAAGTAAGAGTTATACCCCGGTAGTTCTTGGCAATTCCGAAGTCACCTTTCTTGGGGAAAGAGAGAACGCAGCCTTTTATTTGTCTGTCTATTTTCTGGTTTTATACGGCTTTGCATTATCGGAGCAATATGTCATCGAATTTCCTGGTCTTCCATTTTATTGTTATTTTAATGTTCTTTCGACCAGTGAATACATTATTCTTGCTGGAGGAGCAACGACGTTCTCCGATAGACTCCTTTACACGGACGCGCAAGTGTATGACGACCAGCAAGAACTAATCTACAACAGCTCTGAATGGGCATAGGATGTTGCCTGGAAGACCGACAGGAAGCGATGGATGATAGAGACGGATGGCGAGAGAGAGTTAGGGAAATCCGAGCGAGCAACACAACATGATATATATATATATATATATATATATATATATATATATATATATATATATATAATATTCGTAAAAGAAAGATTTTTCACATACATATCTAAAATGAAAATAGAAACAAAATACAGCAAATTATGAAGGATAATTGTTTTATTCCTTTAATTTACAAAGTATAAAGGTTGCAATGGTGTTGTTGTCGATATATTTATTAAGTTCAACAAGAAAATAAATTAGCTGTTGCCACATGTACACTTTATTGGATAAGTATCATTGGCTATCAAAATAAATCTCAATCTAGGTAATAAGAGAGCAAACTGACACATTATCATTAGGGCTTATGTTTGCCAATGGTCCGGGAGAGCAGGGTTCAATCCTTGGTCGAGTCATACCAAAGACTTTAAAAAATGGTACTTGATGCCTCCTTGCTTAACACTCAGCGTTATAAGGTGGCGATCAAGGGTACGTGGAGTAATCCCGGGAATGGAGTTGCGCTCTCTCCTATACCTCGTTATTGGAAAGGAAGCTTTCAGGTCCACCTTAACTGCGGTCAGCCAGCCAGCTAGCCTACATTAAAATGAGACGATCAAATGAACGTTTTCCGGTACTTTGAAACGCATGCGCGCAATTAGTGAGTGACAAATTTTTAGAATTCTCCAAAAAAGACGCAATTTGATTTATTCAATGCTAAAGCCACTTTTATAGAAGAACGGCAGTGGTAGTATTTAATCCATTGCTGAAAAATGATTTATGAATCCATTTATTAAATTATAGTAGAGAAAATATTTGCATTAATGACACGCTTATTAATTCACTAAACGCTCCCTCGGATATAATTTGTCATAAGCATTTTCGGAAACAGTAAAACTTGTGAAAATTTGATTGATTTGGAAAATTTAATGGACAATGAAAATAACAGCAGAAACGGAATTTTTTCTCAAACCCACCAAAAATAACGCATGAACCAATCACCAGAATAATTAGCAAACAATTAGACATTAAACTAGGACCGTTCACACAAGAAGAACTCGACTCGGTTCTCAGAAAAATTAAAATAGGAAAGCTGCAGGCTGACGAAATTCCCCCGGAAGTATGGAAGACCAGACAATTCGACGACATACTGCTACGACACTGCAACGCAGTATACAATCAAAATCCGATAGATAGATGATGAAGGGATGCATACTCCCCTTCCCTAAAAAGGGGGACCTCGATTAGCCAAAAACTACCGAGGCATAACACTTACATCCATAGCAGCCAAAATCTACAATGCCCTACTACGAAACCGAATAGAAACCCAAAATCGACAACATACTTAGAAAAAACCAAAATGGCTTCCGAAGAAATAGATCTACGACCTCACAAATATTAACCATCCGCAGAATCCTTGAAGGTGTACGGGCAAAGAACCTACAAGCGACATTAATATTTGTCGACTTTACCCGGGCTTTCGACTCCATTCACAGAGGAAAGATGGAACAAATCCTACTAGCGTACGGCATACCTAAAGAAACCGTAGCGGCAATAACGATTCTCTATAGAAACACTAAAGTAAAAGTACGATCACCGGATGGAGACACAGAATACTTTGACATTGTAGCAGGAGTACTACTAGGGGACACACTGGCCCCGTACCTCTTTATCATTTGTCTAGACTACGTACTTAGAACATCGATTGACAAAATCAAAGAGAATGGCTTCGAGCTGACGAAGAGAAGAAGCAGAAGATACCCGCAACAACAATTACCGACGCCGACTACGCCGATGACATAGCGATACTGGCAAATACACCTGACCAAGCCGAAACACTTCTGCATAGTTTGGAACGAGCAGCAGCAAGCATAGGCCTTCATGTTAATGCACACAAAACGGAATATATGAGTTATAACCAAACGGGGGACATCTCCACTCTAGAAGGAACCCCACTTAAACTAGTAGACAAATTCACTTACGTAGGAAGGAGCGTCGAATCAACCGAAAAGGACATCGACACGAGGTTAACGAAAGCATGGACAGCTATCAATAGGCTATCGATTATATGGAAATCAGACCTAACCGATAAAATGAAACGCAGTTTCTTCCAGGCAGCGGTCACATCGATACTGCTATATGGATGCACTACATGGACGCTAACAAAACGGCTGGAGAAGAAACTAGATGCAATTACACAAGAATGCTGCGAGCAATCCTGAACAAGTCCTGGCGGCAACACCCCACAAGACACCAACTGTACGGCCACCTGCCCCCTATCACGAAAACTATTCAAGTTAGACGAACCAGACATGCAGGACACTGCTGGAGAAGCAGAGATGAACTCATAAGAGATGTACTCTTATAGATCCCCACACATGCGACCGCGCAAAAGCAGGACGACCAGCTCGAACGTACATTCAGCAGCTATGTGAGGATACAGGTTGTTGTCCTGAAGACCTACCTAGGGCGATGAACGATAGGGAAGAGTGTCGAGAGAGGGTCAGGGATATCCATGCTGCCAGCACAATATGATGATGATGATAAAACCGTAGAAATTTGATGTAAAACCAAAGAATCTCTTATGCCACTCAAAAACTGATGCTCGATTCATGCAAGATGGTCAAAAAGCAGTCTGAAGCATTCCATACGTTTCTGTGGCATTTTTTCCAAATTTAAAAGACAATTTTATTGGATATCGTTCTTCTAAAGTGTCAGATTGCATTTTTAAAATTCACCAGCTGTGACAATCAGGCTTTAGTAGAGTGTATTCCAATTCCTGCTGTAGCTGTTCATTTGAACCTGAAATCATAAAAATTGGTCAGTCATCTCATAAGATGTATAGTAATAAGATACTCAATTTTCAAGAGTCGACGCCAATTTTAAATGCCTGTACAAAAAAGTCTGGAAACTTATTGAAGTCACCTCATATATATATATATATATATATATATATAAATCTTTTTTTTTTCTATCTAATTTAGTAATATAAATTAATTGATTTGTAGATTAAATGCGTACTAGTTAAAATACAAGAATACACCTAAAGTTGGCGAGATCATTGTTTAAAAAAAAAAAAATCATCCTATTTTTTTAATCAAAAAGAAACTTGCAAAGCCAAAGTTATCTCCCTTTGACCATGAAATTTGATTTTGTTTATTGTTTTCGCTTTTGTGATTTTTTTCAGCGCGGCATAGAAAAGTGCAATACTGAGTTACTACGATTTTGTGGATTCCTGTTAGCACCAATTTTTGAGCGGTTGGGGTGGAGTCTAATATACTGGCTGACACCAGCCGAGGAGTAATTGTTAACAAGTTAATCTAACTGATGTTCAGCTAATACGTTTTATCAAATATTGTCACTTGCTTCACTTTGATTTTACCGGACCGTCACCATCATCATCATCATCATCATGTCGTGCTGGTAGCACGGATATCCCTGACCCTCTCTCGCCGCTTTTCCCTATCGTTCATCGCCTCTGGACTACTTCCCGTATCCTCACATAGTTGCTGAATGTATGTTCGTGCTGGTCGTCCTGCTTTTGCTCGGCCATATGTGGGGGTCCATAAGAGTACATCACTAATGAGTTTGTCCCTGCTTCTCCAGCAGTGTCCTGCACGTCTTGTTCGCCTAACTTGAATAGTTTTCGGGATAGGAGGCAGGTGGCCGTACAGTTGGTGTCTTGTGGGGTGTTGCCGCCAGGACTTGTTCAAGATTGCTCACAGCATTCTTGTGTAATTGCCGTCTAGCTTCTTCTCCAGCCGTTTTGTTAGAGTCCATGTAGTGCATCCATATAGCAGTATCGATGCGACCGCTGCCTGGAAGAAACTGCGTTTCATTTTATCGGTTAGGTCTGATTTCCATATAATCGATAGCTGTCCATGCCTTCGTTAACATCGTGTCGATGTCCTTTTCGGTTGATGAGACGCTGTTTCCTAGGTAAGTGAATTTGTCTACTAGTTTAAGAGGGGTTCTGTCTAAAGTGGAGATGTCACCCGTTTGATTATAGCACATATATTCCGTTTTGCATGCATTGACATAGAGGCCTATGCCTGCGGCTGCTCGTTTCAAACTATGCAGTAGTGTTTCAGCTTGGTTGGGTGTAATTGCCAGTATCGCTATGTCATCGGCGTAGTCGGCATCGGTAATTGTTTTTGCGGGGTACCTTCTGCTTCTTTTCTTTGTCAGCTCGAAGCCGTTCTCTCTGATTTTATCAATCGATGTTCTAAGTACGTTGTCTAGACAAATGATAAAGAGGTATGGAGCTAGCGTGTCCCCTTGTAGTACTCCTGCTACAATGTCGAATACCCATCTGAGTACTAAACAAGGTTGGCTTTGCTTAACTTCTGTGATCTAATGGTAAGTCTTTAATACAAATAATGTTATTATCAGTCTCATCAATTTTGTTATTGATTGATATAAATATCGGTTGGGGTGTTAAAATACGAATGTCCTAAATATGATGCTAAACCATCCGATGGTGAGAATCCAGTCTTGGACCTTTCGGGAATGTGGACTACTGCTTCATTACCATTACTCCCAAGTCCACTCTGAGCCTGATTGGTAGGGGTTGTCCTCGTGGTGTAATGGTTAAAGCGATGGACTACGTAATCGTAGTACGCAAGTTCGTACTCCAGTCGCGCTATTACGTTCACTTTCGGGAAATACCCTTGGGAAAGGTATGAATCCCCTTATCCTCCCAGCTATGGGTTAAATAGTACCACTACTGTTCTTCTTGGAAAATGGCTTTGGCATTAAATAACCTACAAAGGTTGATATGCCATTAAACCTTTAACATCTGCAACCTGATTGGTAGTACCTATAAGAGACCCATTTATAGGTCAAAGAGAACTGTTTTATCATTTACTACACTCTGTGTAAAGAAATGATTGATATTGAATAGAATTATTTGTGTTAGCAACACTTAAAACCATTTAACTTTGCACTAGCAAATGAGCTGTGACTCATTTAAAAATAATTTTATCTACAAACTATTATATAAGCAGGATTTGGCATTAAATAACCCACAAGGGTTGCTATGCCATAAAACACAATGTAATTAAACCCGGTATAAATGTTCTTTAAGGTTTTTTAGAAATAATATGGTGTCTTTTCTTTGTATTATTTCTTGGCCCGGGGATATTTTGTAACATCACATTACCACAAATATTTCATCAGTTGCTCCAGGGGAATCATTACTTTCACTGCTATCCTTACGATCTACAAGCGGTTTTGAATCCCAATACTCTAGTGCCAGACAGACTCCAGGACAGAAATTTTTCCAAAGATATATCGTCAGTTGCTTCTTTTAACTATATAAAAAGTGTTTGCACAAGTAAGCAACTAACTAAGGACACAAGATCTGGACAGATCAAATAAGGAGAAACTTAAAAAAGGAAAAAAAAAAACAGAATCGCTACATAAAAGCACTAAGTAATGCCATAAGGACAAATTATATCAAGGCAAAAATTGCCAATACATAACAGAATACCAAGTGCAGGTTATGTTGTGAGAGAGATAGAATGGTTAATTACATAATACGCAAATGCAGAAAACTAGCACAAAAGTACAAGACTACATATGATAGACTGGGAAAGGTGGCGCACTTGGAATTGTGCAAGAGGTTAAAATTTGACCATGCTGACAAATGGCACATATGCCAACCTCTCCTACAAAATGAAACATGTAAAATTCTCAGTGACTTCGTTAACACTAATGGATCACGCTATCCAGCCCAGAAGACTAGTTCAAATATTAAATAACAAGAAAAGGTTTTATCTCATTAACTTTGCCATTCTTGTAGACCACAGTGAAAATAAAATAATGTGAAAAACTTGACTAATACACAGACTTTGCAACAGCTGAAAAAGAAATGAAACATGTAGGTGATGGTGATACCAATTGTAGTTGGGGCACTTGGAAAAGTTACCAAGAACCTAGAAAAGTGACAGGGTGAACTGGGGATCGAATCCAGTTAACAGCACTGCTCAAATCAGCTAGGATACTTAGCAGAGTTCTGGACACTGAAGGAAAAAAGACACTGGAATAACAGAAATAAAATACACAAGAAAAATCTCATTCCCCGAGGTCAGAAAAATAGAACAAACACAAGAACAACCCAGTTATATATATGTAACGAAAAAGGAAATGAAGAAAAGGAAGATACAAAACAAAAACAGGAAGAACTGAAAAAAACTGATTAATGAATAAAAAAATCTAATAGAACTATTAAAAATGATCACAAAAGAGACAATCAAGGAACATTTGAACAGTTTCAGACAAATATGAGACACACAACCAAAATCAGGAAAAGAAACCTACGCAAAGAAAAGAAATAATCCAAACTAAACAAAAAACACTAATAAATGAACCAATCCCATTATCCAACAATGGACATAAAAGATTCTGATGAAACAACCACCCACATCAAAACAGACACCATAAAACTCCAAAAGAGATTTAATAAAAAATAAATACCAAAGACAACCCAACAGAAAAGGAAACAACAAATCCTACCAAAAAATTTAAATACAAGCTACAAAAAGAAAACATAAATCAACTTCAAGATCAAAGGAAAAATCAAAAAATCAAAAACCAACTCCAAACCTCACTATCAAAACTAAAATCAAATTTAAAATGGAAATTGAAATAGACTCAAGACCCACAATCAAAAAGCCAGGGTAACTTTAACAGAAAGCACAGGCCCCCATTGGCCAGGTTAGAAGAGTACATATGAACACTAAAGTGATCAGAGAAAGATCAGGAGGCACTTTTAAACTGCCCCCAGCCAAATTCGATGCAGTCCCTTCACCATCAAGAACCAAGTCACCTATGGGAAAAGATAAAAAATCCAATGCTCAGGGATCAACAAAATCCCTACAAAGATCCTATAGAATAGAAAGCATATACAATGACACAGACTGCATAGTTTGCCAGCCTCGATCTGGAAGGTATAACAAATAACTACAAGACTTGAAACCATTTAGCTGTGTGCAAACAAATGAGCTCAATCCTTTTTTGAAATGTTACTTACAAACCATCCACTTAAAAAGTAAAAATGAAATTACTGACAAACAAATCTCTCACACATCCTGTATATTTAAATGTGTGCAATCAAGTGATTGATGTTGGATTATTGCTGGTACAGAGCAGTATTCAAGACTGACCGTGTGCAAACAGATGATTAAAAGTGAATAGAATGATTTGTATTGGATGGAAATACTTGAAATCATTTGGCTGTGAAGAAAAAAAAGCTCAAGCTTGTTGAAAAATATTCTTAGCAAAATGTTTACAAATCATATGTATAACTATTTAACTGTGTGCAAACAAATTGCTGATGTTGGGTTGAATTATTGGTGTTGTGTAGCAGTGATGCTTGGAGCCGTTTGTTTGTGTGCAGGCTGGTGGGCTCTGGTTTGTTTGGAATATCATCTACTAAGTATTTGTTTGTAAATCTTAAGTTAGTATAAACTAAGTTTGGCATTAAGTAACCTGCAGGGGGTCTTGTGCCATAAAACCAACCAAACCAAACCAAACTAGAGAACGTTTTGAGTTTTCAAAAAAAACATCACCTTTTCACTGAAATCTGACCAAATCAACCTTTTCATCAATATCTGGCCAAATAGAATCAAAAACTATCATAAAAACCCATACTCTAAAACCCACATAGAAGATAAAACCAACCTAACCTTTCTTGGCATTAAATGACCCAAAGAGGTTGATATGCCATTAAACAAAACTCAAACACAAATTTTGACATTTTAGCAGTCTACTCCCTTCTCACTTTGCAAAACTTGAGACCTTGGGCCAGGCACAAAATACTAAAGACTTAACTTACACCATTTACAATTGTGCTACAAATTCCAGAGTTAGTCAAATAAAAAAAGTCCAATACCTGTCACTTTGCAAGACCTTGTGAACCTAAGACCTTGTACCAGCCCTGGAATACTAAAAACTTGACTAACTACGAGACTCTTTACATCTGTGTTGCATATTTCAGTGTCACTCAACTAAGTCTGTAACAAGAAGGATTAATACCACTGTAAACAACAAATGATATAAACAAAAAGAGTTCTAATATTTCTAACCTGTGTTGACTTTGTTTTGCTTATCGGAGAATTATTTTGAAGTAACTCTAAAAGGTTCTTTATGAACTCCCTGTATAAAAAGAAAATACTTTTGATACACACTATAGCCCAGTCAGCTGGAGCCGCAGAATGCACCAACTGCATCTCTGCAGAGGGGTAAAATAACTCCTCCCAACGAATGTCTTGGATATGACACTAAACAATCTAATGGTGAGGCTCCAGTAATGCTGGAGCTTTGGGGAATGTGGAGTACCCCTTCATTACCATTGCCCCCAGGTTCACTCTGGCCTGGAGTGGTAACACCTGATAGGATATTTAAACTGTGTGCAAACAAATGACTTATGCTAAATAGAACTGTTTGACCATTTAACTGTGCAAATAAATGATTGATGTTTAATTGAATAGCTAGTGATACATAGCATTATTGGAACCATTTAACTGTGTGCAAAAAAAAAAACATTATCTACAAAATAGGTTTACAATTCATATATATTCAATATATATGTATAAAGAGGATTTGACATTAAATAACCGACAATGGTTGATATGTCACCAAATCAAACCTTTTGATACACCCAAATAATACAAAGTTTTGTAAAAAGAAGAGTAGACACACACAAATATGCATACACACATTTTCAAAAATAGCTAGTTTTTAAACAAAGACTTAAAAGCATTCATGAATTATTTTTATTCAATGTAAAGGCAATCAATTTCTGTGACAACAAGAATTGTAAAGAAAACCTTTTGATAAAAATAAAATAAAATAAAAATGAATTTTAAAAAAATTCCAAAAAGTATTTAATAATAAAATGTCAAAATTTAGAAGTTGAACTTTTTTAATCCTTGATTTTAAAAAACTTTAATTTCTTTTCCACTTTTTCCATTTCTTTTTTTGTTCATCTTGTCAAAAGGAACCAGTCGACCTGACATCTGGTAGAAAATCCTTCCGACAATCAGCATGAGTAACCTGTAAAATATTGGAACCAGTAATTAATGTGTTCCCTCATTTAATTTTAAATAAATCATGATCAAATTATGACAAAATTAGAATTTAAAAAATATAAAACAAAACAAAGCGTGGATTTCCTTCATTCAATCCAACATTTTTTTTGTGATGTCCGAGGTTTCTATATCACCTTATCTTCCAAAAACAAAATAAAGTTGCACTAGATATAGGCAAGATAATTTGATATTTAACACTTACCTTTATTAATATATCCAAAACGATTTAACAATTTTTCAGTTTTAAAATATCTTTCAAAAATTCTAAAACTTTATTGACATTATCATGTTCTGTGTATATGGCAAACTTCTCAGATTAAAAACAGCAAAACAAAACAAAACAAATAAAATATGATCAACTGTTGGCAATTTTTACTTCAACCAAATAGGCAAACAATGATTATCTTTGTAACAGAATAAATAAAGAGACAAATTATTTACTGAATTAACAGTATATATTGTTATTTGAACTGGGTGGACCAATTCCATGTCTTCATTAATTTCTCATAGCACAGATTAAATTTTTGCTTACTGACATGCAATCACTAAATTCATTAGTTAAAATTGTCAGAAATTGATATCCCCAAGTGATATATACAAATAATAACTAAAAGAATGGTTTTTTTTTAATATCCAGATTCACAATTTATTCTATTCAGATCTACCTTGGTTCACAAAGTTTGATTGTAAATTAAACATTTTCATGTCATTGCACAAATAGTCACTAAACTCATCATAATGGAGTTATGTTTTCTGGGTCAAACCCTTCAAATTTGTCGTCAGAATCAAAATTAATGAAGTACAAATTGTAGAAATTACCTTCAGCCATCTTGCTTTGTTCTTAAAATTGAAGTTTCACTCTTGCCCTGAATTTAGAAATACACACAAGTTAGTGATGTAACCTGCTAATTATATACAAATCAGTTCTCACAACTGCTATTGGCCAACAAAGAAATTTTGCAAATTACATCATATGAAAAGACGAGAATTTCAGAAAAAGTATTCCAGCACAGAACCGAGCATATGCAGTAAGGAAAAATGTGTAAAGATTTATTATATGTGTACATTTATTAATGTGCACAAATTTATAAGCAATATCAACAAAAAAAAAAAAAAGTAAGTTTCTTTGTCCTTCCTTCTGATAAAAATTAATTTAATATTCATTACACTTTTTAACTAAAATAAAAGAAAAATTAAAAAAACATTGTTCTGACTTAGTGTTTGCCAAAAGCCTAGGAGACCGAGGTTCAATCCCAGGTCAAGTCATACCAAAGACTCAAAAAATGGTACTTGATATCTCCTTGCTTAACACTCAGCATTATAAGGTACGTATCAAGGGAAAAGTGGAGCAATCCTAGGAAAGGAGTAGTACCCTTCTCTACACCTCAGTGTAGTAGCTATTGAAAAGTGAACCTTCTGGTCACCCTTGACTACGGTTGACAACTTTACTTTTACTTATATCAGGTTAATCTAAAGTGAAATAAAAATTTTAAAAAAGAAAAAAAAAAGGCGACACAAATTTAAATTTTTAAATATATAAATACAAAGTTTACCAATCCTAAGAAGAATTGCTATTTAATTTCCTTTCGGTTATGGTACTACAACTCTGAACTTTCAAGATCAACATTAGAGTTGTAGAATATTCTTACATATGAAAGTTTATAAAGTTGAGTCTAATATCATCCATAGATCAAAAAACTGATCAACTCTTTATCTCGCTTTTGTCTCCTACAAACATGGTTGAAGTAAGTACGTTTTTTGATTAGCAAATAGGGTTTTTTTTAGGAACACAGAAGCATGGCTATCGTAAATCATAAATAATAATTAATAACTACAAAAACTTTTGACCATCAAGTAACCAAGATCTACTCATATTCCTTACTAACTGCAATTATCAAATAAGCAGCATGATACATCTATAAAACACAATTTTATATATATTGGCTTAATGGTTAGAGTGTTTACCAATGGTTTGGGATATCAGGTTCAATACCAGGTCGAGTCATACTTAAGATTCAGATAATTGGTACTTGATTCCTCCTTGCTAAATACTCAGCATAATGTATGGCTCAAGTGGAGCAATCCAAGGATGGAAGTAGTGCCCTCCCCTACATCTTGGTGTAATAGCTATTGAAAAGGGACCTTTCGGTTGCCCTTGACTACAGTCAGCCAACCATATATATATATATATATATATATATATATATATATATATATGATAATTATATTAGATATCAGTTAAGTTGTTGACAGTAGTCGAGGGCAAACTGAAGGCTCCCTTTTCAATAGCTACTACACCAAGGTGTAGGGGAGGGCACTACTCCTTTTCCTGGATTGCTCCACTTTATCCTTGATACATACCTTATAATGCTAAGTGTTGCAAGGCAGTATCAAGTACCATTTTTTGAGTCTTTGAAATGACTTGACACTGGATTGAACCTCAGTTTCCCAGGCCAGTGGCGAACACTCAACCCACTAGGTCAAAAATTTTTAATTTCAGCTACAAAATATCTTCTTAAAACTCTTTACTTGGTCTGGTTTCTTTATTTAATGGCATATAAACCTTCATGAGTTATTTAATGCTAAAGTCATTCCTGTAGACGAACAGTATAGGTACTATTTAACCCATAGCTGGGGGGGGGTTTACAAGAGGGTTCATTTAGTCTGAAAGTGAAAATAATAGCATGACTGGGGTTCGAACTCGCTTACTAAAATGTCACAATCCATTACGTTAGCCACTACACCATAAGGGACTCACCCTTTAAAACTCAATGTCACAACACATTCACATATAATGAATAGAGCAATAGTATCAGTATTCTTTCAAGCATCAAAAGAACATTGTTTGAAAATGTTCATATGAGAATAAGAAAAATGTTTCACTGAAAATAAAAGAATTTTAATGCTAACTTCAGATTTTCAAATGCTATTTCTAACCATATATAAATGTGTGTGTAATACTCTTCTATGAAGTTTCTAAAACAATACTAATCCTGTTGGTGATGTTATCATAACAGAATATATGCAATCTTGTCACTTGAACAAGCAAACAACAGGTTGCTGTAAAACTGGAATTTAAAACTTAAAAAATTTTAAATTACAGAATTAATTAAAGAAGGGAGACAATCACAGATACTAAAATATATATTAAATGTTACTTTTATGTAAATTTGCTATTTAGTTTATTTTCTGAGAAAAAAAAAATCTCATAGAAATTTAAATACATCTATGAATAACTTATGAAAAAGATGTCTGAAAAATAATACAATTAGAATAAGTAAACATGACAGAAAAGGTCTTTAAGTGCACATTTACTGATAATGGGGAATTATGAAGGATGTCAAAAAAATTGAAGTACAGATAGACACAAATCACCAAAATTAAACACTGTGAAAGCTGTATACACAAAGCAACAAGGAGTATGCAATACTTTTTGTAACAACCAGAACAGCCTTAATACTGGGTGTATGCATGTGTTGTGTTTGTATTTACCCAACCCCAGTGCAACGGGCAGGATATGACACAAGGTCAATTTTATTAACTGAGTACAGCTAGTTTGAATTCAAAGTTTCCCTTCTAGATTGGTTGCCAAACTAAAGCTAAGGAAGTTAGTCCTGTTCTACTATTTACCCATAGCTGGAGGAGGGCAAATGGATTCATGCCTTTGCTAAAGAAATCAGCACAAAGTGAAATGCAGTGCTGAATTGTGGTATTGCAATAAGAGATTTTTAAACTCCACTCAAGCTATTATCTTTCTTTTTGGACTAATACTCTTGGAAAAGTATGAAACCTGTTGTCCCTCCACTTATGGGTTAAATAGTACCATTACTGTTCTTCTACAAGGATGGCTTTGGCATTTAGGTTGATAAGTCATTATACAAAAAAAAAAACCAAACCAAACCATCATGTAAAGTGTCCACATTCATCAACAAAAGAAGACAAAATAGGACACATTAAAACTTTGGTTCAAAAAGATAAAAAGCAAAAAAATTAATGATGTAGTTGTGGTGCTTGATCTTCTTAAGTCAAGGGCTCATGAAAATGTCTACAAGATGTTGGGATGTTGAAAAAGTAGATTATTTAATGCCAAAGTCATCCTTTTAAAAAAAAACAGCAGTGAAACTATTGGGGGTCATACCTTTCCCAAGGCTATTACTCTGAAAAGTGAACATAATAACACAAATGGAGTTCAAACTCGCTTACTTGAGGCTGCAATCCAACACTTTAGATATTACACCATGACGACTTCCCCTCATCCTAAAGTAAAACATGGACTGATTTGATTTTTAATGTATCAATTGACATTGATGTTGTAGCAGTACAAAGTTGGCTTCAAAAGCATTCAAGTGCATCAATCTCAAAGATAATGACATGAAAAAGTAGCATATATGTGCACTCTGTTTATTGGTAAGATAATAAACAAGTTGGATTGGTAAACGTTTATACCTTACTTTTCGGACATCTCTCATATAAGGGGTGATAATAACTATTGCAGACTATTATAATGGATGGGAAAATTGAGACACTAAGAAAGATTGATTTTAATGCTATGTCAACCTATCTCAGGTTATTTTATGCCTAGAGTAAAAGAATCACATTCATTGTATGTTCATATTCACATTTTTTTTGTGTATTTTTTTAAAGAGTCTTTTGCACATAGTCCTATCAAGAACAAATAATTTTCAAACAGATCTATTTGACCCATTGATAAGACTCTAACAGGTACTACCACTCCAAGTCGATCTGGCAGTAATAGCAGCAAGGCAGAATTACTCTACAGATCTCCAGAACTGAAGCCTCACCACCAGATGTAGTTTAGTGTCAAACCAAGAAAACTCTTTTTTGGGGGTGTCTTACCCTTCGCCAATGAATACAGTCAGCCTATTCTAAGCCCCAATGATAAAAAAGACATTAACAAAGAAAGGGTTTGTAATAGCAAGTGAGAGAGAGAGGGAGAACAAAATACAGAAAATGAAAAATGGAAATGAGAAAAAGAAGAAAAATAACAACACACCAAATTAGAAAAAGGTGAAATCTGCTTGGCTTAGCAGTTAATCCATTGTGGACAAAATCTATTCTTTCTTCATTCTTTGCTTTGCAAGAGCTCTTGACCTGATTGCAAGATGTTGGTTCTTTACATACCAAGTCACAAAGAAATTGGGTAGCTTTTTAGTGAACCAACCCTGAAAGAGATTCAAACAAGTGGGTAAGCAAATAATCAAGAAAAAAGATCATTTAAAAAAAGTAAAAAAAAAATTTTAAAAAGTTCAAAGATCATAAATCTAGTGGTAACAAATTCTATGCTGACTACTAAGTTGAAGGACACATTGCAGATATCACATAAAGAAAGAAATAAAAGGTAGATATACAGTTAGCTAATAGAAATGGAATAACAAAAAATGAACAGAAAATATAATGAAAGAAAATTCATATAGAAGTTTACATAATGTATTTACCCAAGCCCTCAGGCATGAGCAGGGTGTGGTACAAGGACAAATTTTTAAAGCAGAGTACAGCTGTCAGTTGGAATTCAGTTTTCCTTCTCCGAGACTAGTTGCCTTACCAAGACTAAGAACCCAGTCTACTCACCTATTTACCCATACCTGGGAGCAAAAAAAAAAAAAAAAAAGAATTCATGCCTTTCCCAAGGAAATTTATGTGAAGTGAAATGCAAACAGCCTCCTCTGGGATTTGAATCAGGTTGCCGATTACATTACAAAATTTACAATAAATGGAAAATGTAGATACAGATTCAATTTAAGATGTGAAAGATTTACAAAGACTATTTGATGAGGGGATACTGAAAAGTTCTCAGACCAACCAAGAGGAGAATGATTTTTTTTTCTTTTCTTAAATTGAGTTTTCTTTGAAAAGATCAAAGAAATAAGAAATAATGTGCCAAAGGTCAAGAACTTTTAGTATTGGTCAAGAGAAACAAATATCAAATCCCAGAATACACAGTGGAAATTTACTAAGCTTTTTGCTCAGATGTGGCACAAGGCCATATGAAAGGGGCACCCAATGAGACTCGAACTCACTCATGTATGTTTGCTAGTCGAGCTTGCTAACCATTACACCACCAGAGGCGCCTCCCAGAATACACAGTGGGGCTACACTCAATGACGGCTATATAAAGAGTAAAGAGTGAGAAAAATTATCTTTTTTTTACCCCTGGTATAAACTGTACATCATTGTAAACAAATATTTTGTCAACTAGAATTTGTGCCAACTGCTACAAATCTAGTTTCTTTATTATTTTATTCTTCATATTGAGCTATAAAAGATCCTATCTAAATGAAACTTGATAAGTACATAAACCTGTATTAGGTATTAAAGTATTTTTGAGGAAAATACATATAAAATATTACCTAAGTAAAAAGTGAAAATTAGACTTGAGTCATTATACACAAAATTCAGTAATTCAATATAGAATGTTAAGATCAAATTTAGCATGAAACATGACAAAAAGTAAAGTGGACAATAATTATAAGACTTAGTGTGGGTCATTATTAGACAACATACTCTTCACTGAAAAAAAAAAAAAACACCTTTTTTTTTCAACTGTAAAATCTTGCATTCAATATTACTTGAGTCCAATAAAAGTTGTTACATTTAGAGTATATTTTATAAGTCTTAACAATTATGGGACAGAGGAAGTAATACACAAATCAGTAATAAATAAAAGTATGATGATTTTTAAAATCAATGTTAATCTAGGTGAAAAATTGTTACAGTGCGAATTGTCAAATAGTTTGAAAGGCCAAAATTGTCAGTTAAGATAAAAGTTTATTATTCCAAGTGGTCTTTTTAAGTTAATCTTGATAATTATTGTCTTTTGATGAATTTTTCTTAATAATCTATCATAATGATCCAAGTTTTGTATGTCTATTACTAATGGTTGGAGAAAAAGCTTGATGGCAACTACACAAGAAAGCTGCGAGCAATTTTGAACAGGTCCTGGAGGCAACACCCAACAAAGCAGCAGCTGTATGGCTACCTACCACCCATCACGAAAATTATCCAAATCAGACGAACCAGAGATGTAGGACACTGCTGGAGAAGTATGGACGAGCTCATAAGTGATGTACTCCTATGGACCCCTTCACATGGCCGAGCAAAAGCAGGGTGACTAGCTCGAACCTACATACTCTGTGAGGATACGGGGTGTAGCCCTGAGGACCTGCCAGAAGCGATGAACGACAGGGAGAAGTGGCGATGGCACGACAAGATGATGATGATGATTACTGCTACACAGTAAAAATGGGACATTATAACAAGATTTTTGTTAGTGCAATATCCTTAAAATGCTCTAACAGAGAATAAAGTAATTTCTAGTCAAATGAACAAGTTAATAATACTAATAGGGTGTCTGTATCTGTGCTCATCCCAATCATTATTTTTTTCAAGATAACTATTATTTGCTAATTATAAATTACTTCCACATTATTCATTTATTTGCTATTAATAATATAAATTCCAAATCCAAGTCAAAAAAAAAAAAAAAAAGGAAATTGTTCTTCTTAAAAATTCCACATCCCCCAGGTTATCCCATCTAAAAATAAAACTAAATTGGATCACCTGTTTGATGTCTGCATTTAAATTCTCAACAATTGTTATTTATCAAGGAAGATAACTATAAAATGCTAATTACAGGATATTTTCCACTTTATAATTTCTTAAAATAAAAATGCTATATGACAGAACTTAATGGTTACTTAAGGTAGTTAAAATATTTAAAAATAAAGTGATAGAATATAAGAAAAAAATAAAGAATCAATACATCTAGGGGTCCTAACAGACTGTCAATACAACAATTCCATGTACATTTAAAAAGCAGATTTTTAAATTTAATTTACTTTACTGACATCTTAGCAGAACATTTCTATTTTTAACTAGATATTTTTCATTTGGATCAAGAAGACATTTATTTCATGAGATCAACCTTAGTAAAAGGTCACATTTTTCTAAGATGAATTTTAAAGACCAGGGAGATTAGAATAACAAACGTTTGATGACAATAAAGACAACTTGAGATCAAATATTTTCTCTATTTTTATACAATGGCTACATACAATCAAATCAAGATAAAGTCGTTAAATAACTGAGATATAAGAAAAGACTTATGCCAATCAGAAATATTTGACTTACCAGTAAATTATGAGACCAGTAACCATGGCTACAGGTAGATATACCAAGAGTTGTTAAAGCACTTTTTACATATGCAGTTGGTGTTGGTACCATGACAGAAGATTTCCGCAATTTGCTCATCTTGGTCGTTACATAATAAGGCATTAGACACTGAGGGCAGAAAGAAAATATGATCAGATTAAGAAAAGATTTGATAAAAGATTAAAAAGTAATACAAAACTTTTAGTTGGGAAAATAAAAACATCATCAGTAAATGCATTTTATGAATTTTCATCTACCCTAATTATTTGTGAGTGACATGCACTTTGTTTTCCATATTTTAAATCCCAAAAGTTAGAGTTGCATATTATACACAAGAACTAAATATTAACTATTTATCTGGCTACATGCTTTATCGTATTCAGGACGGTATGACCAAATGTAAGTTTAAGTTTCTTTGTTTAATGGCATATCAACCTTCTCAGGGTATTAAATGCCAAAGCCATCCTTCCAGAAGAACAGCAGTGATGTTATTTGACCCGCAGCTGGGAAGATAAGGGGGTTCATACCTTGCCCAAAAGTGAACATAATAGCGCAACTGGAGTTCAAACTTGCTTACTACGATTCCGCAGTCCAGTGCTTTAACCATTACACTATGAAACACTTCCAAATGTAAGTCATATGTATGATCCAAACTAATTAATGTGTCACAGGCATTTCAGTTTTAGGCCACAACAGAGAAATAGCTACTGGAATGTGTATTTGTTGATCATTTTGGTTCGTCTAGAATGAACTTATTTTCTACCACAAGCTTGTGACATTTTTGTGCAAATATGTCAGTGTGTTTGCTCAAAATAATGTGTTTTTGTTTTAAAACATAACTAAACTGGATAAATTTTTATTTTAAGTCAATATGAACCAGATAAAATGTTGAACAAATGTTAAATTTAGCTGCTACAAATTTTAAAATGTCAGTGCATATTATATACAAGATACTTTGTTTTTGTAGAATTTTGTAACCCAAATTTAGGAGTGAATGCTATATGAAAATAATTACAATAATTCAAAATTACTGTCCATTTTGCTTCAAAAATAAAACAGTCTTCTTTAATTTAAACTGAAAATAAAAACCATGACATATTTTATAAGAGTCTTTTTTTGTCAATCTTATTGCATATCTCAAGGACAACTAAATCTATAGCCAACAAATTATGGTTATTAATGGGACTCAAAATGATGTTTTTAACATATAAACTCACAAAAAAAAAATGCATCTATGTAACAAACTTTATTAGAATAGAGAAATATATTACCTGTATTATAATTCCACTATCACTATATTCAGCAGATAATCCTTCAGAGAAATACTTTACATAGGCCTAAAAGAAAGAAAAACAGAGAACAGATAAATAACTAAATAAAAAGAATTTCATCTACAATCCCTTTATAAAAAAGAACATGACAGCAAGATTAGCTCATCCCCCAACAAAACATGTAAATATATTGTTTTCTCATTATGTTTATAATCAAAATATCATTTTTAAAAAATTAACATTTCTACATGATCTTTCTTTAAAAAAAAAAAAAAGATTCAAAATTTTTCTTTAATCTATATGATCCAATTTGTGTATACTAAAGGTGTGACAATTTCCAAAATGACTGCAACATCAATTGAATGAAGGAAACATTTATACCCTAAGACGTGTGGATATTTTCTAACTTCAGCTTTTGTTAGACACAGATGAGATGAGATGAATAATTCAGAGCCAAGTAGTAAAGAAAGTTGAAAATGTTCAGGCAATACTGTCAGAAGAAAAGGAGTGAAAGAGATCAGGATCAGGGGATTAACATTAAATGAAGGTTAGTAAAAGTGCTAGTAAAACATTAGCCTCTTTTGAATAAGACAGAGATATTTGACTGGGTTATTACTGGAAAAGAAATAAGTTCTTTTCAATAAAACCCAGAAACAAAACACAGGAGTATTCAGTGGAAAACAAAGTTTTTACCTCAGCAAAAAAAAAAACGAAAAAAAAAAAAAACCTGTCACACACAGATCAAGACCATGATTGGGTAGTTCTTGGATGACAAGGAGACAGATTACAATAAATTCTTAGCACAAAAAGAAGCCATCAATCAACATGTTTACTTCAAAGTACGGAAAGGGGTACAAGAATCTGTTTGGAGGAATAGATTCAAACTCTGCCATGAAAAACAGATTCTCCATCATAACAATGTCCCTATGCATAACTTGTTCAGAGTTTGTGAGGTCTTGGTTAAGAAATCCATAACAAAACTGGACCATCCATCTTATTCACCAAACTTTGCACACCTACTGCCCAGGATTTTAGCTATTTCCAAAACTGAAAAATACCCTGAAAAGAGAAAAATTTTCAGACATCTGTCTTAACCACCAGGAATACTTGTCTACATAACAGAAAGGTATTCTGGAAACCCCAATTCCAACAAGGTTTCCAGCAAACGGCACTGTCATAGGGACAAAATAAGCAAACTTTGTTTTTACAGCACTACTTTGAGAATTAAACTGTCAAATAGAGAGATTTTTGTTTGAGCGTCTTGACACTATTACGCTAACTTAGAAAATAAAGCAATTTTCCAACTTAACAGTAAGAGCTCTGTATTCAATATCAGCTTGATCATCAAGATTCAAAGAAAGTAACTATTAAACACTAGTTTTAATTTACTTCCCCTCATTTAAAATTAATGTTTTATATAGTGTTAAAGCAGTTAAATGGATACCAAAGGCAACAGTTAAGTAAGAATATTTTTTTACTTTCAAAATTGATTTTAAAAATGTATCAATCAAAAAATGAAATAAAGGAAAAACAATCAAATCATTTGGAATGGAAAGTTCTCACTAGATCTACATCTGAAATGGAGATATTGCCATTTTCATTAATTTCACCATTTCATGTCTTATTTCTGTTATTCATACAGAATTATTTATTTATTTTTTGGTAGTGATGTCTGGAAGAACGAGGTTCAATCCTAGGTCGAGTCATACCAAAGACTCAAAAAAATGATACTTGATGCCGTCTTGCTTAACATTCAGCATTATAAGGTAAGCATCAAGGGTAAAGTGAAGCAATCCAAGGAAGGAGTAGTGCCCTCCCCTACACCTTGGTGTAGTAGCTATTGAAAAGGAGCCTTTGGGTCACCCTTGACTAAGATCACCAACTTTACCTTACTTTACTTACATCAATACCCAAAAATAAATAAATAAATAATTCTTTATAAATAACAGAAATAAGACATGAAATGGGGGGAAAAAATGAAAATGGCAATATCTCCATTTTTTTCACTTGGCTACATAGGAAATATTTACAAAAAATTCATGTTAGCAATTTCAATCAATGTAACTTTTAACTAATTCCAAAATAATTCAATCTGAAGATTCTAGTTAAAAACAACAAAAAAAAAACATTGATGTTCAATAAATGAATAAGAACTAATCAAAAAGCAAAAAAATTCCATCTAGTCAATAACTGAAGATAAATTCACACCCTAACCCAATGGTTTTCAAATTGTGGCCCTCAGACCACAAGGAGTTTGCAACAACAACAACACCAGGAATTCAGAGAGGCTGCAAGAGTATCTTTGAAATTTATAGTATCCAATTAGCGAAAGAAATGCAAATTTGTATTTCTAGTTTCTAGCACACACCAATGAAAATTCATTTTAAACAGCAACCACACCCTAAATGTTGGCTTAGAAGCCATTAATATCTCAAACAGTGGTCAAAATGCAACTACCCTTTGCAACATATTTATGCAAAACAGCATTTTCAGCACTTACCAATAACCGAATATAGATCTAGACTTGTGAATGTATTTTTGTCAAAAATATCACCAAGAATTGACAATTTTTACCAAACAAGGTAAGCATACCTCTCAATATAAATGTCATTACTTGGTGCAAATATTGGAAGTGATTTTTATTAAGTATTTTTGATAAATTTCATTTTTATTTATACAGAGGTCCACAAGATAAACCCTCAAATAGAAAAGGGTCCCAGCACCAAAAAGTTTGAAAACTACTGATTTAACCCTAAAGAAACCCTCATACAAAAAAGTAAAGGTTAATCTACTAACTCTGCCATGAATTATAAAATTAGCACTTAGAACTTGTTCAATTATTTTTTTTTAAATTCATTTAGCAGTAAATAAACTAATAACAGAAAAGACACAAATCATTTCTTATTCAATAGCTGAGCATTCTGGCTTCATAAAATATTTCTTAAGCAAACAAGATAAAAATTTTCAGAAAAGGGGATTATTTTTTTTCCAAGCCATGCAGAGGAAAATATCAGGGAATAACTCAAGTTAGAGGAAAAAATTATGGAATGATCTAGTAATTTGCATTCTATTAACAAATACCAAGAGAAGCCAAAATATACAGTGATTTAAGACATTTCTTTCATATGTCAACCAGTGGTTGGGCATACCTATCTGAAAGGAAACACAACTCCAACACAAGAACTAACAGTTAATGTTGCATATTGACCTTTTACAGACCCTTCAATTAGGGATCTTAAACAGGATGTTCTAGCTGTGTAAAAAAGAGTACAGCAGAAGCAGGTCATGTGGGTTGACAGCTAGAAGGAGGACTGGAAGGAATGCGTAGGCATTATGGAAATTATATATACACAGATACCCACAGACAGAATGGTCAGTCGCAGTCAGAAGGGCAGTTAAGTCAGAAAAGAAGCTGCCCTGGACACTACTCGCAGCGTGGGGGGGAGCCCTCAGCAGAGAAGCAGAAGTACTAAGTGAGGCTCTGAATATAGTCAATATAGCAGTCCTCCATCAATCTGTGTCTGAGTCCTTCGTCTCTGTCTCTCTCTCTCATACTTACATCCAATTTTGAACTTTTCGAATAATAAAGAGAGAGATATTTTTAAAATGACAAGTGTTATGGTCCTTCATTCCTTTGTTGGTATATAACATTAAAACAAAGGAAAAGATCATTGAACTCATTCAAAAAGACAATCCATAGTGGAGTGTAGGGAAAAACATTGGTTGTACCAAGTCAGTTGTGTCTAAAATTTGGTAAGAATATAAAAGAAATCTGGTGGTTGAGAGAGAAAAATTTACTGGTAGACCATAAAAGACATCAAAACATCAGGATAGAAAAACTCAAAGCAATATACCTTGAAAATATTAAAGAAAACAAATGAAAAAACAAAAGTGTTGAAACAGGAATCAATGTCTGTAACAGAATAGAGAATCATCTTGAAAAACCATTGCTTCTTTTTTGGCTAGTAATTCTAAGAGTCGCAGCTAATATTCTTAGCTTATCTTTTTTCCTTTTTATATAAAAAAAAGCAAAACTAGATCAACTACAAAATTCTGCACAAGTTAAAAATTCACCTGAAGAAGCCAAGTGAATGAATCACAACCAGTAGATTCTTAAAGAGAAAAAAAGAAAAGAAAATCAGCAATTATGATGATAGCAAAAAAATTAATAAATTTTGTCGTCTGTCACTTAAACTATGCAGTTACTTATAAAAGATTACCTTGCAAATATATAACCAATAACGATAACAAAAAACAAACAAACAAAGAAACAAAAAACAGGAAGCTTAATGAAAACCCATGTGAAATCTTTTTCATCAGCATAACATTTACCTTGCAGGCTGAATAAGCAGTCAAAAGCGGACATGGTCCAGCTGCAGAAGCTGATGATACATTAACAATAACCCCACACTTTTTCTTTACCATCTCTGGCAACACGATGCTGGTCATCTGAAAAAAAAAAAAATCTTTATAATTTACCAGATTTACCTCAAACACTTCTTACAAAGTTTTTTTTAATCATAGTATAGAGTGAATAGCAGATTTTATCCCTCCAGGATGCCAGAATTGATTATATGAAACAACATGAAAAAATATTACATCATACAAAATGAAGTTCACATATATTAGGTGTGTACTTTTATTTTTTACTTCATTTTTCAACTGTATACTAAGTCTATAGTTATGACAAAAAAAAAAACAAGACACTGACAACATTTACATACTGTGCATTATATATAGTCAGCCGGAGCTGTAGAATACACTGATGCATCTTTACAGAAGGGTAAGACCCTGTGCCCACCTACAAGAGTCATAAATATGACATTAAACTATCTGATGGTGAGGCTCCAGTCCTGGAGATTTGGAGAACGTGGAGTACCCCTTCATTTCCATTGCTTCTAGCTCCACTCTGACCCAGAGTGTTAGCACCTGATAGGGTCATATCCATGGGTCAAATAGAACTGTTTAACATTTAAACTGATTGCAAAAAAATGACATGCTTAGAATTGTTTGACCATTTAACTGTGTGACAACAAATGTCTAATTGAATAGTTAAGGATACATAGCAATACTTAGAACCATTTGATTGTGTGCAAATAAATGAATAGCATTCAATAGAATAATTAGTATATTGCAATCTGGAGGATTAGAAGGCCACAAGTTAGGAAGGATAAGGTCAGAAAAATTATCCCACAGCCAAGACTGGGTTCTCCTGTTTCTGTGCCATGGCACAGTCCTTTTGCCAGACGTAAGGTCTTAAAGCAGCCACCCTCTAAATCCAGATCAGCACTGTCTCGTCCAAACATTTGATGTGGGCTTCCGTGTTGTGTCTGAGGGTATGTGAAGAGATGAATGGCACCATTGCTAATGACCACTCAAAACACAATGATGACAAAGAATAAGGTGTCCAATACTGGCAAGAATAATGTGCAAGATGGTTGCTGAGCAAAGAGCTTACTCAGCCTCTCGTATATATAAGGCCTTTGTGGCATAATGGTTACTGTCATAAGAAATGGACACAGCAACACACGTTCAAGTCCTAGATAAGGCTGTTTGCATTTCATATAGAAATAATACACATGGGAAAGCTAAGCATCCAATTATTCTCCAATTTTTCTTCAATTTTGCAATGGCAACTGTTCTCGAAGGAAAGTTCTGAATTCAAATATATTAAACCCCATTTAAAAACTGTGCTTGCATAACATCCTGCTTATGCAGTTAGCTTGGTATATATATATATATATATATATATATATATATATATATATATATATATGTATGAGGTGCCTTCAATAAGTTTCCAGACTTTTTTTGTACAGGCTTTTAGAATTGTCATAGATTTGAAAATTCAGTATGTTATTGCTAGATACATCTTATAAGATGATTGACCAATTTTTATGATTTCAGATTCAAATAAACAGCTACAGCAGCAATTCAAACACACCCTACTAAAGCCTGATTGTCACAGCTGGTGAATTTCAAAAATGCAATCTGGACATGAGGACACTTTAGAAGAACAATATGCAATAAAATTCTATTTTAAACTTGGAAAAAATGCCACAGAAACGTATGGAATGCTTCAGACTGCTTTTTGACCATCTTGCATGAATCGAGCATCAGTTTTTGAGTGGCATAAGTGACTCAAGGAAGGCAGGGAATCTGTGAGGGATGATGAGAGGTGTGGGAAGAGTAAGGAAGTCAGAACACCAGAGTTGATTGGCCAAATAAAGAATTTCATGGATGAGGACTGTCGTGTGTCTATAGAGACAATAAGTGTACAGTTTGATGTCAGTGTGGGAACTGTACACACAATTATTTGCAAGGAAACTGAACATACAAAAGATTTGCGCGAAGTTTGTCCCAAGGGTCCTTAGAGAAGATCAGAAAGAAAGACGTTGTCATGACAGCAGGGAGATGGTCGAGCTGATCAATTGAGAGCCTGCAGTTCTTGATGCTCTGGTGACCTGCGATGAAAGCTGGATCTACTGCTATGACCCAGAGACCAAGCTGGATCTACTGCTATGACCCAGAGACCAAGAGTTCCCAGTGGAAGCATGCTGGCTCTCCCAAACCCAAGAAGGCCAGACAGAGCAAATCCACCCACAAACTTTTGATGATCCCTTTTTTTGACAGCACTGGCATGATCTACATACAGTGGGTTGCTATTGGACAGACGGTCAACAAGGAATACTATGTTGAGGTTTTAAGGGAGTTCAGAAAGAGATTCCATTGGATGAGGCCAGCACTCTTCAAATCAGGTCTGTGGCATTTCCACCAGGACAATGCACCAGTCCACAACTCCATCCTTGTCACAAACTATTTGACCAAGATGGGCATCAAGATAGTTCCTCACCCTCCCTATATTCCAGACATTGCTCCCTGTGACTTTTGGTTATTCCCTAAGCTCAGAGGCTGTCGTTATGAGATAATTGAGGAGATGAAAGAGGCTGTGACGAAGGTCATTGACACGCACACACAAAAGGACTTCCATGGAGCCTTCCAGAAGTTGTTAGAATGGTAAAACAAGTGCATTGCAGCCAGAGGAGATTACTTCGAAGGGGTCTAGAGTTTCATGCGTGTACTATCAATAAAAGTGCGCATACGAAAAAAGTCTGGAAACTTATTAAATAACCCTTGTATGTATATATATATATATATATATATATATATATATATATATATATATACACACACACACACACACACACACACACATAGTAAGTAAAGTAAAGTAAAATTGGCTCCCTTTTCAATAGCTACTACACCGAGATGTAGGGAAGGCACTACTCCTTTCCTTAGATTGCTCCACTTTACCCTTGATATATACCTTATACTACTGAGGGTTAAGCAAGGAGGTATCAAGTACCATTTTTAAAGTCTTTGGTATGACACGACCTGGGATTGAACCCAGGTCTCCTAGACCATTGGTGAACACTCTACCCACTAGGCCAATGAGCCGGTTATATATATATATATATATACACACAGATACATAAATACACAATCTATAGTTTCTTTGTTTAATGGCATCTCAACCTTCATGGGTTATTTGGTTGGTTGGGTTTTATGGCAGTTCAACCCTTGTAGGTTATCTTATGTCAAATCCTGCATTTACATATATATTAAATATGATTTGTAAACAAAATAATTTGTAGGTAATATTATCTTTAAATTAGCCAGAGTTCATCGGTTAGCACACAATTTCATGTATTGCTATTTCACATTGGTAATTCTATTCATTAAGAGGGTGTCCTCGTGGTGTAATGGTTAAAGCGATGGACTGTGGAATCTTAGTAAGCGAGTTCGTACTCCACTGGCGCTATTACGTTCACTTTCAGGCAAATACCCTTGGAAAAGGTATGAACCCCCTTATCCTCCCAGTTATGGGTTAAATAGTACCACTACTGTTCTTCTAGGAGAATGGCTTCGGCATTAAATAACCTACAAAGGTTGTTATGCCATTAAATAAAGAAACCAAACCAACCATCTATTCATCAAGTATTCCTATCTCTTCCCCTTCACATGGATGAGCAAATGCAGGACAACCACCTAGAACCTATATACAACAGCTCTGTACTGATACAGGATGTAGCCTTGAAGACTGACCAGGAGCAATGAATGAAAGAGACAGGTGATGAGAGAGGGTCAGGGAGATCCATGCTGGCAGCGCAACATGATGATGAGGATGATGATGATTCCTATCTAATCTAAAATCAATCAATTGTTCATACAGAGTGAAATGGTTTGAAATACAGCAATTTTACACTAATAAATCTATTCAACATCATTTGTTTGTTTGCTCAGTTAATTAGTTTCAAGTATTGCTATGTAATACTAACAATTTAACATCAGCTATTTGTTTACACACAGCTAAATGGTTTCAAGTATAGAAAATGATTAAATATTTCTATTTGATTCATAGATGGAACCCTAACAGGTACTACCATTTAGGGTCAGAGTGGACCTGGAAGTAATTGCAATGAAAGAGTACTGCATATTCGCAAAAGTTCCAGGATTGGAGACTCTCTATCAGATGGTTTAGTGTTATATCCAGGATACCCATTGTGTTGGGTTTTACTTCTCTGCAGAGATGCAGTTGGTATATTCCACAGCTCCACCTGACAAGGCTGACATTATCAGTGCTCCTATTAATCATAGATATCAAACATACAGTTAATACATCTTAAGCTACAGACTTACTGATCCACCCCCAGATATATATATATATATATATATATATATATATATTGTTACGGCCACCGGCCACGGTAGGATTATAGTGCAAGAACTACTATGTGGACCGAAAGTGGGGGAAGGCGATTGGCGAGTCTTCGAGCCCTAGCAACAGGGGAAGAAGCAGCCAAGAAGGGGCAAAGGTCTTGACCCGGATAAAGAGAAGACATGCCATTGGTCGAGGCAGGGAGGGTGCTTTACCGCCAAAAAGAAACGAAACCCCAAAAAGTTAGTTTCGAGCTTCGCCAAGGAAGAGAAAGGTGACCTTTTCACGGAGTCCGGTGAAAGGGGAAATCCTAGTCCCAAAATGGCATATAGAAGCATTTAGCTCCGTTGGGTAAGACCCTGAGGCTCAACATAAAAGAAAAGGGAAACAAAAACTGGTGGCTTGCAACTCGTTAATAGGAGATTAACGAATATAAGAAAAAAAAAGAAAAAATTAACAAAAGAAAGGAAAGATAAAAAAAAGGTTAGTCAAAATTTTTATCAAGAATAATATACGTAACCTAAATAAAGGTCCGTATCAAGACTATTCCAAAGAAACATTTTTGAGGCTGTTCATCAGCAGCTAGTTTCGGCGGAAAACCTATTTGGTGAAAATTTGTACATCCATAAAGACGAAGAGAAGAGACTCTTGTTCTTCAGTGAAAGAAGAAAAAAAAATACTTTGTCTTATTGGAAGGACCTAGTCAGACACTATTGGGAGCAAATTGTCCTCCACATTTCTGTACATTTTTTGTTGTATTCGTTTTGTTCTTTGTTGTCACAGTTGTGCTTTCTTTTAAATGAAAAAAATGTATGAATGATACATATATAAAGAAAAGGAAAAAAACCAACTCCGCGTTATATTGTTTGTCCGGTTCAGAATTCCCCACATATTCATTCATATCACGTTGACCTCTTTAACCTTCAAACCCTCATTCGTCCGTGGTCCTAATAACCCACACATAGGACTCCGTCCATATCTCAAAAAATTAAAAATACGGGTGGAAACTCGTTACAATATATACACACACACAAACACACTCACAAAAAAGAAATGTTCCCTCAGTGCAAGTATCTAAATTTTAATGTAATAAGATATATATTAAATAAAAAAGACTTATAAGACTAAATAAGGACACATGTAAAAAGATTACTCATTTTAATTTTAATTTAGTTCAATAAAAATCATTAAATATTATGCTATGAGAAACAAAGAAGCTATAATTGAAGAAGTGAACACCTCCTCCTATCACTCCCAGCTTCATTGCTAAATTTTCCTAATTTAACTAAATTAGGAAAATTAAAGAATAAAATTAGTTATTTCTTTTTGCTAATGGATTTCTTTTAAGATTTATCAACAGAATATTTACTTATATTTATAAAAATAAAAACAAAGAATTAGAAATCTATAAAACCAAGAAAATATTCAATAAAATCAAATTTTTAAGATCAATATGCAGATTAACCTTCCTGTTTACATTCAGTTGCATATATAAATACAATTGCACATAATTAGTATGTAGATAAGACCAACAGTATTAATAATATAAAATGATTTTATTAATAATTCAGATTTAAACAAAAATTAAATCATGGAAAATAAAACATAAATAACTAAAGGAATTGTGACATGGTGATATAGTTTCAGTTATAGACACACACATAATATCAATTATATATATAGTTCCTAACATATTCACATGCATATTCATGAAAAATAAAGAAAAGAATAAACCAGAGAGATTTTTTTAAAGAATTTTCAGAAAAGCCATGTTTAATGCCAATTTGTATTCAAAACACTCTTATCCTTGTAAAACATTCAACTTTCAGTTAATTTTGAAAAGCTATAATTTTTTTTACACCACAATTGTATGGATTGTTTAAATGATTATTTTAAATCAAAGAGGAATATTTTAAAGGCACAACTTACCATTGTCATGGCAGTAACATTTAATTTTATCAATGAACCAAGAAACTGAAATGAAAAAAAAAGAAGGAATTTAGAGACAAATCAAATAATAAAGTTTGGTTTGGTTGGGTTTTATGGCATATCAACCATTGTAGGTTATTTAATGCCAAATCATCTTTATACATATATATTAAATATATGATTTGTAAACACATTTTGTTGATAACATTTTTAAATGAGCCTAAGCTCATTTTTTCACACAGTAAAATGGTTTCAAGCATTGTAATATAACAGTCACAATTTCAACTCGGTCATTTTATCACACACATAGTTTGTTCTATTTGACCCATAGATAGGATCCTATCAGATGCTACCACTCCGAGTCAGAGTTGACCTGGGAGCAATTTCAATTTCAACATTCCCCAAATCTTCAAGGCTGGAGCCCTGCCATGAAATGGTTTAATGGCATATCCAGGATACTCGTTTGAGTGAGTGTCTTAACCCCCTGCAGAGATACAGTCAGTGTATTCCATAGCCCCAGCCAACAGGGCTCCAAATAATAAAAGCAGATTGAACATTATTTAATCATTTCACACATTCCTTCAGATTAGTATCTCAATGTTTATTGTTCTAACCACTTATATTCTTCAGCTTGCCTCGTGTCATTTGATAATCTTTAAAAGGGACTTTTGCTTTTTCCTTTTTTTAACTATAACAACACAGGCTAAGTTGAACTGCAGTGTTTTTTGTTCTAAAATGAATAACTTATCTATATTATTAAAATTCTCTTTATCTTAAAGTGTGTGTTTGTGTTTATATATATATATATTATAATCCAGGATAGATGAACTCTTATTGATACAGTACACTCTGTGGGGGTAGTCCCAAGGTATAGTGGCTAACATGCTGGACAGTGATATTGTATTAAGTCCAAATACCAGTTGTACTAATACATTCATTTTTGGACTAATATCCTTGGGTAAGATATGAACCCTCTTATCCTAACGCCAGTTATGGATTCAATAGTACCATCAAACCAAACCAAACCAAACCATCAAAATGCTTTAACTTAGAAAATAAAGCAGTCAAAAAAAAATGTGTGGGATAATAGAAATAATTAATCTCAAAACTTCATACAACATTCTTAACATGAACAAGATTACACGTGTCACGTGATAGCCCACGGAGACGAAGAGGTTAGACTGATACTATCCTCCCGTGTTGAATCAGCACTATCTAGCAGTTTAAAAGTGACCGTTAAGAGAGAATGTGGGTCACAGAGGGAATAAACAGATGTTGGTACTTAGTGACCTCAGGTCGCTGGACATCGGAAGGGGAAAGAGAGAGAAGCCAAATGATTGGCTGGGACCCCAAAACGGAAGTGGGGCTCCCTTCCCCTCAGCGGAAGTAAAGGACAAGAAAGTTAGTTTTTTGAGCAAGGCTCGTGGCAGGCGAACCATAGCCATTTTACTCCGGGCTGAAGACAAAAGATTAACTGAGACATGAGAGACCCGAGTCCCTCAAGCCAGTACTAAAAACAGAACAAAGTCTATTAGCCCGTAAAAGAAGAACGATTCTCCAGTGGAACCCCGTCGAAAATAAGATAAGTAACTTTGGGGACATTTTTCCTTTATACCCAAATTTCGTTTACCACTCTCTCTCTCTCAATTTGAAGAAAGACAAAAGTCAGAAAAGACATTTATATTCATGGACTGTCCAATTATATGTTTTGACACTCTGAACGTGTATATATAAGTAGTAAAGGATTTTATGTATTTTCATGTTACCATGTGGTCTATGCTGTTACTTCATGTTTTCTTTGCAGCTTCTATTCACCTTATGTTATCTTGCTTAGAATTGTCCTATTAATTCCTAAAGTATCACACGGGAAACCGGAGTTGCCGACTACTGCAATATTAATATTATCACAACTAAAACCTATAGGCTCATTATCTTCCATTGTCTCGGGGAAGGAAGAAAGCGGCCTGGTGGGTGTGTGATAGTGTGAAATTTGGAACCCCTTGCCAGCGGCGGTCAGTCTGGTCCTAAATTATTCCCTCACGTAATGTGCCAGTTCTTATATGCCTGAGAGAAGAACTCTGAACAGGACTTATTCTGTAGGGAATCAAGTGCCAACCTGCCCCGTCTTCACACGTGCGAAAATAAAGTCCCGTTTTGGGATTTTAGACAATTTGCCGTCACACACGGAATAGCCACAGTTAGAATTTGTATAACCAAATCTTAACTTCTAACAGTTAAATATAAATAAAATATAAAAAAACAAACTAAACAGTTAAATATAAACTAAATAATAAACATTAGCAAATCAAATTGAACAAGATAATTATTTAATAGTGTCAATTTGAGACTCAAATGTAACATCTTTTGATTGTCTTGTGTCATAAGCACACATTTATAATGTTCAATATGAAATTGCAGATTTTGTTTTCAACTTATAATTTTTATTATTTTTCAAAAAAGTTATTTAACATATTTTAACCAAAATTCTATAAGAATCCAAATTTAACTTCTTCCTCGAGCTTTTCCTCCTTTGTAGAGTTGAAACAAACAAGCTCTTTCTAATGCTATTACATCAACCTTGAAACTTTGTGGATGGACCATATAAACAAACTCTAACAAAAAAGATCACAAGCCACTTTCATCAGAAGAGATTTTCTACATAACTGAAAAATCATGAAATAATTCCACAAATGTAGCAATCAAACTGTATAAAAGTTCAAGTTTATTTTCATTATTAGGGTTTACTTAATGGCATATCAACTCTTTAGGAGTTATTTAAAGCTGAAATTGATTCATTCTTTTTAATTATCTTTTTTATTTTCTCTATAATCATTTGTTTGTATACAGTTATATAGTTTCAAGTATATAATGCTAATAATTTATATGCAATTGTTTTAAAGTAACCATTCCTTTTCAATATCATTTGTTTACAGTTAAATAATTCTATCAAAAGCCAATAATTTGCAAGTAATTACATGGTTTCAAGTAACATATAATATCAATAATCCAGAGTAAACAATTATAGCTTGAAGTAACTATTCTTAATACAAATAATTTACATACAGTTAAAAGGTTTCAAGTCTTTGTAACATTAAAATTTTATTTAATGCTTCTTTTTTTGCACACAGTTATATGATTTCAAGTATTCCTATTTGATACTAATCATCGTCAAACAAATTCATTTAACCCATAGATAAGACCCTAACAGATAATATACCATTCCAGATCAGAGTGGACCTGGGAGTTATTGTTATAAAGTAGTACTCCACATACCCCATAGCTCTAAAACTGGAGCCTCACCATCAGATGCAGTTTAGTATCATATCCAGGACAACAGATTTGTGTTTGCAATTACTACTAGCAATACAGCTACAGCTATAAAGAAAATTCCTTTAAACTGAAACTAATGACTTTCTCTTAAGATTGGTCAAGCAAATCTTTACATAAATAATAGATATATTTGGTTAACCAGCTACAGTAGCTGATTTAGTAACAATTTTCATTTTTAGTGTCTATAAGTAATGATTTTCTTATATATACAAATGGAGTTGTAGTAAATTGTAACCAAATGAAATCAGCTTCAATGATAGGAATTAACTTATTTGAATGAAAGAGAAAACAGACCAAAACTTACCTCGGTTCTATTGGACAGTTCTACAAGATATTCTGGATATTGATAGGACATCCCCACATTATTTACTAGAAAATAAAACAAGGAAAAAAAAAGGTTTAAAACAGTTTATTAATGAGCAGAAATGACAACACCCTGCCTGGATAGGATTTTTTTTAAAAATACTAAATCATAATAGCTGTTACATTTGATATATGAAATTTATATGCAAATGTAAACACAAAGAGAGGTAGTAATTTAAAAATATGACCAATATTAAAATAAATATCAAAATGAAATAATAAAAAAAATGATGTATAAAGAAAATGGAATAAAATAATTAAATCATAAATGATAAAAATATAAACGAACAATTATAAAATATAAGATTCTCAAACAATAAAAATACAATAAAATTTTTTCTAAATGGCCCAATCCAATATTATTTGCATGAAACAAGAAAAAATTGTGACATTTTTTAAAATACTAATCTTGCAACAGCAATATTTTTTAAAAAACATTAAATCAGTCCAATATCGTTTAAATTATTAAATAAGACCAGTTCTAGTTTCTTAGTTTAATGGCATATCAATCTTTGAAGGTTATTTAATGACAAAGCCAGTGATACAATTTAACCCATAGCTGAGGGAATAAGTGGTTCATACCTTTCCCAATGGTATTCAAAAGCAAATGTAATAGCATGACTTAAGTTCAAATTCACTTATTTCGAGGCCATAGTTCAACACTTTAGCCATTACACCATGGGGACTCCCTAAAACATAAATTCAATATTCTTTCTCATTATTAAATAAATCCAAGAGAACCAACATGACTACAAAGATTCTTGAATAAAAAAGAATAAAAATTTTTAATTATACATACAAAAACTCAAGTTTCCAACCTCACATTCAAATTTGAAGCCATTTAACTTGTAATGTCATCTTTGTTTTCCACAGTTTAATAAAAGTCTAATTTTTTCAAGTTACTTGAATCAATAACAAAAGAAAAAGTTTCACTGAATAAAATCTGTATAGCAATATCAACTAAATCAAAACCTATAAATCCTCATACAATAGAATTTGGTCAAATGCTGAATATCTATAATCATGCACCAGTTTCACGGATCATTGATAAGGGGCACAGTTCTTACTGATTGCATTATGCCAGACAGCAGGATAGAAATAAATTGAAATACAGAAAGAGGTCTATTAGGTAGTTAGTCTTCTAAAAGTAATGCAATCTTTCAAAATGTGCCAACTGAAGAAAGATTGATAGAAATCAGCTAAGGCATCTTTAATGAAATTAACTGCATATACATAAATATATTCTTCTTTATACATTTAGATGTGGAGAATAAAATGAATACATGAATATCTTATAACAAAGCAATAAAAAATGCTTCAACTGTAGTAAACTTATATTTCTTTGCTATTACAGAAAGAAATGCTAAATCCTTGGCCTATTTAGATAAATCAAAGACATTTATTAAAAGGTCATACAGCCCAAAGTTAACAGAATGGAGAAATTTCAATTTAGGATAGAATAAAATAAACAACACTGGTCAGCAACAAATGCCTGTTTCCAAACAATCCTTTACTTTGTCAATGCACCTAATTCAGTGATGAATATCAATCACACTGATTAAACATTATACAATGAAACACAAACACAGAATTATCAACATGATTATCATTAAGTTGAATATTAGATTAGAAATTTCTTTATTATATATAACTATTTTAATACTAGGAAAAAAATCTCACTACATTGTGCCATTTTTGCCATGCTATATTAACACACACAGAAAAATCAAATCATTATAATACAGATGATATACGCACAAACATATATATAAATATACATACCTAATATTGAAATGTCAAGACCTTTCAGTTCATTTTTTATTTTATTATAAATAGAATCATTGTGTGAGAAGTCAACAGCAATAGTCCGTACTTCAATTTTATGGGCTTCTTCTGTAACAGAAAAAAAAATACACTTGAGATAAAAACATTCTGAAAATTGCAGAATTAATCTGAATGCCAATATCAAAATTTAATCAGCAAAAAAATATTCCAACTTTTCAAACTAAAACAATAAGGACAAAGCAATGAAAATGCCAACTAGCAACTCTTAACAGTCTGTTAGTAAAATCCTGAATTAATTTAATTACATTATTAATTAAATTAATTCAGGATTTTATAAACAGTCTGTTATGAGATGACCCTAAGTTTTTTTTAAGCTACCATAAAGTCGATTATAAGCTTTGTTTTAAGTCATAAAAAATGTGTGTTCTCTACTATTATATTCAAAGATCATTGCCTTGTCAATGAATATGAGATTTATATTCTTCATACACACACACAAACATATTTCATCATAGATTACATTTTGACTTCATAGCAACATATAAATGGATTCTAGCCAGTCACAGATGATTGCTTTTAGAAATGAGATTGGATACTTCTCTACTATAACCCAGTACCAGGATCACTTTAGTAAGTATCTGTATTCATGGAAGCCTAAGTAATGACTCAACTTTGCTCAATCCTTGCCAGATTAGACAACTAATTAGACTAAATGCAGATTTCTTAGGTTATATTACCATATTTTCTTTTTGACAGTAAGCAGTTTTCTAATAACAAAACAGTAGAAAAGAGAACAATTTCCAAGTCTAGATCATATTCATAAGCCAATAAGTTGGCTGCTTTGTCCTTTCAACAATTTGAAATGGGCATTAAATAATAAAAGCTGATATCTAAAATTCACATTAAGCAATTTAAATAAATCTGTAAAAAGGCTGCTTGTTAAAAAAAAAGATTCACAGTAGAATAATACAACAACTACATAAAGGAAAACATATGCTCAATGATTTAAAGGTTTTTTCTGCCATTCCTTAGAGAAGGTTGTTGGAGACTAATTCTTGTCAGTAACAAGACATTTTCTTAAGATAAGATTACATTCACTCTTTCTTCATGTGAACAGTTCACTTGAATTATTCGTCAGTAAGAGTAAAGAATTTTTATTTTTGCTGATAGTAAAGAAAAATTGAATGTAATGTTCTCTTTATGAAGCAACAAAGAGCCATTTTCAATTCCTTAAGTAATTCCATTTAATCCGATCAATATTAAAATAGTTTTCAGAAGCTAAAAATACAAAAAGCATCAGAAAGAAAACATAATTCATTTGTCTCCAATATTGTTTTATGTAAATTGAATTTCGCATAAATCTTGATTTTAGTGCAGATTATGAATTTGCGCAAGTTAAAAGTTGTCTCCCTTAGAACAAAGAAACATTATTGATTAGACTTATTTCCCCTTTTAAATAGAAAAATTGGTCTAATTCAATATATTGTTTGATTAAGCGGCCGTATGTGTATGTGCGCGTACTCAAGCAAATGAAAATAAAAACCTTAAACAGATGAAAAAAAATCAAAAAATGGAAAAAAATAAATGCATCAAACTGGCTAAATAAAAAGGAGGAATTCAAAAAGGAAATAAACTAGAAAATTTTAAAAAATGGAGAAAAATTAGAAAAAACAAAATAAAAAAACATAAAATGATAAAAATGTAGAGGAAATTAACAAAAGAAACCAAAAAGAAAATGAATTAAAAAAGAAAAAAAGTTATAGTCACCTAGTTCTTTTGCAACTGAAGCCAGTTTTTCAGGAGACCGACTGATTAAGATAATATTTAAGCCAAGAGAAGCCAACTGAAAATAAAGTAGGTAAGATTATGTATACATGAAGGAAATATTGAAAGCAAATACTGCAATACGAGAAAATAAAAGACAAGTAACCCAGTGGAATAGCAAGAATATGTGCCTTCAAGGGCAGGTCCTTGCATTTGTTACCCAACCCTGTTGCCCAAAAGTGCCATGTGAAGATATTTTTTAAAGTTTTTAAAATGGTTTTTAAGAGTTGATATGCCACAAAAGTGACAAAAAAAATTAGAAGGTAACATAGCATTAATTGAATGAAAAATAATTTTTGACACCAACCTATGTCAACCCACTGGTGGGACACAAGTAATTCCATATATATTGTACACTTGATTAAGAGTAAAGAATGGAAAAGGTGAAAAAAGAAAAATAGATCAATAATCCTAACAACTCTTTCAATACAAAAGTAAGATATATATTACACATAACACTTGAAATTATTACAAGGTAACAGTAACAATCTACTAAAGTAAAATGTTGTGTATTTGTATATTTATATGTGCATAAAGAGTGACCTGTGACGTTATCAATTTATCAATTTAAAGAATTGAATATTAATCTTCAGGATGTTCACAGTGAATAACAAACAAATCTGTTTCCACTAACATCAAACAATTTTTCGTGTAAGCATTATACATACTCATATTTGTATTATTTTAAAAATAAAGATTCAATTTTTAACTTTTTTCTCCTTAGCATCTAGCTGAAGTTACATTGTAAAACACTGAGTAAAAGTAGATTTAACTTTCAATCAAAACAATAAAATCAATTTCTTTTTATTGATGCATATTTGGAAAAAAAAAAAGATTATTAATATAAGTAATCTGTTGTAATTCAATTTAGATTTGTTGTTAGTAAATATGCCAAAAAGACATGTTCAAATTTCTTATATACTGAAAAATGATACTTCTTTAAAAAGTGTTTTGCAATAATTTAGAATTCATTCTTATTTGATTCTTGTTACAAAAAATTTCAAACTCGATTTAAACTGCTTTATGAAATCAATGTTTTCATTTTTATAAATTAACTTCATCATGATTACACATATTAAGGTTTTTAAATATTTAAACCATTTAATTGAAAAAAATCTCAAAATTAAATAACGGTCAGTGGATTATGAGTAAATCAAAAATAGTTACTTTATTGATTTCTCAACTTAAGCGGAAAAAAAAATGTTCCCTACTTTTTGGTTAAATTAACAAAAAAGCAAATTTCTTTTCAATTTGGATTTGAGTAGTAATTTCACAAATGAACACAAGTGAAAGATTAAAGAATTTGTAAAATGAATATTTGAAATATAAATTAGCAGATTACACCACTTTCCAAGTCATCACAACTGAGAAGGGTAATAAAAATTTCAATATGGTTATCAAAAAGAGACAAATTTCACCTTCTTCAAGACCAACAGTTTTTGAAGCACAAAGGTTACTCTGATGATTTATTTATTCCTTGCTTTGTGAATAAACTTCACCTTCTTTAAGACCCACAGTTTTCATTCATAAATTCTTCCATAAGAAATACAAACTATAGCCTTTTGAATTAGTGAAGTTATTTTTACCTGAGGCCAAGTAACTTTTTCTATTCTTATTTGCTATATTTGTTTACAAACAAAAAGTACAAAAGAAATTCTGGTATCTACTTCCCTAACTTTAAATATTTGCTGAGTCAAAATATACATATGAATCCTAAGAGTAAATGAAAGTTTTATAATAGTTAAAAAATCCCATGAATGATACCACAGCTAGATAAAAATTCAAAAAAAGAAAATAGATCTATTACCTGCTATTTCAGAAAAATTGATATAATTTTGTAATTGAATAACTTGATCAATTCTCATTCAAATGATCTCAAATTTTAACAGCATGTGTAAGAACTTAACTATATTTAATGTTAATGTTCTTTTTCTTTTCAGGAAGAGAAATGGCATTCACTAGAAAAGTAAAGATGTTTAAATGTTACACATAGAATTTTGAGTTGTTTGTACACATGCTGTTAAAATTTGAGATGTTTTGAACATGAATTGATCAAGTTATTAGATTATGAAATAATATAAATTTTTCTGAAACACCCTGTATATCTCAATATCAAATTTTCTGAAACATTTCCTATCTTTGTTTTCATTCAAATAATTCCTACAAACTTTTTATAAAAAATTATTCGCATAAATATTTTTTTTCATCCTACATAAGAATAAAGTACAATGTAAATAAGACAATAGCACTAATGATGTAGTCAAGTGCCAGTCCCTTCTTTTATAAAAGTTAAATGGATGTCATTTCACTTTTATGAAAGATCTGCATTACACTTTTTTAGCAAAAAAAAAAAAATAATGATTTAAGTTGTTCTTTTATAAGAGAACTTAAAAACACCTTTCATAAAGTAGGGGATATTTATATTTATAAAGATATAAAAAGAGTATATGATCTTTGAAATATTTTCAAGAAAATGATTTGAGATCCCATCAAAATGATATTTTACTTTGATAATCTTAAATTTCATTAAAAAAGTAAAATTAATAAACCTAATAGTGGATGTAAAAAGTTTAATTAAATCTCATAATTTATCAAATTTCCATAGATATTCAAAACATAAGGTGCATAAAAATTTCTACTTTTGATTTAATTATATCTAATAAATGACCACAAAGACCTGTTGCAAGCAATATCTTTGGTTCTATATATGTAATATAATGGCCGAGGGATTTCGCTTTATGCCTTTGGGTTTAGTTAGGCTGAGAACCTTTTGGCTCAGTGCATGGGTTAGCTAGGTGCACGCACATGGGGCGGACATATCATTCAGAGATGTCAAAATAAAAATCCCAGATAGGGAGATGTGAATGACGTCATGCACCGGAAGTGCGCGGAGGATTTGGGGAGATTTGAAAAAGTCAGTTAGTTGAGTTGAGAACTAGACTCCAAACGGGAAGGGTAGACTTTCGGGGCTCGCTGAGGCCAGACGAATTTGCACGCTACGGGCACTGCAGGAGATGGGGGGCAGATGGAAAAGCCAGAATAGAAAGAATGTGTATCTCTCTTCCTCACCTCAAAACCTTTAATTCAAAGGTAATAAAAGGTTTCATACCTGAACTGAGAAGTCGTTATGTGTTTTTCGTGTTTCGAGATTCTATGTATATATTTTATGAACATTCTATGTACGTTTCACATATCCATATCATGGGTATGGTACATATATCATGTATGATTGATAAAATACAAATAAGTTTTATATCAAAATTTTTTCTCAATTAACTTTCTCAGTAAAAGCAAAGTTTATAAAAATCAAATTAATTTCTATATATAATTTTGAACATTTTTCCTGTGGCAGTCAACTCACATTATTTGCTCATAAGCAAATCACTGCAAGTGTATATCTGTATAGTAATATATACACATTTTATAAAAGGGATAAAATCATGTAAAAATCCTAATACAGGAATTAAAAAAACCCATAAACCAAAAAATGAAAAATAAAAATATAACGAAACAAAAAATAAACAGACAAACGAAAGTTTTTTGTTTTTTTTTAAATATCCAACAGTCACTCATCATTTTCTTAAATAATTTCATAAGGAGTAAAGTTTAGAATGAAATCCAAACAGAATGAGAAAGAAGAGATTTTGGAAAAATCAGATTGGCATGTTTAACTGGCAAGAGAATGCAAATGAATTTATTACCATAAATGGATCTACATACAAGGGAGAAAAGTGTGATGATTTATCTTGAGTACAGGGACACTAATTTTTTTCACACCAATACATTTAAGAAATAAAATGAAATAAGCACTCATACAATCCAAATAAATTATCTCACAATATAGTTCCACTTATGGCAATAAATTGATTTGCATTCTGATAATGTCAGACTTAAAGCAAAACATGCCCATCCGAGTTTTCAAAATGTCATTATACATGCACATTATAGATATAGATATATAGTAAAGATGGTGACCATAGTTGAGGGTGACCTGAAAGCTTCCTTTACATTAGCTACTACACTGAGGTGTAGGGGATGGCGATACTCCTTTTCCTGGATTGCTCTACTTTACATTTGATTCGTACCTTATAATGCTGTGTTAAGCAAGGTGACATCAAGTACCAATTTTTGAGTCATTGGTAGGACTTGACCTGGAATTGAATCCAGGTCTCCAGGGCCATTGATGAATGCTCTACAAAATTGTTTAAGAAATGGTTAGTGTGTGTGAGTTTGTCTGTATTTCAAAACAGTTATATTAAAAGTATAGCTGTGTTCCTCTATCCTGATACCTATTTTGTATTCAGTTGAAATAATTTACAACACAGCATTTTATCATTTTTTTGCAAATCTATAACAATAAATATTTGTATTTCATGAAAAACATTCTTCCTTCACATTCCAACTTGTAAAACTAAAGAGAAAAAAATCATTAAATATCTAATACATTTCTTTTTAACTTTTATCAGTTTTAAGGAATTCCATGAAAATATAAGAACAGTTTACTTATGAACAATTTCTAACAACTAATCCTTTTTTTCTCAGATTTTAACTCAAAGATTCTTATTTGCAAATCATTTGAATAAAATTCTGCAATCCCAATTCATATCAAATGTGAACAATATATTAAACCAATGGCAATTACACTGTTATTAAACTCCACTAATAGTTCATTGTAATGTAAATTAGATAAAAAGGATTTAAATTTTGGTAGTACTTTCCTCGTTTCTTTCCCCACCCATACACGGAATAAATATTCACACTATTTGGGTTGAATAGATTTTATAAGCACATTAAAAAAAAAAGAAAAACAATAGTAAAAGCAAAGAAAACCGTATATGATGGTCAACATCATCAGTCAACAGGAGATGAATATGATGAGGTCAAATCAAGGGAGGTGATCTTGGTCTTAAATCAATTTGTCAGGTGTCACTAACAACATGGGTAATGTACACTTTAATATAATCATTCCTATACAATATTCTCATGCATTTATTTATTAATTCTGGGGCCCCCTATACATAATTCATATAAAATGGGTAGAGAAAGCAGTGTATGGAAATGAACCACAATGAAATAACAATCTTTTAATGTGTCTGTACTTGGTTTGCAAAGGAGGTAAATATTAGTCTGAAGGAGATTATTATTAAACAAAAACCAAAATAAAAAAAGAATCCTAAATATGGTGTGCAACCCATAAAATTTCAATGAGTTGCCAGCATCAGGTTAAATACTGTCAGTGTGCACAGATTGTGTACAGTTAAGAGGCCCATATGTCATAGCATTACCAGTAGCAAGTGGCTGATTTTTGACAGCATCAATGGTTTTAAGTTTCAAGGTGTTTTAAGGGAAAAGGAGAGAGAGAGAGAAATAATGAAAGTAAATAGAAAACTATTCACTTAACTAAATCTTAAGTTGAGTTTAAAGTACAGATTTAATTGGATAATTAATTTCCCAAATAATAATAATAATGATAACAACAAAGGAGTTATTTTTAAAAGCAATTAATTTTATCTTCAAACCTCATTTGGTAGGAGGAACATACTATTTACCTTATGTGTGTCTCATATATATATATATATATATATATATATATATATATATAAGGATAGAAAATGGGAAAACACAAACACACACATATATATGAGGAAGAGATAAAATAAGAGATAGAAAACAGATATACATACATATATGCATGTACACATGAGAGAGAAAGCAATGGTGATATAAAGCAAAACATAAACATATACATATATATATATATATATATATATATATATATATATATAAACTCACGCACACACACACACACACATAATAAAGAGAGATAAAACAAATAAGATGGAAATCAAAATGAACATATATATACCCGCATGAATGCATACACACACAAGAGGAAAAGAGAGATAAAATGAGACGTAGACAGCAAAACAGACAGATATATATATATATATATATATATATATATACAAACACACTCATTTAAAGAGAGAGAGAGATTAGCAAAGGCGGTAGAAAGCAAAACAGATAGACAAATATATTATACATGTTCACATACATGTATACACACACACACACAAAGTACATGAGGGAAAAAAGAAAAAGAAGACAGTATGGAAATCAGATTGGCACATTTTGCTGCAGCTATTTTTTACTATATCTATGTTAAGATCAGTAAAAATTATTTTGTAAGTTTTAAGTCATGGTTATTCAGAACAATTAAAAATATATTTAATGATAAATAAAAAAAATAAAAAAATTTCAGATCTGTAGCAGAAATTTGACATTGTCAGAACTTCCAAAAACTTAAATGAAAAAAATAAAATTTACAGGGAGAGGAGTCTCATCCACAAATGCAACAGCAATTTATGGCAAAGGCGTTTTATAACATATCCTTTTTCCGCACCAAATTAATATGGTAAACTAAAAGATACAAAATGAAAAAAATTTCTAAAATGATAAATCCAACTGTTACTCTGTGTGTGTGTGTTTTAGGAAATGAAATAGTTGATCAGAGTTCAAACCCTGTATGAAGTTGTTTACATTTCACTTCACACTAATAGTGTCAAGAAAAGCATGAATCCATCTGTTCTCCCCCACCCCAATAATGGGTAAATAGTAGGACAGACTGGGTTATTTAGTTTTGTTTAGGCAACCAGTTTAAGAAAGGGAAAACTCTGAATTCAATCCAGCTTTATTGTGCTTAAAAATTGACCTTGTGTCACATCCTACCTGTGGCAGAGAGGTTGAGTATATATATATTTCCCTTGTTACATTTAGATTTGTAATAAATTAATTCTGATGACACTATTCTTGTAGCAAAACATGTCAATCTGATTTTTTCATACTATTTTCCTTTTATACCTCAAACTGTGAGATTTCCTTCATAATTCTACGCCCACCACACACATGCACAAATTATATGCATATTACACACATTCACTTAGTAAATTCCTGTCTTGCACAAAATCAAATGGAGAATGAAAAATACATTTTCCAGAAGAATAGAAAGAACTGTATGAAACTGAAAAATCAGCATTTCCTAAATTCAAACAGCAACCAAAGATGTCATTGGGAAATACACAAGACAAGTATTTTTCCATTCAGGTGGGTTAGTGCATGAAGGTGAAGTGTTCAGACAGCAAATTCTCTTTTATTCATGTTTCATTAAATACAACAAACAGGAATTGTTTACTCACTTTTTTAAAAAGTCTTTCTAACAGGTGAATAAGCTTTTAGAGAATCAAACAACACAACACTTATGTTCTTGATAATAACTAATGATAGTTGAAAACATGCAGACAAAGAATTAAAAAAAACTTTGAACAGCATCTGATCTACTTGCTCACAAGAAAAACTATATAGAAAAAGTGAATGAACAATTTCTCTCAATTATATTTAATGAAACATGTATCAAATCATATATAAGTTATACTTCAGGAATCAAAAAATTCCTTTGAGTAAATAAAGTAAAAATTTTAAATATAAATTGCAGAAATAATACAGTTAAGCATTTTTCTTAAAATGGTGAAGCAGAAACCCCTGCCTCACTGTTCAAATAGTAAGATGACTGCTGAATTTTCAACATTCAGTTAAAAAAAAAAAAAAAAAAAAAAAAAAAAAAAAAAAGAAATCTTGTTGAACTTTGAATTATTTGTTAATCACCTCAGTGATAACATCATGAAATGCCAAAGACATCTTTTAAATGCCATATTAAAAAAATATCACTCAACCTAGCTGGAGACAAAAACAATGTCAACTTCACGAAATAGATACATTTTTTTTACAAGTTCAGTTATCTTCAAATGTTTTTATTTTTTTCTTATTTTAACTAATCATTATTTCACCATGAAATTATATATAGTTTCATTATTTTTCATAAGTTTTTATGCATAAGAGAAATATTTTTATTATGAGGTCTGTAAAAATGTATTCTTTTACATATGAATCAAGGATGATTTCTAATGACTATGAAAAACAAATCAGAAAAAAAAAACAATACAAAAAGGTAATTTATTCTTTGCTTCTTTAACACATTACAAACCAAAATTAAATGTTAATTTCCTAAGTTGATTTTATATATATTTACCAAAACAAACAAAAAAAACTTATATTATAAAGCTTAGTTGAAATAAACCTCTGTATATCATTTCCTCAGAAAAGAAAATACAATGATAAACTGAAGATATATGAAAGGTTTTTGAGTTTTAAAGCAAACACACAAGGTAACAATATCAAATAATTCATTCATCAGTTTAGGAAATAATGCAAGTGGGTTCTACTGATTGTTTATGATTACACACAAATGATCAATAACAGTAATTCTGAATGTGTGATGCATGTCCTACAAAGTGAACAATTTAAATATATTGCAGTGTGGGGAAGAGGCATTTGGATTTTTTGAGAGAGTACGATAGGTTGCATAGCTGAAAGTCATAAGCAAGATTAATAATCACAGAATACTATTAATTACTAATTTTACAATAGATTCCAAAGTAATTAATGCTTAGCTACTTAACTTTCTGGAGTATAACTTTAAATTAACGAGGTAACTGTATTGTTGTTACGAAAAAATTATAAATTTCAATAACTGCACAAAAATTATATTTCAGTATCTGAAAAAATAAAAATAGTTTCTTTACAGATATTTACCAATTTAAGATGAATAGCTAACAAAAAATTCTCATCAATATTCAAAAGTGTTTTTTTTTTTACCTTATATCTGCTGTACATAACATCTACTTTTTATCTCTCTTCTGCCAATAATGTTTAACCAATGAAGTACTGAAACATGGCTGCCTCAAGATACATTTGAAAGCAAAACATTAAAAAAATATCCTATTAATTAAAAATTGAATTTTGAAACATTAAGAGAAGTTTGAAAATTGATTGTTTTTTTTGTTTTTGAAATGCAACCAATAATCACAACTTTGAAGCAAGTTACAAACTGTCTTTACTTATACAACTAGGAAGAATCAACAATTTCAATATTTCTCAAAACGCTCAGGAGAAAAAAAACAACAATTTCAATAGTGTACAACTGAGTAATAATACTTTTTTCTATAAACAAAATTATTATTTTAACCTCATAGTACATTTATTTATCCTCAGCATCAACTCCAATATTATTGAGGTATGGTTTTTACAAGCATTTCTTTCAGTTCTTCAAATATATGTCTCATGAGGTTAACATTGTTTTTATCCTCAAAAAATCAGATTGATTTTGGTTTTTTGTTATAACTCTGATAAAGATACTATTTCTATTTGATAATAATAATTTGCGAATACTTAAAACCTCAAGTATATATTCTTAATATTAATAATTTATGATAGCTCAAATGGAAAATAACACCCTAGTTAAAAGTTAAAATTAAGGAAATTTACAATGTAGGTGGACAAATCTACAGTAAGAAACAATAAAGCCCTTTTATTGGGATTTTTTTTTTTTTTTCATCATACAACGTGTGAAAGCACGTGCAATACCATCTCCTCATCAGCCGCCATCCAGGGGTGATAACACAGTTTCGGTAGCTCAAGGCGGTACTGCCACCCCTGGTGCTACCAAGCAGCTTTTGCCACCGGACAGGGTATTAAGAAAATCATATATGTATATATATATATATATATATATATATACGCCAGATCAATTAAATGCAGAGACTATATTGGACGTTAATCTTCATTTTCTGAGTGCAGTTTGTGATTTAAAAAACGCGTTTACTTTCAGCGGTTGATGCTATAACGCGTTTACAGTAACCGTTTCTTACGTAATCACACGGGAAAGGTGGTTCCGCATGTATTACCTTCGTGCTGAAAACTTTTTTGCTTTCGACCAAATCCAACTTGATGCATATCGCGCTGTGGTCTGAAGACGATTCGAGGCAACTTTCAAACTGCAACCAGTGATTCCTATTTTTGAAAGAAACGAAATGACTGAGTGCTTTCGTTTCGTATATATAAGATGTAATGATCATGAAATTTTTTCTTAGATGTTGTTGCTCACATCATTGCAAAACACCACCAGTGATATAGTAAAGTAAAGTTAGCGACCATAGTCGAGGGTGACCCGAAGGCTCCCTTTTCGATAGCTACTACACCAAGGTGTAGGGGAGGGCGCTACTCCATTCCCAGGATTGCTCCACTTTACCCTTGAACCGTACCTTATAATGCTGAGTGTTAAGCAAGGTGGTATCAAGTACCATTTTTAAAGTCTTTGGTATGACTCGACCTGGGATTGAACCCAGAATATTAATGGAAATAAAATACTAATAAAAAATATTCTTTCATGTGCTACAGATGGTGCTCCCAAAAATGATAAGCAAGAAAAATGGCTGATTAGAAATATTAAATGATGATAATCCAGGAATGTTGTTTAGACACTTATTCAAAGAGAAAAATTATTTCACCAGTTTTAAATAGTATATTAACAGCAGAATCAAAATATATCAAAGCTACTGCATCTTTTTAAAAAGATAAGAGAGGATAAACATAACCGGCTCATTGGCCTAGTGGGTAGAGTGTTTGCCAATGGTCCAGAATAACAGAGTTCAATCCCAGGTTGCGTCATACCAAAATTAAAAATGGCACTCGATACCTCCTTGCTTAACACTCAGCAAAATAAAGTATGTATCAAGGGTAAAGTGGAGTAATCCAGGGAAAGGAGTAGTGGCCTCCTCTACATCTCGGTGTAGTAGCTATTGAATAAGGAGCCTTCTAGTCGCCCTCGACAATGGTCGCCAACTTTACTTTAATGCTCTACACTGATGTAAAATAGCTGTCAAAAAGTAAACATCTTGAACAGATTTCATGGACAGGAGAATGAGAACAATTTACCCTGGTGGATTAAATAAAGAATTTGGTTCAAATTCCCAGAAGGTTACTAACAACAACAACAACAACAAACACAAGAAGAAAGCTAAAGGGTATAACATACATAATGAAGATACTAGTGCAAGTATCTAAGGGTAAAGTAATAATACTTCCTTATCTCAGAAATTCATGGAAATTTATAACATTTTTTTTAGGTTCCTGATTTTTATTAATGAATGTATCTAAAGATAAAAGTTATAAAATGGGAACTTTTTAATCTTAAAGAGTCCAAATATGTATTTACCCAACCCCTCTGCCAGAGGCAGTATGTGATACAAGGTCAATTTTCAAGCAGAATAAAGATGGTTTGAATTCAGAGTTTTTCTTCTCCTAGACTGGTTGCTTAACCAAGGCTAAATAAGCCAAGCTGCTCTACTATTTATTTATAGCAGAGAATAAAACAGAAGGATTCATGCTTTTCCCAAGGGCATTAGTGCAAAATGAAATACCAACAGCCTCATCCAGTTTCAAGTATTTCTATCTCATATTAATTTGCATGCAATTATGTGGTTTATTCATATTTAGTTTTAATACCAATGTATTAATTTAGTTCAAAATCATTTGAAACATTATCTTAAACAGATCTATTTTGTATCAATAGATACTACCACTGAGTCAGAGTGAGCCTGAGAGTAATGGCAGTGAAGAAGTGATTCCACACTCCCTAGAGCTCTAGAACTGGAAACTAAAGATTAAATGCAGTTTAGCGTCATACCCAGAACACATTTTATAAATGATGTATGACTTTTTTAGTAAAACTTTACAAAGCAGTACTTTTTTGAGCACAAACAGATTAATTAATCTTAACAATTTTAAATTAATTAATTAAAGTTAAATCCTCAAGTACTAATGTATTTTTGTAAACCTTAATAAAGAAATGGGTTTTCCAGTACTTGCTTTTATTTAGTAAAAGAAGATAATAAGAAAATTAAAAAAAAAAAACAAAGCAAAATCTTTGCTTTACCTGTTCAGCATAAGCTTTTCCAATGCCATCTGTTGATCCCGTTATAACTAAAGAAAAGAAAAACCAAATTCAAATGTGAAAAAGATGAACAAAGAAAAACAATCTGCACTTCCTTAAAGCATTAAATTCAAGTGCTAATTAGAAAAAATACAACTACTGTCCCATAATAATTGATACAGTTGAATATAAATTTCATAAACTAAGTGTAATAACTATTATGAGACAGATGTAATATTTATATAATTCTTATGAATAGGAATTTCAAAATTTAAGATTCTTGGGAAATTTTTTAAAAGATTTTGCTAGCATAAACAATAGTTTAGAACTTATAAATCAAAAAGTTTTTCTTCTCTGTGACCTTTGACATCAACTTTAGATAAGTTACCTCCAAAATTAGCTCATTGAATCTTAGAGACAACCCTTGTCTATTTTCCCAAAACTAATTATTTCTACCTTTAATCAAATCAGAGATATACGAAATGAAAACTAAGAATAATAATACTGATAATAATAAACCCCAATCAGTCATACAAAATGAGACCCATAAAATTCTCCAAAATTTTAGATCGCTCAATCCTGGCCAGTTGACAATACCTAGTATTAATAGACAAGAAAAAACAAATTTGTTGATAAGTAGATTTTTCTGTTTCAACAAACCATAGAGTGAAAATGAAAAGATTGACAAATATTTGGTTTGGATCTTGCCAGAGAGCTGAAAAAAAAAAAAGTAGAACATAAAAGTGTCAGTGATACCAATAGAAGTCAGTACTAGCCTACTCTTAAAGTAGATACTTAATGAATATCCTGGTGTCTATAGTTTTAACTGGATGCCACCAGGTATCTTTCTGATTCTGTAATAGGTATAGCCCTAATAAAAACAATACTTCAATAATATTGGATATTGAAAAATAAACAAATGCACTTTGACTACACCACCCAATTTCCAACTAATTTGCTTTTTCACTTTTTCTATACTACAGTCTTCCTTCTTAATATCCTTGTGTTTGTTTTCTCTTTTTCAACATATCTTTCCTTCTAACTTATTTCCCCCTTCACTTTCATCTTCCTATACATTCTTTGTTCCATTTATTTAAATGATTTAACTGATACTCCTGCATTTTAATTTACCAACAAAACAGAAGCCACTATCTCAAATCCATAGCAAGCATAAGTGCTGTCTATTATGTTCATTTGTTATGCTAGTTACAAATAAAAGTTTTAATTTAAGAATAGTGAAGAATAAATTTATCTTTTGTGCAAAAGCCAGTCAAAAAATATGTGAAACAAGGTGAATTCTATAAATACAAAATCTTTTTTTTTCCCTAAATAGAATAATAAAAATGACAGAAAAGATCTAAAGTCAACGTGACAATTTAAGTAAATGAGTTTTTAGTATTCATAGCACTGAACAAAGTAAAACGGTTTAATGATTAAGTGAGTAGAAAATAAAGCAGTTTTAATTCTACGTATTTCAAACTAATGCTCTTAGAAAAAACACAAGTTCCAGCCACTCCGATTCCCCGATAAAAACATGCATTCAAATAAAAAAAAATGCACCATGGTTGAAGTCTAAAACAAAGCAAAAACAAAAATAACCCCAAAAAACAAATTTGAATCAAACAAATAAATGATGTAAATCCAAATGAAATAACTGATCTGAAATTTTTAATGTTAAATCTCAGTGCTAAATTATCATACTATGAATAAACTAGAAAACAACTAGACATGCATTCTAGTGTTGGTGAGTTTCACAATGGATATTATCATTAGGGATTAGGACTGAAACTTAATCCTAGCCAAGATGGGGTAAAGTTAATCTGTCTTATCTCCTTTTGATATGACAAATAGGATTTGCTTATTAGTTAATAAACAGAAAGCTTAAAGAATTTTTTATTAAAAAAAAAAAATCCATCTCAGCAAAAAGTAAAAAAACTTTCATATCATGCAATATTATTCTAAGAATTGATAATTAATAACAAATAATTGTAAAATAGGTTTTCATGCAATTGTTTGTTCAATCAACTACAAACAAATCTTAACAAAAGTAGATTTTTCTATTTTATCAATTCAAAAAGAAAAAAATTTTTTTTCCATCTATAAAATAGGGTAACACCAAAAACAGGATAAAAACTCATTCCTCATTTTATATATATATATATATATATATATATATATATATAGATAGATAGATAGATAGATAAAATGTAATCTATATTATTAAAATTCTGTGCTAAAGTGTACCTACATTTGAAGAAACATTGTGTGTATATATATATATATATATATATATATATATATATATATATACACAAAATATATCTCCTTGAGATGTGCTGAATACAAGCTCACCTGAGGATCAACAACATAAAACTCTTGAATCAGGATTTTTTATCCTGTTTTATTACTATCTTATTTTATATTTGAAAATTATTGTGATACTAGTATGTATTTTCATGTATAGAACACTGTAAATATTTTATGAATTAAAAATGCTTTTAGCATTAAATTTAAATCATAAATAAAAAACATATCAAAATACCTCAAGTTTCATAAAGAATAATTTTTTTTTGTTCTTTTTAACACCTGGTTGTTACCTAGATCAGTGAGGAGGTAGTTTTGTTCAATGTAAAAGTAATATTTATCCATTTTTATGTATAGATAGACATATTTGTAGAATGAGATTTCAACTCAAAATAGAAGTGAAAGTGAGAGAATTATAAAAATAAAATAAACTGAACTGAAAAATATTATGTAAGGCAAAAAGCCAAACAGACATTGGACAGGGAACAGTTAACTCCATTTAACATGATTTGTAAAGGTAGCCATTTGCCAATTTAAGAATGAGTGAATCAATATAATAACCCCATAACAGACAAGTATCAATATCTTGTTCAATTAAAACACAGACAATGATACCACGAGAGATAATTTCTTCTCCAAACCACATTGGTGTAATATGAGAAAATTGCTAGACTGAACTAATGCCAAATTTTAAAATTTAAAGTGATTATAAAGTTTATTTGTATATATATTCATTTAATTAAAAACTATATACATGAAAGGTCTTCTTTTATTTTTTAAGTTAACTCTGCTTGTTTACTTACAAGAGAATGTATTAACAGTATGGTAACCCATCTCAGGTAATATTATGCTTAGAGGTTAAAGAATCACACTTATTGTAATTCACATTATTTGTGTAGTCATTTCTCAAGATTTTTTTGCACATGGTCCTATCAAATACAAATAATTTCTAAAAAGATTTATTTGGCTCATAGATGGGATCTAACTGATACTACTACTTTGGGTCTGAGTGGGCCTGGGACTAATGGTAATTAGAGGTTACTCCACACTCTCCAGTTCTCCAGAACTGAAACCTCACCATCAGATGATATTTTGTCTGATACTCAGGTATATGGGGGGAGTGCAGAGGATGCAGTCAGCATTTTCTAAGCCCTGTTGACAGGGCAGAAAAGAATGTATGTCTGGATTTAATGAAAGTGAATACTGATCAATCATTTAACACTTTCCATTATAGTCCAAGCTTCTTACTAATATCAAAGTGGGGGCGTCCTCATGGTTAAAGCACTTGACTGTGGAATCATAGTGAGTTCAAACTCCAGTCACGCAATTACTTTCACTTTTGGAGAAATACCCTTGGATCCTCCCAGCAATGTGTTAAATGGTAACACTACTGTTCTTTCCAGAAGGATGGCTTTGGCATTAAATAACCTACAAAGGTGGATATGTCATTAAAATAAAGAAACCAAAACCTAAGATCAAAGGACAAAAGAAATATGGAAGCTGAGCTTTTTTTTAAAGTGTTAAATCACAAATCCATGGATAATACTTACAGTCATTGATTGAATCAAAATATATTGTCTAGTACAGAAACAATAAAAGTTAACAAAAAATTCTTTTAAGAATTACTTGTCAACAACCTTTAGGAAACTTGTATTAATGAAGGGTGGTAGTACTAAGTAATAATTTGCATCAATGGACTTTGTTGAATATCAGATTTAACCCATGGTCTTAAGTTTTTGATAGGATTGATGTCTGACCACCTCACTATTACTGTCTTCAGAGCAGACTAACCAATACAACAATACTTTCCAAATCCTTATGTTACCAACCAATGATTTTGGATGTATGGTATTATAACCTATCCAATTAGATTAGATTATACATCAGATATCAACATATAAAATCCAACACCATAACACACCTCACACACACACATATATATATATATATATATATATATATATATATATATATATATATATATATATATATAAAATCACATGTGTTTAGCTAGTTATATAAAATCACACACATAATGCCACACAATTATAACTTATCTTATAGAAAATGAATTTTAAAATATTGTCCCAGTTAACTTAATTTCCTATTTGACAGAAGCAGTTATAAGTATTAGGCAGATGATTATAAAATAAAACATATCGAGAATTTCTATCAAACAAGGAAAGTGTAGAAAACAGTAGGCCCCAAATTAATATAATGAAAAAAAGCATTAAGAAGAAAACTATAATATTTCATGTATAAAAGGATAAATACTGAATATAAAATAATAAATATCAATACATTAATATTCATTCATTCTCAGAAAAATTTAGAGAGGTGACTTCAACCAAACTGTAATTATTCATGTCTAAGTATAGAATTCTGTTGGCAGTGGTAGCTTCATATATTTAGATAATAATGAAGACACCAAAAGAAATATAACAAATTAGAACCAAGATTATTTGGGGCCTATACCAGTCAGTTAATGAATGTTTCATTTCTAAACAATTTACTATCCTAAAATCAATTATTTGAAAGATCATTCTAAAAATTCCAAAGAGAAAATACTGTTGCAAATAAACCTGGAGGCAATAAAAAGAAACTGATGATCAGATAAAAACATAATCTTTTAATAATTGTGGAAAATAATCCAAATATTACAACTAAAGGTCTCAAGAATAATTTAGAAGCCACTGAAGAGAAAGAAACAAGAAATAATATAATTCAACCCCAGCACACAGTAGGCCTATAAATGCGCCAACTTTGTAGGGCCGATTTTTCTAAAAGCGACTCATTTGAAATGTGTCTTGTACTTTCAAAAGAACATATTGATAAGCCTGTCTCATTCTGAGAAACACTTTGTTCTGACAAGACAAAACAAGAACATTTGGGACATAATAAGAAAAAATTTACTTAAAGTTGTCAAGGTGAGGTTTTCAGTTCAAAGAACACCATAACAAGGAAGAGGGAGTATCATGCTTTAGGGGTGTTTCTCTGTACAAAGAATCCAGAAACTTAGCAGAAGCTAATGGTATAACAAAAGAGAATTATTGTGAAATATAGAATATCAAATTGAAAGTGTCTCTTGGAAATCTGAAACTGAAATTAGTTTAGAAATATCTTCTGAAAAAGAAAAGAAATGTTTTACCATAGCCTTCAGTCTCAAACTGAATACAATTGAGAATTCATAAAAAGGCTTGAAAAAAACATGTAAGAGCAAGAAAACCAACAAGTTTGCAACAATCTGAATATTATGCATATGAGGAGTGGCAAAATATCCTTTTAAATATTTGGTCTAATCTATTAAGAGATTAATAAAAAAGATTAGATAAGAGATAAAAGAATCTCATTAATTTTCTTGGCCCAGTAATTTTAAGCATACAATTCTTTTTTGTTTTGCTTAGAATTATTTAAAATTAAACATTTAGAATTACTGTTTATATATTTTTTAACCTCATATACTAAAACTTTTGAGACAAGAAGAAGAAATTTATTCAGAAATGTTAAGATGAGGTTTTCCATCCAAAGTACATCATCCATATAATAAAATATGGAGGAAAGAAGTGATTTGCAAGAAATCTTTACAATACAATTATTTTGGGTATTATTTTCAAAACATTTTAAATAAACTAGTATTTGCCAATAATCTCAGTCATTATATATATATATATATATATATATATATATAGTCATCCACAAACAGACTGTTTCATTCTATCAGAACTTTTCAGTGTGGCTAGACACGCAGGACGCTCGAAGCCGGGATCAAAACCCGTCCAACTTTACGTTAGACTGAGTTTCAGACCTCTCAGCCACCAAGCAGACCACGTTGGCTAAGGAAATTTTAAGGTATTTTATTTTTAGCAACAGCAGCAGCAGCCTTTGTTTACATTTTTTATACCCTATCGGCTACCAGAGTGCTCAATTCTTTCGAAGAGCTTTGCATTACGCTAGCGGCAGCCGACAATTCCTTTGCCAGAGAGCTCAACCCCCATACATACACTGAGTTATGTTACTTGGTTTAGTGATAAAAGTATATTGAACTAAATATTGGTAAATTAAAATATATTCAGATTAAAACAACATTTTAAAAATTAATGTGATAAATAATTTAACTACAGTAATGATAACTTGACAAATAGTTTTTTTGTGGGGAAGAAGGGAACTAAAATTCAAAAAGCCCAAATTTTTGTGAGAAAACCAAAAAAAACTCAATTCCAGAGTAGAACTGGTCATTAGTCTTATTTACTACGTTATGGTAAATAAACAATAAGATATGTTTGATTTAATATCTTTTGGAAATCCATGCTTTCAAACTACAGGCACACATTTCCCTGGCATTTCTCTAAGTAAATCCTTTATTCTTATAAACATATCATGATGTATACTATGTCAGAAAAAAGCCTTCACTGGTGCTCTAAGAATTATTTGCATTTGTGGGCTTTTTTAGATTTAAGATTTGACCCATGATCCTAAGTTTTTGATACAGTTCAAGTACAGTCACTTCAATATTTTCAATATAGACTGACTAGTCAGAATTTTCCAAGTCTTTATCAAGCTGAAAATCCCATGATTTTGGATATATGATAGCATAACCATATCCAATATTTCTCAACTAGATTTACTCTATAATTCTCTTAACCAGATAAAACAGACATACAATTCAACACCATGGCACTCCTCACTTTAGTCACAGCTGTGTGCATATTATTCGCCTATTATGCTTCAAATATACTCCTGATCATCACACACAAAGATTATTTTGTTGCTCCATATTACTTTAGACCAGTTTTTCAACTTAAAATCTTTATGTTCTTTGATGAATTGGACATATACTCAGCTGTGAAGTTTTTCAAGCCACATATCCCATAAGTGCAAATTATCTTAGGCATTATAATGATCACACCTATTTCTTATGTCCTGGACATGACACTATAAACTGGTGGTGAGGCTCCAGTTCTGGAGCTGTGGAGAGTGTGGAATCACTCCTTCAGTTATTATTCCATTCTAACTAGGAGTGGAAGTACTTGTGAAGATCTCATCTATAGGTCAAATAGATCTGTTGAAAATGACTGAATTACATTAATACAATGCTCTTAACTCTTTATATAAAGTTCCACTGCTGTACAGAGAGCATGTATTGCATATATTAGAGTGATCTCCCTTGCTTTTCTTTACTGTCATGGTCAAAAATGCACTGTTTAGAGAGGTTACAAAAATCAAAAAATATTTCTATCATTTTTCACTGATTTGTTTTATGAAGAGCTTATATAGTGCCAACAATAGGTATATGAGTTTAAGAGTTAAAACATTGATATTGCAACTAAGTATGAAGTATTTATCTGTTTAAAATGATTGTGAAGCTACTTTTTTTGTATTACAAGTAACTGAAGATTTTAATTGTTAAACTGACTTCAGCATAAATAACGAATAAGTTTTCACATTAGTGATGTATTCGAATTCACATCTACTTGAATAACTGGTCGTCAGATTCCTAGACATTAAAAAAAATCTCAAGCAGAATAGTGAAATTTTATATCCAACTACACATTAGCACTTAGTTCCAACACAAGCCAGTCCTTGTTCTGTAATAATTTTTTTTTTAAGTATGCTACATTTTATAAAAATATTTTCAAATTATTATTGATATTTATATATGTTTTCAGTAATTTTCAAACATCTAACTTGAGAAGCTTTTATCGTGTAAATACACTAGTGGTCTTGGCTCTGCTTTCTGGAGACAATCTATATTTATTGCTTAACAACTACTTCAGTTCTAATATAATTGTCATGAATAATATTTCATTTTATCAATAGATAAAGAGTAAAAGTTAATTTCAAGCAGTGTACTGATGTAGCAGTAACATTTTTCTTACTTTTTACTTTAAATCATCCAAGAAGAGGATCAAGTGAGGAAAGCTTAGCAATGAACTTCACAGATAATTTGTTTAGTGGTGAAGGCTTGAGAAGGACCAGACACTTTTTAGATGAGCTGATAACAGAAGAATGGTGTAATACTGTGTCACAGACTCTCCAAACAGCACTTCTCAGGTTTCAAATTCAAAGTTTTTCTTTCTCCTAGACTGGTGGCATTACCAAGGCTAAAGAGCCTATTCTGTTCTACAATTTAACCAAAAGAGAAGAACAGATAACTTTCCCAAGAGCACAGCCTCATTCAGGATTTGAACTTGGCTCAGCATGTCCTTTTCCTATGATGATAACCAATACACCATATACCTCATTATTTTGAGACAAGGGCATCTGTCAAAGACTTATAGTAAGTCTCATAGAATCCTAGCTAGGTGTTCCACTATAGTGGCCCAGGGCCAGACTAATATACAAAGGACTTTTGAGACAGTAATCATAACTTCTTGGTAGATTATATTCTACAGTTGGCTGGGGCTGTAGAATACACCAACTGCATCTCTGCAGAGGGGTAAAACTCCCCACCCGCCAAAATGAGTGTTCTGGATATGACACTGAGGGCAAGGCTCTAATCATGTGAGAGTTTTGGGGAATGCAGAGTACCTCATCATTGCCATTACTTCCAAATCCACTCTGGCCCGGAGTGGTAGCACTTGAAAGGTTCCTATCCATGGGTCAAATAGAACTATTTGACATTTAAACTGTATGAAAACAAAGGACTTATGCTAAATTGAATTGTTAGAAACAGAACTGTTTGATCATTTAACAGCGTTTAAACAAATAACTGATGTTTAATTGAATTGTTAGTGATACATAGCAATACTAGGAACCATTTAACTTAGTTGACTTATGCTAAATAGAACTGTTTGATTATTTAACTGAGTATATTTACAAAATGAGTTTACACATCAAATCTACTTAATAAATATGTAACAAAAGGATTCAGCATTAAATAACCAACAATGGTTGATATGCCATAAAACCCAACCCAATTCTACAAATATCTTCCTGTATGGCATTAGGACAAAGTTTTAGCACTACAAACAATAATAAAAGTAAAGATGACAGAACTTAGTAGATATAAGTGGGTAGCAACAATGAAAGAAACTAGAAGTTGTGCCAATTATTGGGAAATTACTATACAGAAAAATAGGAGGCATGCTTAATATAACAGTCAACATTAAAAGAAATGGAATGACCAGAGTTGAAATCTTGGGCAAAGCTGTTTGCATTTCACTTTATGCTAAGGAAAAAGGAAGAATCCATTTGTTCTCCTCTAGCTATGGGTAAATAGTAGGGCAGACTGATTTCTTGAGCACTGATGAGGCAACCAGTCTAAAAGAAGGAAAACTCAGATTTCAAACCAGCTTTACTCCGCATTGTGTTGCATCTTTCCAAGAAAGCCGAGAAAATAATGGAAAAAAAATAGTTATAACACATATGAAAGAGCACAAGGCATAATCTTGAATAAGGAGACCGGAATTAAACTAAAAGCCAAACAGTAAATATCATCTTAAGTAGAGAATAAGGGGATGGGTACTAAATGAAGCTTTCTGTCGCTCGACATCAAAACAATATCCATTAATAGTTTCATGAGACGCAATAGAATAAAAACAATGCCAATATTGTTTTGATGGACTGAACTGAAGAGTGAATACAAATCCTTCTCATTTCTCAGTTACAATCGTGGACAACAATTCTAATTCGAGGCTTCTTGCTAAATAACATTTTAATCAACTTCATTTTTACACTTACTTCCCATTCTCGAAACCCTACATGAAAGATATGGTAAAATTAGATATTTTAGCTTTTTGTTTTAAATGTTAAAAAACCCTAACTTAAATTGCACTTAAATATCATTTCGTACATGCCTTTTTACAGGAAAGTTCTCGAAAGATGAATGGTGACGAAAACATATCTAAATTAAGAAGTTTTATTTAAAATTCAATGGGGGATTTCTTACTCATAACAAATATATATATATATATATATATATATATATATATATATATATATATATATATATATATAACATAAACAATCAAACACACACACACACACACGTGGTTACAGGGGATCTGGAAACCTAAAATAAAATAATTTAACAAGCATTGAATTTCAAGACAGTAGATAAATTAGTGACCCACCACTATACACAAAAAAATCAACTAATGTACTTCTAATAATAAACAAGACCTTTGATTTAAAATATACAATTCAAGTTTTATTAAACAACTAATGTGTGAGAAAAAAATGTGATTTCGTGCAAGTTCTGGAAAAAAAATCTAAATTTATGATCCAGTTTTTGGAAATCGAACTATAATTTTGTTTTGTTTTTTTTACAGTTAAAAAGGGGTCAAGTTAAAAATGCAGGCGAGAAAAAAACAACAAATAAACATTATTTTAAACATTTCTTTTAAAAAAATAAACAAAATTCTTATGAAAGTGAAAGTACCTTATGCATATATTTTTCTGTTTTGGAAATTGTATATTTAAAAAAAAGAAGGAAAATTAAAAATGATAAAACTATAGACAATTTAAATCTACTATTGTATCTAAGCGATATCACCATGGTCTTTGTTTTTTAAATGCATTACTTGAAGTTAGTTTAGTGTGCACGGATTCAATTTATTTAAAGAATCATAAATTTTAAAGTTAATAGGTCACATGGAAATTTAGAAATAAATAATTACAATTAAAAATCTTCATTTATTAGGCCACATACTTTAGCAAAATTTAAATAAAAATAAAAAGTACTTAAGATATGGATGTCTAAAAGCACAATAATTTTTTTCATGAATTAGATTTGCGTTTTGTTATGAATATCAGTATCAATTAAGTGCAATAGGGTGCCTACTTAATGACAGTAATATCACAGACCAATTCACTAGATGCTTCAACACTATGACCTTGAGTCAAACTAAGGTAAATTTACTACAAACTGGAGTTTAAAGAAAAAATACTGACTTTCCAGTAGCATTTTTTTATTATTTAGTTTACATATCATAGCAACACAATAGCAAACAATTTTAGCAATGCTTAGAATTAATCCAAAAATGAAAGCACTTTCTTTCTCTTTCTATCCCCAAATCATATTTTGGAAACACATTTTTAAAAATAATAAGCAACAGATTTCTTTAAATCATAAGGATGAAACGGTTTTAGAATGTATAGACGGTTGTGTTTTTTTTTTATGTTCATGAGCGAATATTAAGAAAAAATGCCGGTAAAAACTACGGTAGTCCAAACGAACATGAAACAGTCATAAAGTTCAAGATTTACAAAAATCCTACCATAAAATTGATTTTCAACACTGTAACTATACTGTAAAGAAACAAAGGGAAACTAAAATCATTTTTCTTTTCTGGAAATCTAAAAAAAAAAAAAATACATCAATCAATCAAGTGTGCAATAAAAACACTTTTTAAAATAATGTATAAGATTCTTTAAATTTGTTCTAAATTTGTTTTTCACCGGTACCAACATCTAAAAACAAGTTCTATACTAACAACTTCTAATTTCTAGTTACCATAAACAAAAATAATAATCATTTCTACTCACTGTTTCTATATCCAAATGTGTTAATATTATGACGTTAAATCGATTTAAAAAAATCGAAATACCAGATTTGATCCATTAATTTACCTTCAATTTTATTGATTTACAATTCTTTTATTAAATCGAAAATACCATTGTTAATTTTTCATTTAATAATTTTCAAGCTTTAAAAAAAGTCTATAAATTTGGTATTTTTTGGCTATTTGATGTTTCCATAGAACGCATGGAGGTAGAAGTTCGAAGTTATTCGGCTTTTATTTAAAGCGATTAGGTTGATTTTAAAATAAAATGAATAATTAAATTGGGAATAAAAATGGGGCAAAAAACAAATACATGAAAATAACCAACCTGCCCATTCACCAAGATAAATAAGTCTGCTCATCCATCCTAAATTCCGTGAAAACAAAGATTGTGTAGCCATCGTTAGAATGGACGTCATTACGCGGCACATGGCCAAAGCATAGATAAGAAAACCTAAACAAGAGAAATATTCGGTGGTTGGACCGAGATAATAACGAATAAAATTACTAAATTGTTCATGCATTTTGATTTCTTGCTTCGTTTTTACAATGTTTTCAATTACTTTACCCTCTTAAACTGAGGGCACGTACAGTTCTCGGGTGTTGCCTCTCGGTTGTAGCGACGCTTCACGTTTTACTTTCTTTTTCCCTACTTTTTTTTTTGTTTGCTCCAAGGTCAAGGTCGGAAAAGCAGCAGTAGCGCCGCCTTACGGGAAAATTATATATAAAACAGAAAAGTATTGATGATTTTACGAGGATGTAAAAATCATTCACTATTGTGGAAGCTGATAAATATTAACTTCTCGGAATTCATGAAAGCATTTTTGTTTAACTAAAGCTAGTATGGAAAAACGTTTTTATTTCATAAATAAGATTTACGATTATATCTGTATTTACCCACCCCCTCCTTCATGGGCAGGATGTAACACAAGGTCAATTCTTAAGCGGAGTACAGCTGGTTTGAATTTTCCTTCTCCTAGACTGGTTGCCTTACCAGAACTAAAGAACACAGTCTGTCCTACTATTTACCCATACCTGGAAGGAGAAGAGATGAATTCATACTTTTTTCAGTATTGAAAGGGAAATGCAGACAACCACCTCCAGGATTTAAACTCAGGTTGCCACTTCCATTTCCTAAGAAGGGAACAGCTATGCTAAGCATACCCTATTTTAAGATTATGTAAATTATGAGCAGCTTGGCTAGACATACTTTAATTTCTTTGGGTAACTAAAATTCATGGCTCTGTTATAGTTTATTGTTTACAAACCTACTTACCCCCTACTCCAAGATGGGTTGAATAAATCTGACTCTGTAGAATTTATTGTAGAGACCCTTGCTCGTAAGAACAGAAATTGCTCAACTCCTTCAGTCCCTCACTTTGGGTTGCCTCCTGGATAATTTAGACTAATTCTGACCCAATCGAATTAAATGAAATTGGAGGATGCAGTTGAGGAAATACTCAAACCTTTGGAACATTTGTTATTCATTTATAATATATCTGGCTATGGATGACCAGGGACTCTAACACAAGGGATACGTAAAGAGTGTTTCCAAACAAACAAACCTAAATTAAATAAAAAATGATTGTTACAAATCTAAACAACATCTGATTTGGTTTGCATAGTTTATACTTTTGCAAATTTATGTAATGATTAGTTACTTATTGTTATTCAAAGTTATTGTTAATTTTACTTATTTAGAGTGAGTTACCCATAATTATTTAGAGTTTGGTTTTGGTGAGAAATGATCAGTTCTTGAATTAAGGGTTAGTTTTGAGTTAAATTAATTTTTCTTTAAATAGAATGCCTGTTTTCTTCATAAAAAGTAAAGCCAGTTTAAAGTAAAAGTATATGACACAATTTCTTTCAGTTTATGTGGTACTGTTAATGTCATAGTTCAGTTTAATGCTACAATATATACCCAAGTTACTGGGCCATTGGCCAAATTAGTAGAGTGTTCCCCCAATGGTCCAGGTGACCAGGGTTCAATCTCAGGTCGGGTCATACCAAAGACTTTAAAATAGTACTTGATTCCTCCTTGTTTAACACTCAGCATTATAAGGTGCATATCAAGGGTAAAGTGGAGCAATCCAGGGAATGGAGTTGTGCCCTCTCCAACACTTCAGTGTAGTAGCTATTGAAAAGGGACCCATCACGTTATCGAAATGCCTCATAAAGATATAGGCTCCTTGTGTATGTATTTACCCAACAACTCTGCCACTGGCAGGATGTGACACCAGGTCGATTTCTAAGCAGAGTAAAGCTGGTTTGAATTCAGTTTTGCTTCTCCAAGACAAGGGTGAAGAGCCCAGTCAACCCTATTATTTAACCATAGCTGGGGTGGTGGAAAACAGATGTATTCATACATTTCCCAAGGGTATTAGTATAAAGCGAAACATAAACAGCTTCATTTGGGATTTGAACTTGGGTTGTTGATATAATTCATTACAAAAATATCTGTTATACGAAGCATGCCTTATTGTATAAATCTTAGTTGTATTTACAACTTCCCAGTCAATGTACTTGATCCCAGCAATGAAACATTAATTCAATAATCTAAAATTTGAGATATATATATACTAAATGTGTGCATAAATAAAACCACCAGGCATGGCTTTCAGCTTTATAGCTTATTAAGTGAATTTTTCTTCTCAAAATGAAATTATTCAACATGAGATTAAATAATTGAAAGCAATAGAGAATGTTGGCTGGAGAACAGCTTATTTTTATCTTAACAATATTAGATCACATCTACTTTCTAAGTTTGGTTTAGCTCTGATCAAATTGAAGTATCTGTTCTTTTCAATCCAATGTAACCAAAACTATAAATATAAAATATAAATAAAGGGTGTCTCAAAATAGATGCAACCCATTTATATGATCATGATTTATTACTGAGACAAGCACAATAGTGGTTGTTTGGAACATGTCCTGTAAAAAATGCATTCTTAGAGTTAGGGACATCAAATCAATTTTTTAAAATTGTTTTATATCAGCTTCCAGGACATGCAATCTTTTTTTGAGTTTTAGCCTCAGTAATAAATCATTATCATATTAATGGATTTCATTTCTTTTGAGAGAGTTTTGAATGATTTTGGCTCCAAATAAGTGGTAATGCAAAATACTTTTTCTCTTGTCCCAGGTATTATGATCAAGGATTAATAGTTATTATAGTATGATATTTTCAAATCTGAAACAAAAAAGAACACAATATTATTATTAGTAGAGTTATTAGCAGTCACATGGGTCCCAAGTATATTGAGACAACCTGTATATAGCAGTTCAAAATTGCTCACACTTTATACATATTAATGTAGGTGATTGTATTTACCACGGTTAGAAATGGACACAGTGACCCAAGTTCAAATCCTGGTCAAGGCCGTTTACATTTCACATTGTACTAATACCACTATTCTTTGTCTGTCTGTAGAAAAATAATAGGGCAGACTAGGCTCTTTAACCTTGGTATGGCAATCAGTCAAGGAAAAGGAAAACTTTGAATCCAAACCTGTTAAAGTCTGCTTAAAAATTGACCTTGTGGCACGCTATACTTATGCATAGGATTTGGGTAAATATATATATATATATTAATGCAAATTATGTTTGGTTATAGATAGATTCTAAATTTATTCTCATTTACTGAGTTTTCAGTCTGAACACTTTGATAAATGATATCTAACAACATTTATTTTGATTGTTTTAAGTTCCACTGAAAATTATAAAATCCTAGTATATTTGGTTTAAAAGAAAACTAATTTTTTATTTAAAAAAAGCTAGAAATGAAGATTTATCTCATTTTCCACTCAGTCAGATTTTACATGAATTCATTTTGTAGTGAGGAGCCATGCATGAATCAAGATTCTTGAGTGGCTGTCACAAAAAAATGCTTGATTTCCTAGGTATTCCCCATTCTGGTTTGCCTCAAGCACCAAGTGATAAATTCATCCCTGTCAAGCAGGTATTGCCTGGGGGGAAGGCCCAATGCAACCTGGCAATTGATAGTACCCATCTGACATAAAAACAAGGTTACCCTCAAGAAACCAGGAAAGGCAAGCTGGTGTTATTAAAAAAATGCTTGGGTTGCTCTTTTTTTATGGTTGATACAGCAAATAATGAAAATTTTTGTTATATATAGATAAAACATTTATTGCCAAATTACTTAGGCGATGTAAAAATTACTTTAATCTCTAAGAGCATTTTAAGAACATGCTTAAATAATAAAAAAAAAAAGTCTATATACCTAAGGCTCTTTAAAGGCCTTGTATGACACATTTAATTGGTTGATGCACCTTTCAAACTAACCAATCACTATTATATGTTTATTCTTGTATAATATTATATGGCCACAAACAGAACAATTTGTTTGCAACTCTAATGTACATTATTTACATTTTTCAGACTATTGTCCTCATCTTTGTTGCCATGTTTATCACAACGGCCGTTGTACGCTTCGGTCTTCTTCAGGTGGTTGGAATGTTGAACTTAACCCTTTATTTCACTTACCAGGGTAGACTGTTCTAGTTCCATGAGCCATGTTTAATGGATGTCAGTTATCAGTTATCTCCTGTTAATTTCCCCTCTGAAAGTTCTCCACTGCCTTCACCGAGTATTGAACTCACACTCTTTGGGTACGTCACTGGATCTAACCAATGCCTTTATCCACTGTATCATGTGTCCTCAAGGCCGGAGCATACAGTGGCTGAAACATTGTGATAAACATGGTGACAAAGATGAGGACAATAGTCCAAAAAATGTAAATAATGTGCATAATACCTCATCTCAGAAATATAGACAGAAACTGTAATGTAATACTGTAAAAATTGCCCAGTCGGCTGGGGCTGTAGAATATACTGACTGCACCTCTGCAAAGGGGTAAGAACCCCCCAATGAGTATCCTGGATTTGACACTAAACACTGATGGTAAGGTTCCAGTAATGCTGCGGCTTTGGGGAATATGTAGCACCCCTTCATTGCCATTGCTCCCAGGTCCACTCTGGCCCAGCGCGGTAGCACCTGATAGGGCCCCATCTATGGGTTAAATAGAACTAACTAAGACATATTCCTGAATGAGTAAAAGAATGATATTCTGAATGACCATAAGGAAGAATAAAATCTTTTTCTTTTTCAATACATTGTTGTATTACTTTTCACTCTTTTCCAGTGAGCATGAGTTATAATAGCTCTAAACAACTACATTTGTACAAGGTTTATCTTCACTCACCCGTACTATATTTCCTGCTACAAGAGAGATCAAAATTCACTCACTAGTTTGACAACACTTCCAAAAAGTGATGTGTAGGACACCTTCCACCCCTCTTGAAAGGGAACTGTTCTGCTTGTGGAGTTGATGAATGAAGGCTTAAAGTAGAAGCCTATCAATTGACATAGAGCAGTATGGTGAGCTAGTCTTACTACTCATGTGACTTTTGTACCTTTTTATTACCAGCCTAATAAACCCTTTTTATTGTTACATGTTATTCAGTGTTTGTCTTTACAAACCCCAAATTAACATCATAACAAAAAGCAATATGGATTTACCTTTTTAATCTCTTTGAATGATCATGAAAAGAATTTTAGAAGGTAAGAAAAAAAATCATTTCAAAATTAATTCTATATGTTTTATCCAGGGAAGTCACGAGCTCCCATATTTTCATTTCTTCCCAGTATGTACTGTATTTATCTTTAAGCAATGTGGGTGGAGGAAAATATTTTGAAGCCATAGTGTCTTTTCTGCGACCAATGTTAAAAACAAAGAACTCAAACTATAACACTCTGCATATGGAGACACCTTTATTACACCCTTCTTCTTACACTCGCACATGAATCAATATGACCATTTGTTTACTTCCGGTCCAAGCAAAACAATCCTTTTCTAGAGGGTATCAGGGGAGGTCACTTGCATGGCTTAACATGATATATAAATAATTTTCCAGAAATTTAACATCAAGAATGACAAATTAAATGAGTTCATGGCTTATAATGGCAATTGCAATCAAATTTGGTTCTTTTGTTCCTAGTTTTACAAGCAAAACCAATCAATTAGAGGTAAATTTTCTATTTGTTCAAATACTTAGGAGAAGTACTGCACACATATTGGTTCTTTCACCGACAAAGCCTCTGATAAATTCAGTTTATTAGAATTATGATTTAAATTCTTTCAAACTCTATTATTTCTGTTTTAACAAGCAAATAAATTTTTTTTGGAGGTGCCTGTGGTGCAATGGTTATCATCGTAGGAAATGAACACGGCAACACGAGTTCAAATCTTGGACGAGACTGATTGCATTTCACATAGCACTAATACCCCTGAGAAAGGTATGAATCCAATTATTCTCCCTCCAGCTATGGATAAATAGTTGGGCAGACTGGCCTCTTCAGCCTTGGTGAGGCAACTAGTCTAGAAGGAAAACTCTGAATTCAAACCTGTTAAACTCCGCTTAAAAAAATTGACCTGGAGTCATATCCTGCCCAAGCAGAGGGGTTGGTAAATATGATAAAGCATTTTTGCAAAAGCTTATTGCATTATTAAATTGTACTCTGAGGATAAACCAGTCATTGCTAATTCTAGCCTTGAACTAGATGACAATGAGATTATTTTTGTAATAATCCTATTCAACTAAATGCCTATGTTATATCCATTGGACAGTTGAAAATTTGCTTACATATATACTTACTGTATATGATAATATTCAACTTTCTTTGATGAAGCAATATCAACTCTTATTAATTTTTGACTACTGTTTCTTTGATCTTAAATTCTTTTCCTTTTTATTGAAATTCACATATCATCATCTAATTTCAAGAGAGATAACTGCAATAAATATTATCAAAATTTCTTTGATGAAACATTGTCAATTATTATTCATCTTGAGAGAAAACTTCTGTTTTACTTATTTATATTGCTTTTTACCACAACTCCTAGATTGCCATTTTGTGATTTAAAAAATATTTTAAGTCATGTATATAGGAAATAAAAGAAATTTACAACCAATATCATTTAAGAAATCCAAATACTATTATGTTTAATACTACAAGTGTAAGATATAAAGATATTGATGAATTGTCATATAAAGGGGTAAAGAAATTTGCTGTATGGTTAAATTTGGATTACTCCATATGGTTGATCTATTTAGCCTAATCAGTAAGACAGCTGACCTGGAATAGTAAGCTTCTAAGTATAAGGTATGTAAGTTCAAATTTCATTGGTGGCTTCTTCTTTATTTCTAATCTACACTGCTTATCGTAGAATGATGAGCTGGGAGTTGTGATAAAAAGCAACACAAATAAGAATAAAGAAATACAAGTCAAAATAGATAATAACTAATGTTTTTAAAGGAGATTCCTTAGTAGAATCTTTGTCTAAACTCTCCTTAGACTACATACTTTGAACATCCATAGATCTAATAAAAGAAAATGGTTTCTTTTAAAAAACAAGCAGACAATATCTTGCAGAAACTCTGGCAGATGCAGACAACACAGATAATCTAACACTTCTCACAAATACACCAGCCCAAGAAGTATCCCAACAGCATAGCTTAGAGCAATCAGTAGGAGGTATAGGGCTTAATGTAGTGGCAAATAATACAGAGTACATGTGTTTAAACAAAAGGAGCCATCTTCACTCTAAATGGTAAACCTCTAAAATTAGTGGACCTGTTCACATACCTCAACAGCAACATCTTATCTACTGAAGGTGATGTCGACATATGACTTGCAAAGACGTCTAATGCTATTGAAAGGTAATCAATCATATGGAAATCTGATCTGTCCGATAAAATACTAAAAGATTTCTTCTTAGTTGCAGCTATGTCCATTCAACACTATGGGTGCACTACATGGATGTTAACAAAATTCATTGAGAAAAGGCTAAATGGTAACTACATAAGAATGCTGTGTGCTCTCTTGAACAAATCCAGGAAGCAACAACCCACAAAACAGCAAGTGTACAGCCACTTGCCTTCCATCTCACAAATCATCTTAGATGAAGAAGATGTTTGAGTCACTGCTGGAGAAATAACAACAAACTCATAACCTACATTATCTCATGGACTCCTGCTCATGGACATGCCAGTTTGGGCCAACCAAGACTAACTAACATTAGTTTCATGTGGACACAAGATATAGCCAAGAAGACCTACCAGAAGTAATAGATGATAGAGATGGATGGTGAGAGAGAGTCAGAAAACTCCATGCTGACAGTGCAACTTGATCATGATGATGATGATTTTTATTTTTTTCTCTGCCTGGGCATATTTGTAAAGTTTTAAGGTTTAAAAACTATCTTTTCTTTTCTATTCCCTTCATTTTGTAAGTTCTATTTGTTTTATATGAAAATAATTTTTTAAGACCTTTATTCCAAACCTTATTTCATGTGTCCAGCCGGAAACTAAATATGACTCCATTATACAGCAGCACCTCTACTTACACAAGTCCGGGTATTTCTTGAGAAGTGGACAGCTACCAACTTGGCTTTGGCCTAATCAGAAGAGTGTTCACCAATGGTCCGGGAGTCTGGGGTTCAATCCCAGGTTGAATCATACCAAAATCTCAAAAAATGGTATTTGATGGCACCTTGCTTAGCACTCAGCACTATAAGGTAAGGATCAAAGGTAAAGTGGAGCTGTACTTGGAATGAAGTAGTGCACCTCAGTGTAGTAGCTATTGAAAAAGGAGCCTTATGGAATTTCTACTTCTGATAACCAAATAGTAAAAATAAGTGGATCAGACATTAAATATGACTTGATTGGTTCTAAACATAGCTCACTAAAAACATAGTGAAAAATAAATTCAAGCTTGATCACATTTTTGGATTAATCAGAGGTTCATTAGAATGAATCAAAGATTTTTCTTTGGTATTATATTTCTGAGTATAAATATGCCTCAGAGAAAATAGTTCATTGCTCTGAGTAACAGGGTCCCTCAGAGATACATCACATTCTAAAAGTTGAATGCTACCCTTCAACTCCAGACACACCATTTTGTTGTTTCTCACTACAGAACATAAAGGAAATTTAACATTTTATTCAAAGAAATAAACATTCAAATTAATTCTATGGCATCTTTTTATAAAACTTTATCATCTTAACAAAAAAGTACTCTAAAAGCATTTATGCAAAACACATACTTTACAAGCTACCTATATAATGAACAAGATTGAATTGAAAACACAAATTGTATTTTAGTAAAAAAATTTCAACATGTTCAAACTTGTATTAATTTTTTTTTTATATAATGTTTTTTTTAATTCAGAGTATCCATATTTGGCTTTAATGCTATTTTTAGTCACCCTTTTGCCTTTTGAATAATAACGATGATTGGAATAAAGAATCGTGCAAACACACACTGACTTTCTCATTTAAATATAACAATTAGGCAATGTCAGTTTCAACAAATGTAGTGAAGTTGATAATCAAAGGCCATGTTAGCCATATTAGAAGGCTGAGAATTTGCTCACTATCTCCTGCAGAACAGTAAGACCTCTCCCACTTAAAAAAAGGGGAGACCCAGATATAAAATTAAACTGTATCCAATGTTAAGACTCTCTTTTTTGGACATATGGAAGTATGGAAACACTACTTCATTGTCATTTCCTGGTCCACTCTGTCCTGTTGTGGTTCTATCTATAGGTCAAATCAATCTGTTTGAAAATTAGAAGTATTTGATAGGAATACTTGAAACGATATGACTATGTGCAAACAAATGATAATTATTATTATTAAATATAATTACTTGAAACCATATAACTGTGTATAAACAAGTTATTATTTTTCTCCTTGAAAGGTTTTCATATCAGTGTGAGCTGGTGGTTTTTCACTGAAGTTTGAGTAACAGCAAGACTCCTCAAGTCTTTACAGGAGTCTTCTCAGTATTCTGGTTGATCTCAATCATGTAGTAGTTTGGATGGTCTCCACTCGTCCTCTTATTTCCAAGTCCTCTAATTCCTATAATAATCCTTCAGTGATTGTAACAAAAGCACCAATTATAGTTGGTATAAACATCACTTTCATGTTCCACTCTTTTTCAATTCCCTAACAAGGTCGAGGTACTTATCTTTCTTTTCGCTTTCTTTCAATTTTACTCTGTGGTCAGCCAGGACAGCAAAATCCACAATTTTGCAAGTTCTCTTTTTTTAACAGATTATTATTATTATTATTATAATTATTATTATACTCCTTGTAAGTTTTTCATACCAGGATAAGCTAATGGTATTTCACATACAGCAGCTATGTGAGGATACGGAATGCAGCCCTGAAGACCTGCCAACGGCAATGAATGATAGGGAGAAGTGGCGAGAGAGGGTCAGGGATATCTGTGCTAGTGGCACGACATGACGATGATGATGATGATTTCACTCAGGGTTGTGTGATGACAAGTCTCCTCAGTATTTTGGCTGATCTCAACAATACTGTAATCTGAATGGTCTCAATTCATCCTCTGATTTCCAACTCTTCCAGTCCTCTTTCCAAGCCTTTGGAGACCATTTCAAGTGCACCAATTAAAATTGGTTCCACTGTCTCCAGCATGTTCTACAGTGTCTTAGTTCTCTGGCAAGGTCTAAGTATGTGTCACTCTTTTGATTTTTTTTATTTCACTCCATGGTCTACTGAGACAGTAAAATCCATGAGACAACCAGTTCTCTTTTTTTTTTGTTTATTATCACAAGGTCTAGTCTTCTGCCAGGGTTTAGGTGATCGATTTGTATCTCAAAACCAGAGAATTCATTCTCAAGGATAAATTTTGGTTTGAGCATTTATGATTTGATAGTTTGGTTAAATTTCAATTTCTTGCACAATTTCCTGTTGATCACCTTTCCCATCCAGTCATGTCCAGTCTTATACTCCTTGTGCACAAGTTTGCTACATTTGCTTACTCTGTGAATAATTGTTTCATCTTTGTAACTACATAATTTACACTTGCTATTCTGTTGCTTATTTTGATTTTCACTTCTATATAATTGGTCCTTATGGCATTGTTTTGTACTACTTGTAGAAGAGACTCAGTTTATCTTTTAAGGTTTCCTTTCATAGCCATTTCTATGTTTTCTCATGCGAGATTTGCTGGTTTGTCATTTGAAATACTCATTGAGTTATTTTTCCTCCCATTTCTGTTTCCTAATTTTTATTGTTGTTCTCTTTGTCTTTCATTGCTCTTTTTAATGTTGTCTTCAAGTCCTCATATTGATGCATCCATGCAATATTCAATACTGGCTAGTCCTCTTCCTCCATCTTTTCTTGATGCATATAATCTGTCTGTGTCATCTCTCAGATGTAAGGCCTTGTGCATCATCATCATCATCCTTGTACTCTTGTCGATTTGACTGAGTTCCTCCCTCATCCATTTCAAGAATGGTCCTGATTATTTTACAAGAGTGTTTACCCCTTTAATGAGATTTCTGCAGTAATGCTTGGTTTCGAGAAGTTTTTATTCATTTGAGGTACTCGTTTCTTATTTTTTCTTTCCTCTCCACTTGTTTGATGGTGACCACTTCCAATATTCACAGGTATTTAAAATTTTTCTTTTCTACTATAATTTTGGTTCTTTTTTGATTTGGCCGTTCTATTTCTTTGATTTTTTCTCTTTTTCTGCTTTTCATTAACAGCATAGCATATTTTTTAATGCAAAATTCTATTCCAATATCCTGGCTGAATATTCTTATTGGTTGTATCTGAGTCTCCAAATTATCATCATTATCATTTTTACTCCTGTAGAGTTTTTCACGTCAGCATTAGCTGATGGTCTTTCACTGGAGTTTGAGTGAAAGCAAGTCTCCTTAAGTCTTCTGGACTATTCGCAGTATTCTGGCTGCTCCTAACAATGCTGTACTTTGGATGGTCTCCACTTGTATTCTTATTTTTAAGTCCTTCAGTCCCCATTCCAATCCTTTGGTGACTGTACCAAGAGCACCAATTACAATTGTTATAACAGCCATTTTCATGTTCCACAGTTTTTTTCAATTCCCTAGCAAGGTCTAGGTACTTATCATTCTTTTTGCATTCTTTTAATTTTACTCTGTGATCAGCCAGGACATCAAAGTCCACAATTCTACAAATTCTTTTTTTTTTTTTGTTGATTCTTATTAGGTCTGGTCATCTGGCCAAAATTAAGTGATCTGTTTGTATTTCAACATTCCAGAGGAGTTTGTGTGTCTCATTCTCCAGGACAGTTCTGGGTTGTGCATATACCACTTGTTTGTTGGTTGCATTTAAATTTCTTACATAATTTCTAGTAGATTACATTGCCCACCTAGTTGTCATCCTCCTCCTCCTCCTCCTTCTTCTTCTTCTTCTTCTTCTTCTTCTTAGGTGCTTTTATTTCAGCTCCAACTGGCAGAAACAGAAAGTTTTCTCTGATCTCCAAGACTTTTCTAAGTATCTTTGCTGATTTTATCAGTTCTGTTGTCAGGATGGTCTTGATTCTTTCCCTGATCTTTATTTCACCCTTGTTCTTGGGAACTGTTCCAAGGACTCTGATTATGATTGGTATCACCATCAGCCCCATGTTTTACAACTTTTTCAGCTTTCTGGCAAGCTTCAGTTATTTGACTATCTTTTCATTTTCCTTTATTTTCATTCTGTAGTCTGCTGGAATTTCAAAATCTTAATCAAATCTAAGTTTGGTCTTTGGTCAAAAGATTCAAGTATAAGATAAAAAAATAATCTTTTATAAAACAAAAAGAACTCTTCTATGAAACAAAAAAATTATTGGACAAAACAAAAAGTATTTTATTATAAGATAAAATTATTATAGTATAGTATGAAACTAGTATACAGCAAAAAAAAAATCTAGCATAAAGCAAAGAAATATTCTCATGCAAACCAAAAAAATTCTAATATAAAACATAAGAAATTCCTGCATAACACAAAAAATTCTAGTATAAAACAAAAAATTCTAGTATAAAACAAAAATATTCTCTTATAAAACAAAAAACTTTCTAGTATAAAAAATCCCAAAGAGATATAGTAGAAAATCAACAACATTAAAGTTACACTTCAATAGCTCTTGACATCTTATATTATCACAATTTAATTTCATCTAATTCCATCAAGAATAATTTAAAGGAAGACCTGTCTCCAGTTAGGAATTATAAAAAAAATTACTTATTCACTTTATTTCATTTGAAAATAATCCTCAACTGAAGGGAATTGTTCAGAGCTTTTGACATTTTAACATTTAAAAAAATTAATGTTGCCCTGTTTAGAATTTACCTCTTGGCTTTTACAAAGAAATTTTTTTGAAAATACTATTTTTACACCTTTGACACAGGAAGTTAATTTTTCTTCAAATTAGTAACAATTTTCAATTTTACTAAAGTCAACAACACCGAAGAAAAGAAATTAGTTATAGTGAAGCTGAGGGAGAAAAATTATTTGACACAAGCAATCTGTCATGAATATCAGACCATAGCAACTTTCATCATGGAAATTTACTACTTTTCTCTGAAGCTTTTTGGATTTTTTTATGTCATTTCTTATTCAGTTTTACAAACTCCTGAATAATTCACAAATTAATTTAGTTTTTATGCATATTTTTAAGCTTTATATTTTCTTTACTTTTTTAGATTTAACATTTTCATTTGTAATTTGTTAGACTGTAACAAATATTTCTCTCTTGATTTAAATGTATCTCTATATCATCATATTTCTTTTATTCAATTTTATCTTTTTTTATTTACATTTTCATATCATTTTTCTATTGCGGAACATTTTTGAGTTTTCATTTAAAGTTCCAATGGAATTTTATTAATTTTTTTCAGTTTAGTTTTTTATATAGAATTTTTAAAATATTTTTATATTCTATTTTCACTTGCCCTTATAACCTTAAGCTTAAAATTCAACATCAAGTCCCAAGGCAGAATTACTCCATTACAACTAAAACAGTAGGAACTGTGACAATCCCTGAAGTGACCCAAAATGGAAATGCCAATGAAATAGAACAATTTCTGTAACTGCCCACATGTACATATCAGGGTGCTCACACTAAAAGTGATCTTGGGTCATATTCAGTCTTGGTGAGAAGGTTCAATTGTTATAACTATTTTAATAACTTTTCATAATTCATTTATTTTTACAGTTTTGATTCATTTATTTTCACAGTTTTTAATTTGTATATTTTTACAGTTTTTTTGTTTTTTTTCCACCGATAGGTTAATTCATTTCATAAATGTTATTTTTGTTATCATTTTCACTGGTCACAGAATCATTAACCATAAAATCAGCTTCTTTTTTTCTTTTTCTTTCCTTTTCATTTCAGTTTAATTTTCTATAGCTCATTCAATTTTTATTAATTCATTGTTATCAATGATGTACTTTCACTGTTTTTCTTTGTGAGTTTTATGCTTTTACATTCAATCAAAATACTTGCTGTTGTTGATATTTTTTTCCAGTTCATTTTTGTGTGTAAATTTTAATATCTTGCAGAGAATTCTTTGTTAGTTATCTGAAAGAATGCTTCAAAATCCAACCTTTTGACATATAAAATAGTAGCAACATTTATCTTCTAATTAATATTATATAGATTAATGCTTCTGCAACAGCATATTGCAAGGAAACTAAATATTTTTTTAAAATTTGAGACAATATTCTTTGCTATTTTCAATGAAGAAAATTAGATAATCAAAATTCCATTTACTAATTGTTTAATTATTGTTATACAGAACAAGTATTTTTCATTGATCTCATTTATTTCTTTATTCTATTCAAACAATCAAGAAATTGCTAAAAATTCTTCTCTTCTTATATCAGTACGGGTGTATATGTATAAACTTAAATATATAGTTTTTATATTTATTTACCTATTAAGATGGGTCAATATGTCTACAACCTGATAGATATTAGCTGAATTTTTATCATAAATTTTCACTGTATAATATTTGATATCTAGAGCTAATGGAGAAGTGCTGAGTTAAGTACATTGATAAGTGTTATGGTACCTACCTTATGAACTATAATGAACTCTTCCTATTACTATGAATACCGAGAGAATATTCATCTCAGTGGTAAGTTAACTCGAGCCAAATACTTTGGCTGTCAGACTGATGTTCAACACTCTTTTGCCTATGCTGTATTTATACTTTCATTCAATATACTTGTTTCACATAATCCCGAGTTCGTGTCTTTCTTCCGGACCTTTTACTGGTCCACAACTATAAGGAAGGATTTTAGGTTAAAATCTAAATATTTCTGTGTTCACTGAATTAAATGCTTTAGAATAAAGGCAGTAGACTTATTGATGTATGTACATACACTACTGACTAAAGATTTGGGACCACATTGATTTTTTCCTGTAAATTTAAGTTTCATGTCTTTAAAGAAATAAATTTATTTTTTCTATGCTTATATGCACTCATGCAATGACAATATATCAAAATGAATATAAAATAATTTTAATTTCAATCAAAGGAAATTTATATTTTCTTTTCATCAAAGTATCCACCATGATCATTTATTTCTGAGGAGCAAATTCTTGGTATCTTTTCTTGTAACTTGTAAAAGTATGTTGATGGAAGTGATTCCCAAGCAGCGTGTAAATGTGTAAACATCTCTTATGTTTCTTTAGCAATACACTTCAAACTTTAAGATCAGTTTCATCCCAGACAAGTTCAATTGGTGAAATATTGTTGTATAGCTATAATACAAATACAAGTGGAAACATAATCAAACATAATTTACGAACTTCAATGAATGAACGAACACACTTCTTTATAAAAATATATCTCTCACACTTTATTCTCGAAAGGGTTGCTGTTTCTGTGGTGTGTGAGAGATGGGTGGAGAGACATATACTAAGAGAGAGGACTTCTTCTTCCCATATCTTCTTCTAGGAAGCCAGGGGGTGCCAATGCTTGCACCTCCTTGCTAGCTCATCAGAGACGCCTCTGTTCGGCTGCGTGTCCTGTTGCTTGACTGCAATTCTCCGTACTCTGTCTAAATCTCACCGCGTGGTTCTCATTACGGAGTCTCTTTCTGGTTACACACCTGTTGTACCCGACTGCCCTGATCATGCGGTCCTGTTTACTAATCACAATGTGACAGCTTGACAAAGCACATGGGGTCACTACGAACAAACCGAAAATCCATGGCATATGTTATATAACAATATTTGGAAACTGCAGAGTGCAAGTCATGATTTGAAAAATTCCCTTATCTTTCTTTGACTTTAGATCACTTATACACAATTTTGAGTTGTGTTTTGGATCTTGATGTAAAACAAAATTTTGTCCAATATTATAGAAGCCAAAAGGAATTGCATGCCTCTGTAGTAATGAATGATACATTTCTTTTCTTGTAATGTCTTTAATTTAAACAAAGTCTCTAGCAATCTCACTTTCAAAACATCCCCAAAACATTACAGCACAACCAGCATTTTTAGCAATTGGCACAATTCAGTTTTCAATGATTTGTTTGTAAGGAGTTCATCTGACAAAAACTTAGTTTACTTCCAAAAAGCTCAAATTTGGATATATCAGTCCATAGTACCTTTTTTCAATCTTCTAAAGTCCAATCCTTATGTTGTTGTGCACCTTGAAATCTTTTGAATTTAGTTTTATTTTCTAATATAAGTTTCTTTATTGACATACATTCTTTAAGCTCATCTGGAAGAAGTCTTCTCATAACAATCATAACAGATATAGGACATTGATATTGAATTAGATTCAGTATTTATTTTGGGAGCTGTTTTTCCTCTGTTTCTTTTCTTAAACATGATCAAGTGTCTATCCTTCACAATATATATTGATCTGTGCCTCCTAGATCTTTTTCTGTTAACATTTGTGTCACTTTCTGCATGTCGCTGCAGGCAATAAGTAAAGTAAAGTTGGCGACTGTAGTCGAGGGTGACCCGAAGGCTCTCTTTTCGATAGCTCCAACACCAAGGTGTAGGGAAGGGTGTTACTCATTTCCCTGGATTGCACCACTTTACCTTTGATCCTAACCTTATAATGCTGAGTGTTAAGCAAGATAGCATCAAGAACCATTTTTTGAGTCTTTGGTATGACTCGACCTGTGATTGAACCCAGGTTTCACGGGCCATTGGCAAACGCTCTAACCATTATGCCAATGTCCAGTACATTATTTACTTTACTGCAGACAATAATGCACTCTATTTTTTGATTCCTATTATATTTTTTGCTATTTGATGCTCAGAATAACCTTCTATAGAAAGAATTTCCTCTTGGGCTCTTTTTATCAATACTAATCTGTTTAGTTCTTGGCATTTTAGCAGATCTGAAAATCAATTATAATTACACATTAATCTAGATTAAATTGAACCTCTATCAAGCATTGGAGTGGAAATATCGGTAAATTTCTGGTCTGCGGTTCAGAAAAGGTATAAGGTTGTAACAAAATTTCACACTTTAATGCCAATAAATTTATAATGCTTGTTGAAAAATTTTTTTGAATTCTATGTTAGGGTTTGCATGTACACAATAGACAAATTTATTTATATAAAAAAGTTAAATTAGTCTTTTATGAGGTTAGCAAAATAATACTGGGTGATCTCAAACTTTTGGTTGGTAGTGTGTATGTAAATAACAATTTAAGGCTTTTAAATTCAAAGTAATTCAAACCTGACATTGGCATCATGGTTAGAGTGTTCGCTAATGGCCCAGGTGACCAGGGTTCAATCCTAGGACGAGTCATACCAAAGACTCAAAATATGGTTCTTGATTCTACCTTGTCTAAAATTCAGCATTATAAGGTGTGGATCAAGGGTAAAGTGGAGCAATCCAGGGAAAGGAGTAGTGCCCTCCCCTACACCTTGGTGTAGTAGCAATTGAAAAGGGAGCCTTCGGGTCCCCTTCGACTATGGTTGCCATCTTTACTTACTTAATTCAAAGATGTTTTTAAATCATTAATTAGATTATTTGACTTTTTCATCTTTATTTCCGAAAAGATTGATTTTTATTCATTTAAATTTTATTTTGAATTTTTCAAGCAGATAATTCCAAGATTGATAAGAGTTTGATTATCAAACTTTTAATGGCTGAGAAGTATAAGTCATGAAATTTACAGGAGAATGTGTTATATGAGTGAAGAAACATATATTTTGGTAAAAAAAATTCTACTATTGTGCTAAAGACAGATTCCTTGTCCTAAACCTGAGTTGTAAAGACAGTCTATGAAGTGAAAATACTCTGACTATCCAGGAAAGAAAAAGTTCTGGATGCAGCAGTCAATAAAGAAGGTCATGCTAACAGTGATCTGGGGCACTAGGGCAAGAAAGTACATATCAGTACTGATTTCCTTGAGAAAGGTACAACGGTAAACTGTGGTTCATATTGCCTACTCCTTAGGCAAAAGTCACATTACTGGTTTAATGATCCATGTAAATATATATATATATATATATAAGTTAGGATTGTGTTGACATAAAGTCATTTGCAATTGGTAATTGCCAGACACATCTATGCTGGATCACCAATACTGAGTAACCTTTATAAATATGACAAACTCTATGATTTATATATATATATAATATATAAAATATAATATATAATAATGATATAATAATATATAATATATAAAATTACAGTTTTTTATTAGAGCAAGCAAGAAAGCAAACATGTAAGAATATGTGAATATTTCTTAAAATTTCCCTCGTTTATGAATAAAGGATTGAATAAATGTGGAAATCTGAAAATTTCAGGGTAACCTGATTCAGCAAAAATTGATAACATCTATAAGTGAAACCAATGTCATATATGGATTTACTTGCTTTTTAAGATAATTTCTTTTCCATCTTAACCACTGAATTCATATATTCCTATATTGGACAAGTCTTATCTAGAAACCTTACCAGACACCTTTCTGATCAGAAACCCCAAAGGGGAAAACTTAAAACACCAATGTGTTAAATTCCTTTTGAAAATACCTGGATATTAAGACCAACATGAAATACTTGAGGCCTTATCAATAAAATCAAACAATTTAACTTTCAGTAAGATCCTCTTTTGACAAGACAAGGGAGCTAAGGGAGCTGTAAATGTGTTTGATCATTAAAATTCCATTTCTTCTTATAACTGTTGTATGATGTTCATAGAAAGCTAAACTGGCTAGCCATTACAAGCGAGTTTGAATCTCATTACATCTGACCGTGTGTTACAACGAAGCAAAGTTTTTTAAGTAACTATATATATATATATATATATATGGGGATGGGGATGTGTGTATACTTGTATATAGATATAATACAAACCCATGTTCATATATTTGCGAGAATGGATCAATAAGTCTGCCACATGACACATTCATAAGCTGAATTTTGATCTGGAATTTTCAGTGTATAATATTTGATGTGTATGACAGATGAAGTGTTGGATTTAGTGGATTTACAAGCAAGGAGATTATGTTAAAAAATAAGTATTCATTGTGTGAATAAATTTTTTTTCATTATTAGACTATGGTTTTATTGGCTTATCTATGTATATTTGTGTGTGTGTGTGTGTGTGTGCACTCGTATACATGTGTATATTTATATGCACACAACAAGCGCATTTATTTTGTGGGTTTATTTCAGAATAAGAAATGATTGGATATGAAATTCAGAACATTATTTCTAAAATTATTACTTTTTTTTTCATATAATTTGATATCTTTCCATTGAGATTTTTCTCCAATCATTTGATATTCCAATTTTTTCTTTAAAACGAAAAACAGAAAGAAAAGAAGTAGAATAAATTGCTGCATAATTAATGAGCGGTCAAATGTAATTCACTCACCCTTGAATGGTCCAGAAGATTTCAAATCAAGGGAATATTAAACTGAAATAGGTGAGAGTCACATGTCACATGTCTGGATTGAATTCTTTCATTAGATTCCATTGTTATCTTTTTATTTAAAAGCATGAAAAGGAACAGGGAATTAAAAAATCATATTGTGAATCATTAATCAATTTTCTGTATAGCTGTTCACTCTTTTTTTTCCCTTTCTTCATCAATTATGACACAATTTAGTAAAATTCTTTTTAAAAATTTAACTCAATACAAACTTTTCCCTTTTTCTGTTTCACAATAATAAAATGTATTAAACTATTTTAGAATTATTTTTCTCCAATGTTTTCATTTTGTGGTCATTGATAACTTCTCTGCAGAGTCAAGATCCTTTTTTTCTTTTTCATTATTTGCCAGTATATATATATATATATATATATATATATATATATATATATATATATATATATACCACTTAAAGCAGAATTGAATTAGAGGTAATAAACTAATTAAATTATTGAATTATTTTAAAATCATCATTATTATTATCACTTTATTTCTTGCAAGTTTTTTGTACCAACATTAGCTTGTGTTCTTTCACTGGAGTCTGAGTGACAGCAGGTTTCCTCAGGTCTCCAGGACTCTTCTAAGTATTCTAGCCAACTTAACAATTCTTTGATCTGGATCGTCTTGATTCTTTCTCTGATTTCTAACTCTTCCAGTCCTCTTTCCAAGTTTATGGGGACTGTTCCAAGTGCATCAACTACAATTAGTATCACTATCACTCTCTCGTTTCATAGCTTTCTTAGTTCTCTGGCAAGGTCCAAGTATTTATCCATCTTTTCGATTTCCTTCCCTTTCACTTTTTAGTTTGCTGGAACAGCAAAATACACCAGATGATGAGTTCTTTTATCCTTGCTATATAACACTAGGTCTGGCCTTCTTGCTGGGTTTGGTTATCTCAAAATCCCAGAGAATTTTGTAGGTTTCATTTTCTTAGAAAGATTCTGGTTTGTACATATATCATTTGGTGATATATTCATATTTTAATCCCTTGCACAATTTTCATTGGATCACCTTTCACACATAATTGTACCAATCCTTATACTTCTTTTGTGCAAGTTTGCTGCATTCACTAGTCATTAACTCATTAAACATTTCATCACTGTCACTGCAAACCATACACTTGCTATTTTGTGGTGTATTATCAATTTTTGCTTTAATATAATTGGTTTTTATGACATTATCTTGTGCTGCTATTATGATTCATGTTTCCCTATCTTAGCCTTGTTCTACCTGGTCATCTCTTGTGCAATCTCCTAAGTTTATTGCTGGAAGTGTCTATACAGTTTTTTTCTTCCTAGTTTTGTTTTCTAGATTTTGCTATTTAACTGTTTATTCATATGTTGAAATTGTTACTGATAGCTTTAATTATTCTTTTTCTGCTCTTGTTTATATATTCTTTGAGTTCTTGAATTGTTGCATCTATTCTCTCTACAATGCTGGCATGTCATCTTCCTCTTTTTTTTCTTAAAACATGTAGTCTATATCATCTCTCAAGTGTAAGGGCTCTTGCATCATCATCAGTTTCCTTATCCTTTGACCCATTTGTTCTAAAGTAACTTACAAGGGGCACTGTTTAAGTGTTTATTCCTTTGATGAAATATCTGCTGTAGAGTTTAGTTTCATGAAGTTTTCTTGTTCTTCTGAGGTATGTGGTGCGTTCAATAAATTTTCAGACTTTTTGTACAGGCATTTAAAATTGTCGTAGACTCTTGAAAATTCAGTATGTTATTCCTATACATCTTATTAGATGACTGACCAATTTTCATGATTCCAGGTTCAAATGAATAGCTACCACAGCAATTGGAATACACCCTACAAAAGACTGATTGTCACAGCTGGTGAATTTCAATAGTGCAATCTGGATGTGAGAACACTTTAGAAGAATGATATGCAATAAAATTCTGTTTTAAACTTGGAAAAAATGCCACAGAAATGTATGGAATGCTTCAGACTGCTTTTGGAGCATCTTACATGAATCGAGCATCAGTTTTTGAGTCGCATAAGAGATTCAAGGAAGGCAGGGAGTCTGTGAGGGATGATGAGAGGTGTAGGAGGAGTAAGGAAGTCAGAACACCAGAGTTGATTGGCCAAAGGGTTTTGGGTTGAAGGTTAGGGTTACTATATTGAGGTTTTAAGGGAGTACATTGCAGCTAGAGGAGATTACTTCGAAGGGGACTAGAGTTTCATGTGTGTACTATCAATAAAAGTGCCCATACGAAAAAAGTCTGGAAACTTATTTAATGATCCTTGTAAGTAAGTAAAGTTGGCGACCATAGTTGAGGGCAACCCGAAGGCACCCTTTTCGATAGCTACTACACCAAGGTTTAGGGAAGGGTGCTACTCCTTTACCTTGATGGGTCCACTTTATTCTTGATCCATATCTTGTATTGGTGAGTTTTAAGGAAGGAGGCATCAAGTACCTTTTTTTGAGTCTTTGGTATGACTCGACCTGGGATTGAACCCAGGTAGGTCTCCCAGGCCATTGGCGAAGATTGTGTCATACCAAAGACTCAAAAAATAGTATTTGATGCCTCCTTGCTTAACAGCTATGTAAGGCAGGGATTAAGGGTAAGTGGAGCAATCCAAGGAAAGGAGTAGCATCCTCCCCTACACCTAGGTGTTGTAGCTGTTGAAAAGAGAGCCTTCAGGTCACCCTCGACTAAGGTCGCCAACTCTTCTGAGGTACTTCCGTTTTACTTTTTCTTTCATCTCTGTTTAATGGTTCCTGTTGTACTATTCACAGGTACTTTTTTTTCTTCAAGTGATCAGATACTTTCAAGTTTTGGTAGATCTATTCCTTCTGTTGTTTCTTTTTTCTCTTTTTTCCTTATCAGCATGGCACATTTTTCAATCTCAAATCCTATTCCTACATCCTGGCTGCATATTCTTACAGTTCGTAAAAGGATTTCTATTTTTTTTTTCATTTTTGGCAAATATCTTAATATTATCCATATACACAAAGTTGTTAATCTTTTCCTATAACTTTGTAAATTTGTTGCTCCCTGAGAATTTCCTAAGTATATCATTCAGTGGCATCATTACTATAGTAAATAGTAGTGGTGAGAGTGAATCTTCCCGGAAGATGTGTCTTTGAATTTTTACCTCTGCAATGGTTTGTCTTCTTGCTGCTAATTCCACTTTTCAGTTTTCCATGTTTTTTTAATGAAATTTAAGACTTTGTGGGATATTTTGCACATTTTTAGACATTTCATTATCCAAGTTGGTATAACTGTATCATATGTAGTCTATCCAAACCATGGCTACATTTTTTACCTTCTTTAAGAGGTACTGATGAGTATATAGTAGGTCATCTGTTCCTCTTATTCACTGGTGGCATCCTTTCTGTTCTCCTAGAAGTAGTCCCTGACATACAACTGAGTGATATATTTCTTCTCTTATCTGTGTGGTCAGGATTTTCCTCATCATTTGTAAACATGTGATTGGTCTATAGTTGCTGATAACTGCTTTTTGGTTGGTCGGGGGTCATTCTGGATCAGAAGAGTTTTCCCCTTTGTCATCTATTTGAGTATGCTTGCTTCATCTGGGTATTTACTCATTTGTTGAGACAATCTGTCATGGATGAACATGCTTTTTTAAATATTATTATCATCTCAAGATTATTTTTCTCCACAGTTTTTATTTTTGGATATTAATAAGTTCTCTGTACTGTCAAGATATTTTTTCTTTTTCTTTTTTTGTCAGCTTATATAAATATGTATAATCAAAATTTACTGTTAAAATGGTTGAAATCAGAAAAATGTAGAGCTCTCAACACAAAAATATGGAGAAATGTAATGATATCTAAATTATAAGATAAAGCAAGGTAAATTAAGACGGCCCATAACTTTTGCTGAATTAAGCATTTTAATTGACTACATATAAAAATCAGGTCATTATAATAATGATTTTTACCATTTCTGTTTCTCTCTACCTTTATTTCTTACCTTCTCTATTTTCAGTTCTTTTTCTCTTCATCCATCTACCTTTATTTCTTCCTCTTCTTCTCTACTCCCATTTCTTTCTCTTTACCCACTTCTCACCCTCTCTCTCCAAACTTTCAGGGTTTTTTTCTCTTCCTCCTTCAATATTCATTTCTTTCTTTCTTTCTTTTTTCTTTCTTTCTTTAATTTAGTCTTTTCCCCTCCTTCCCTCCCTCCGTCTACTTTTATTTTTTGTCTCATTTTCTGCTTTTATTTTTCTTTCCCTCTCCCTACTTTCTTTCTTTCTTTCTTTCTTTCTTTGCTTTTCCTCACTCTTCCTCTACTTTCAGCTCTTTCTCTTAATCTCTACTTTTATTTTTCTCCCTCTCCATCTCTTTACTTTCATTTCTTTCTCTCACTTTCTATTATCAGTTCTTTCTCTCACTCACTACTTTTATTTCTCTCTCTTTTTCTTTCTTTGTCTCTTTCTCTCTCTCTCTCTACTTTCGTCATTTCTTTATGTCACTCTCTACTTTCATTTTTTCTAACTCCCAATCTCTAGTTCACTTTTTCCTATTGTACTCATCTCTATTCCTTTTTCTTTTGCTCTGTCCTTCTCTACTTTCATTTCTTTCTTATTTCTGTATAGTTTTTATTTTTCTATCACCTTCTCTCTTCTATCTCTTTCTCTTTTTTCTTTCTTGTTATCATTGATCTACACTACTCACTTCTTTCCATAACTTTCACTATTTATTTGAATGATTTAATCTTTCTTTTCTGTCTTTTTCGTCTTTCTTTTTCTTTCATTCCTCGTTTTCCTGTCAACTTTCCGATCTTTTTCCAAATTTTACCAAATCAAAACAGTCACATTAAAATCTGTCAACTTCATTGATCTTTTCTTTTTTGCCCATTTTTGTATTCTTCTATCCTTTCATTCTCTCTCTCTCTCTCTCTCTCTGTCTTTCTCTTTCTCTCTAACAATCTCTTTCTCTTTCTCTTTTGTTTTTATTCAAACATTATCTTGAATCTTTTTTCACTTCCTCTTCTCTCACCTTCATTTCTTTCTCCTTTCTCATTTCTCTTTCTCACTCTCTTAAAATTTATCCCTTTCTAATCTCTATTTCTCATATTTCTTCTTTATTCTTACAAACAAATATTTACAAGTATATACTGACTCTTATTTCTCACTTTTATTCCTATATTTTTCTATCTTTCTCTTCTCTTTCGTTTTCTCTTTCACTTTTCCTCTCTCTTTATATTTCTATCTTTCTTTTCTTGCATATATTTCTTTCTCCCTATGAACAAATATTTATGCATCCATTCATTTTATACTTATTCTTTTTATTTCTATCTTTATCCACCCCTTCTTCTCTCTCCTTTCTTTCTTTCTTTCTTTCTTTCTTTCTTTCTTTCTTTCTTTCTTTCTTTCTTACTTTCTTTCTTTCTTTCTTTCAAGTTTTTTTTTCTTCAGACAGAAATATTTATATTTTTATCCATTCTTTTATACTTTTTCCTTCTCTCTCTTCTGTCTGTATTTTCTTGCAGCCTCTCTTTCTTTTACTCTCTATCTATCTATCATATTCTTTTTCTCTTGGTATTTTTTCTTATTATGGAAATATATTTTGATCACATTTTTATTCTCAGTATTACTATATTTCCTATCTCTCTCTTCTCTCTCTCCCTTTCTATCTCTTTCTTTTACTCAAACACTTTCTCTCTCTCTCTCTCTCTCTTTCTCTCTCTACTTCTTCTCTCTCTCTATCTCTTTTGTTCAATCTGTCTCCCCCCTCTCTCTTTAACTCTCTTCATTTTCTCTTGTTATTCCTTTTTTCTTACAACCAGAAATATATATACTTTTAACCTCACCTCTTCTCATTCTTTTCTATCTCTCTTTTCTTTTTTCCTTAACTTTCTTTCTTTCTTTCTTTCTTTCTTCTAATGCCTCTTTCACTTCTTTTTCTTCAAAATATTTAGCCTATTCATTATCTTCAAGCCAATCTAATTCTCCCCCCCTCTCTCTCTATCTATCAGCGTTTTGTAACTTTTTTTTAACCATTTCTGGACCCTTTTTTCTATTTCTCCCTTCTATCTCTCTGGTTTTCTTTCTTTCTTTCTTGTAATTCTTATGTTGAATGCCTCATTCACCTCTTTTTCTTTAAAAGGTTTCTAATCAAAATATTTAGCCTGTTTATTATCTTCCGGCCAATATAATTCTATCTCTCACTCTCCCTTCCTTTTGCACTCACTCTATTTTTCTATCTTCTTTACCTTTTTCTTTTTCCCCTCTTTACTCCATTCCAACCTACCCATTCAGATTTTCTCTACTTGCAAAGTTTTCTGATCGAAGTATTCAGTCTGTTGCCCTCTGGGACCTATTCAAGTCGATAGTTGTGAGCCATGCGCGAACCGGTCGTGACCATCGGCTGGAGGCTAAGTCCTAACTCCGCATATCAATCGTCTTCTGCCATTGAATCTAGAACGATCAGTCGCTTTTGTCGACTTTGGGGAACGGGGGTTTGTGCCTCCAGATAATTTGGTGTGTGTCTGTTTGGACACTGTTCCATTCTCTGGACATTGCCTTCAACAAAATTTTCGCGAAAGCCATTCAAAATGAAGTACATTTAAACTGTACTCATGTCAAAACTGCCCTCTATTCGCTTTTAAATAAGACACAATAATACAGTAATGTTGATGCTGTCGGTGTTTGTGGACGTGTGTCTACTCACTTTATATATTTGTTTATAAAAGGAAGTCACTTTTCTGAGTGTGCAAGTTAATTAAACACTGATCATTTGTATAACTGACCATCTATAAAGACGCAACAATGCAGAAAGTTATGTCTATTCAGAAGAGTTTGTTGTTCTAGTTCAAAAGGAAAATTCCGTAATTTCAAAAAGTACATACACGTTGGAGCTACAACCACTGGTTAAAAAATAGATGGTAAAATTATATTACAGGTAATTTTTCCTCTTAGCGTAATGATTATGGTCGTAGAAAATGACAGTTACATCTAGAGTTCAAATCCTTGATAAGGCAGTTAGCGTTTCACTTTATGCTAATGCTCTTGGGAAACGTATGAATAAATATTGTTTTCCCTTCAACTATGGGTAAATAGCTGGGCAGACCAGGCTCTTTAGCGCTGGTTGAACAACCAGTCTATAAGAAGGAAAACTCTGAATTCAAACACGTTTTACTCCGCTTAAAATTGACCTGGTGTCACATCTTGCCCATAGCGGAGGGTTTTGGTAAATACGGTTTGGGCTAAATGCTATTTACAGGATATTGTACATAAATGTATTATTATAATCATTATTATTCATTATACATTGATGTATAAAGATTAGTGTTATCATGTTGGTTACTATCATAAGTTCGTCATTTCGCCTGTTGTAACTCCCGGCCTCCTCCAAGTGTCTGTCATAATCAGTAAGCTGGAAGTTTTGAATCAAAGTCTTTATTCTCATTCTGCTGTCTATGCTTAGAGGACATCTTGTACCAGTTAATTTTTCGTAGTGTAGGGAGACTACATTCTTATCTCCCTAAGAGAATGGGCGTGTCTGTTGGATGTTTCGTGAGGTGTCACCTCGCAGTCACAGAAAACCATTCTCGATTCGATTCGGTTTTGTTTTTTGAACGGGAAAGACGTGTCTCAAACCCTGCCTGGGAACTGTAAAGCTATGTGGCTACTTTTTACTTCCCCTCATCAAGTAAGCCTTTTTCTATTTTTGTTTCTCTTTTAAATACAACTAGTTCATGAAACAATATGTATATATTTTTAGCTGTTGAGACACATCTATGTATTCTTTCTTCTTAATACCATTTGTATGTATATTATATATTTAAAATGTTGAATGCTCTTTCACATACAAGTGCGTTTATATTGTCTTTCCTTCCGCTGTGTTCAGTACTAGTATATCACGGATATACTTTTGCTAATATTGGTCCTTGTTGAGTGGAGACTTAACTAAATATCTTCACTACCTCTAAGCACATCATACAAGTATATGGGAGCCAGGTAGCTGTACGATTACTGTTTTGTGGGGTGCTGGTTCCAGGATTTGTTAAAAACAACACGTAGCATTCTTTTGTAGTTCCTATCTAGCTTTTTCTTTGAGTCTATCTTCAGAGTGCAGGTGGTACTATTTACCAACCCCTCCACTCGGGCAGGATATGACACAAGGTCAATTTTTAAGCGGAGTTTAACAGGTTTTGAATTCAGAGTTTTCCTTCTCCTAGAGTAGTTGCCTCACCAAGTCCGTCCTACTATTTACCCATAGCTGGAGGGAGAATAAGGGGGTTCATACCTTTCCCAAGGGTATTTGCCCGAAAGTGAACGTAATAGCGCGACTGGAGTACGAACTCGCGTACTACGATTCCGCAGTTCATCGCTTTAACCATTACACCACGAGGACAGAGTGCAGGTGGTGCAACTATACCTGTAGTACCTGAAGATGTCACTTGACTTTTTCAATAAACCAGAGTAAATATTTACCCAAACCCGCGGCAACGAGCAGGATATGACACGAGGTCATTTTTAAACGGGGTAAAGTCAGTTTAAATTAGATTTCTTCATCTAGACTAGTTACATAACCAAAACTAAAAGACCGAACTTGTTCTATTATTTACCAATATATAGAACAGATGGATTCGCGCCTTTCCCAATGGTATTAGCGCGGTATGAAGCGCAAATAGCCTCTTCCAGGATTTGAACTTCAGGCACCTGTTGCATATTGACGTTTGACAGAGCCGTCAACCAGGGATTTTTAAGGCTGGATGTTTCAGGTGTATATTCAAAGGGATTATCGGAAAACAAGCGGTGCGTGGGCGTAGGCAGCTCACGTGGGTTGAGAATCAAAAGCTACTTAGGTGGGTTGACAACCGGAATGTTTAGGCGTTGGGAAATTATATATAAACAGCTTCCCACAGACAGTAACAGTCAGTCACGGTCAGACACAGTCACGGAGAGCGGACAGTGAGTGCCCAGATGAGGTGGGGCCAAGTAGCTCACCTGGCGTACCCCGGTCGAGAAGCAGAAGAAGTGCTAAATGAGGCCCTGCATATGGAATCAACGTGGTTACGAAGTTATGGGTATAGCAGTCCTCCGCCTTCGTCTCCCTGTCTCTCTCTTTCTCTCTCTCACTTACAGAAGTTTCGACCCTAAGAAAGAATAAAGAGAGACGTATATTTTTATAACCAAGTGTTATGGTCCTTCATTCATCTTATGTCTATATAACACACCGATTCTATTTCCTCCGATGAAAACTGTTACAATAAACGTACATCTCTCAACCAGTGTGCATAACTTTTCTTGCACTGCTCGATCCAGTCGAAAGATGATGACTATAATCACAATGAAATCCGTGTATATCAGTGTATAATGGTGGTGATTTCTCATTTCAGAAATTCAGACTATAATTGTCAGAGATATGGTTATCGTTGTACGAAATGGACACGGCGACACGAGTTCAAATCTTGGACGAGACTGATTGCATTTCACATAGTACTAATACCCTTGGGAAAGGTATGAATCCAATTACTTTCCCTCCAGTTATGGGTAAATAGTAGGACAGACTGGGCTCTTCATCCTTGGTGAGGTAACTAGTCTAGGAGAAGGAAAGCTCTGAATTTAAACTCCGCTTAAAAATTGACCTTGTGTCATATCCTGCCCGAGTGGATGGGTTGGTAAATATGTATAATTGTCAGAGTTAACTTGGGTCCACTACAATGAGTCTAACAGTGTTATGGTGATACACACTATGACGTCACTGCATGGACCCTTCCCGACTCTATTAATAGTGACAGGCTCGATAAACGAGGCAAACGAGTTTGGTCAATTACCGGTGACCGTTACCGTCTGTATTTCCGTAAATATATACTGCTGTAGACCTTACATCTCTTTGTGTTATTCATTCCCGGCCCTTCAAAACCACAACACTTAGTGAGGAATATGACAAAATGGAGGGAATTATGATTAAGAAGATTATCCAACTTCTAAGTGAAAGAGAGGCTGTTTTGAAAAACAGCATTCAAAATCTCAATTTTTAGTTAAGCTTGAACACGATTTTTAGATAAGCTCGAACACAAACCCGTTGAAAATACGTAACTATTTCAACAATTTAATTTAAAAAAAAAAACATTTCCCACAAATATTATTCTCTCCGTCGAGATTTTTTCTTTTCATGGCCTTTTTTCTTAAAATCATGAATTTTACCCACTTTTTAATGATTGATTGATTTTAACGCCATTTCAACCCGTCTAAGGTTATTTTATGCCTATTCTCTAGGGAATTGCATACATTTATATATAACTTTTTTTGTATAGATGTTTCTTAAGAAATTTTTTGACACAATTACATGGTATCAAGTATTCCTATATAATCCAAATAATTGGCACACAGTTGTATGGTTTCAAGTCACAGCACGACTGGAGTTGGAACTCGATTATTACGAAACTGCGGTCCAGCACTTTAGCCATTACACTACGGGGACTGAAGTGTTTGGGTAAGGCCTTAAACCTATCAAAAAGCAGTTGTAGGTTCTGTCGAATAATGATTACTGTTGGGGAATAGTTGTCTCCCCAAACGAAAGATTGACACTTCACGAAAAAAGAAACAAGATGGCTGCTTGACAACACACCATTGTAGACAGTAAATTTGCTTATTCAACCTAATCCTGCTGTATCCTTGTCAGTGAGAAATAAATACGAATATTGTTGTGTAAAAGATATATTTAGCTTTTGTCTATTATATTTTGATGTTCCTAATATTTGGAGTTTTCACTGTTACAAAATATGATTCAGCCATTAAAATTCCTCCAGTGACTGGGCTCAACGGGGGAAAAAGGCTCTTTGGTAATATGAAATAATACCGTTTCTCTGCTTGAATTTGATTTTGGTAAAAAGAAGAGAAAAATCAAAAGAGAAGAATAAAAAGAGTGCACAGCGAAAAATTCTAAATAAAACTAAAACTAAAAAACTAAAAACTTTCAGCAGGGTTGAGAATACGCTGACTGTATTACAAGTAAAGGGGTAGAACTCTGAAAAGTGGTGTCCTAAGTATGGCAATAAACTGCATCTGATGATGTGGCTCTTGTTCTGGAGATTTTGGGAATATAGAGGACCCCTTCAATGCCATTACTCCCAGATTCACTCCTACTCGAAGTGGTAGTACCTGTTAGAGTTTCATCAATGTGAAAAATAAATATTAAAAAAAATTATTTCTATTCGATAGGAATACTTGATGCTATATTAAATTATTCAATAGATTATTTGTATTAAGATAGTTACTTGAAGCAATAACTGTTTATTATGGATTATTACAATTAGTTAGATGAAATCATATAAATGTGAGAAAACAAATGACTATAACTAAAAAAATAGTTACTATATTTATAGTTACTATATAATTATTAGTATACGATTTAATTATTATTAGTATATTAGTATTAATTATATAAATTAGTTATATTAGTATATTAGTATATCATTAGAATTAGATTTAACGTTACTGAATTATTTATTGTATATTAGTATTAGTCACATAAATTAGTTATATTATTATTAGTAGTATATTATTGGTATTAGATTTAACGTTAATAAAGAACTTTTTCCTGTATAGATCTATCACAGAAACAATTTTAATGGCGGAATCATATAATTAGCTGTTATTGCATTATTTTGTACTGCTATTCAAAGAAATTCAGTTTCCTTCTTCAGGTTTCCTTTTTGTAGCCATGTCCATGTTATTTCATGTGCAATGTCCTTTATTTGTCGTTTACCCATATAATTGTTTTTGTTCGCATTTTTGTTTTGGAGATTTTTTTATTATTGTTTTTTTTTTATATTGCTGTTACAATCTTTGCTTTTTAAAAATAATCTTCGAGTTCCTGAACGGTTGTATCTATGTAACCCTAAATGCTGGCGAGTCCTCTTCCGCCTTATTTTCTTGACACATGTGTGAACTTGGTTCATTCATTGTAATTATTCTTAAAACGGGGACACTCAGGTATTTATTCCTTTGATTAGATTTTTGCTGCAAAGTTTGTTTTTAAGTTTTCTTGTTATTTTGAGATAATGCTTTCTTATTTTTTCTTTCATTTCAATTTGCTTGATTGTGCCCTCTTTAAATATTTCCAAGCATTTGTAGTTTTCGTTTTCTCCCAATGTTCAGATGCTTTTCTGATTGGGCAATTCAATTCCTTCAGTCATTTCCCTTTTTCCTTTGTTTATTATAAGTCAGGCACATTTTTCAATCCCTAATTCCATTCTTATATCATAGCTATTGACTCTAATAGCCTGTATATGGCATTCTGGTTTTTTATCTTGGCAAATGTCTAGATATCATTCACATACATTTTATTGTTTACCTTTTCCAACGATTTTCTAAATTTGCGGTCTCTTTTCTTAGCATATCATATTTAACAACCCCTCCGCTCGGGCAGGATATGACACAAAGTCAATTTTTAAGCGGAGTTTAACAGGTTTGAATTCAGAGCTTTCCTTCTCCTAGACTAGTTGCCTCACCAAGGCTGAAGAACCTAGACTGCCCTACTATTTACCCATAGCTGGAGGGAGAATATTTGGATTCATACCTTTCCCGAGGGTATTAGTGCTATGTGAAATGCAATCAGTCTTGTCCAGGATTTGAACTCGTGTCACCGTGTCCATTTCCTACGACGATAACCATTACACCACGGGTACATTTTCTTAGCAGATGATTGAGTGGCATCATTGCTAAAAGAAATTTCAGTGGCGATAGACAGTCTCACTGAAAGATGCCGCTTTGAATTTTTTTATTAAAAAGCGGCAAACTGGACTGAAAATCGCTTTATTCTCTTAGTTGTATGATTTCGTTTCTTTATTTAATGGCATATCAACTTTCGTGGATTATTTAATGTCAAATCCATTCTTGTGGAAGAACATCAATGATACTATTTAACCAATAGCTGAGGGTTTAGGAAGTTCATTATTTAATGGTATTTGTCGAAAAAAGGACCTAAGAGCGTGACTGGAGATAAAATTCGCTTACTTCGAGACCGCAGTCCAGCATTTTAGCCATTACGCTTCTCCAAGTCGTAGTATTTTAATTATTGAGCAAACAAAATGGAATGATGTTCTATTGTTATTGTAATGTACAAAAAATACGATCATTATAGTATAGATTAGACAAGGGCACATGGTAGATTAGCATTCGGCTCTTTGTCCAAGGGGGTTGAGTGTTCACCAATGGTCCGGGAAACTTTGCGTTCAATCCCAGGTCGCGTCATACCAAAGACTTTAAAATGGTACTTGATACCTCCTTGCTTAGCACTCAGCAATATAAGGTACATATCAAGGGTAAAGTGAAGCAATCCAGGGAAAGGAGTAGCGCCCTCCCCTACATCTCGGTGTAGTACCTACTGAAAAAGGAGCCTTCTCGACTACAATTGCCAACTTACTACTACATGGTAGATAATGTTGGTAGATAATGTTGGTATGAAGATTTGGTTTGGTTGGTTTGATTGGGTTTCATGGCATATCAACTATTGTAGGCTATTTAATTCCAAATCCTGTTTGTACATATATTCTAAATATATGATTAGTAAACACATTTTGTTGGTAACATTTTTAAACGAGCCAGAGCTTTTTTTTTGCATACAGTTAAAAGGTTTCAAGTATTTCTATCTTACATGAATAATTCTATACATCATTTGTTTGCACATAGAAATGGGTATACATAAAATGGATATACATAAAGGATTTGTTAGTGAATAGTTTGTTAGTTATTTCATTTTTAAATGAGTTACAAGTTTTTTTGTACTCTACTAGAGCTATTATTTCTACACAGTTAAATGGTTTTAACTATTGCTAACACTCATTATTCGATTCAATATTAAATTATTTGTTGGAAAAATTTGTAGGGGTTTCAAGTATTTAACACTAATTATTCTGTCTTTAATTCGAATCATTTTGAGATGAGGCTTCTTAATCTGAGAATTAATCTTTTTTATTTATTGCGGACTTTTTGTCCTCATCTTGGTAGTTTTTTTGTTGTTTCTTCTTTCACTACGTTTCGGCCAAATTTCACCTCTGGGCTTCTTCAGGTGATTTACCGCGACGTGGTGCGATAGACAACAACTATGGAAGGCAGTAATTACTGAGGATACGGTTACAAGACTCAACATTCCTATCCGAGGTTGCGGTAAATCACCTGAAGAAGGCCAGAGGTGAAATTTGGCCGAAACGTTGTGAAAGAAGAAACAACGCAAAAAAGATGAGGACAAAAAGTCCGCAATAAATAAAAAAAATTAATTCTCAGACTAATTATTCTCTTCAACACTTCATTCATTTACACACACTCAAATGGTTCCAAGTGTTGCATTGTATCACTAATAATTCAATTAGGCATCACTCATTGTTTACATACAGTTAAATGGTGAAACGGTTCTATTTCTAACAATTCACTTTAGCATAAGTCATTTGTTTGCACACACTTTAAATGTCAAACAGTTCTATTTGAGCCATAGATAGGGCCATATCAGGTGCTACCACTCCAAGTCAGAGTGGACCTGAGAGCAAAAGCAATGAAGGGGTACTCAGCATTCCCAAAAGCTTCCGGGCTGGAGCCTCGCCAGTAGATTGTTTAATGTCATATCTAGGACACTCGTTAGTTGAGCGGTGTATTCTATTGTCCCTGGGATGGATATAAAGAATGTGTAGCGCCATTCCTTCATTGGAGACTATTAATTTGGGTTTTAATACCGAACGATAGATTATAATAAGTTATTATTTAGTAAGATTTGTTCCTTTTAGCATAAAAACCTCAGGATTCTTATAGCACCTGCTATTCTTAAGTGGTCACCCATCTAAGTACTGAGCTTGCTTAACTTCAGTGTTATGAAAAGAACCGGAGATGTTACTAAGTTGTTGGTGATTTAGTAATTTTTACGAAACGTAGTAATAAAACAAAAAAGGATAAGAACATAAGTCCAAACACCGAGCGGTGACATTATGATTTTATTCGACTCTATAATCTGTATATAAATTTACAGTGGTCTCATTTGCTTCCCTAAGCAACAATATGATAATAGTTTTTACATTTGTATATTCATAAAATCTATGACATCCACAAAATATAAATATCCATCTTTTTACACAAACTTCACCCATACATGCACATACGTGTAAGTTTGTGTGTGCACAAGAGAGTATGTGTGTGTGTATGTGTGTATGTATGCGTAGGTGGAATCTAGTGTCAATAATTTCTGTTTAATTAAGGAATTAAATTCTAGTCAAAAAATAGGACACATCCATTTATGAAATGTCGACCAAGTTTTCTTTATGATATTACATCGAAAAATCTGGCACCGGTTTGAGGAAAAATAATGTCACAGTTTTCGGGTTAGTTCCTGTATTAGAACTCTCAGCTATTTCCTTGATATTTTCCTCTAAAAATTATTAAATGAGAAGAGAGAAAAAGAAGAAATTAGGGAATGAATTGAACGTGAGCAATAAGATGATGAATGAAAGAAGGGACAGAAAAAACACATACCTACATATAACTAGAGAGAAAACTGCTGTAAGTTATCTCTCTCTCTCTCTCTCTCTATATATATATATATATAAAAGTTGTAAAGTTGGTGACCTGAAGGCTCCCTTTTCATTAGCTACAACACCGAGGTGTAGGGGAGGGAACTATTCATTTCCCTGGATTGCTCTACTTTACCCTTGATCCGTACTCTATAATTCTGAGTGTTAAGCAATGTGGCATCAAGTACCATTTTTGAGATTTTCTTATTTGCCGATCTGGGACTGAATCCCGGTCTCCTGGGCCATTAGCGAACTCTCAACCCACATGGCCAATATATATATATATATATGCTTTATATATATATATATATATATATATATATATATATATATATATATATATATAATTTTAATGGACGCTAAAATTAGCATTTGAATAAAGATTTTTCTCTCATACTTTAATTCTCTCTTTTTCTCTCTCTTCCTCTCTTTCTATATATCTCACTCTTCTTTTCTCTCTGTCTGTCTCTCACACACACAGAAACGTAACTGCTATCATTGTAGGAAATAGTGAACTACTCAAGTTTAGTTGGTTGGTTTCTTGGTTTAACGGCATATCAACCTTTGCAGGTTATTTAATGCCAAAGCCATTCCCCTAGAAAAACAGTAGTGGAACTATTTAACCCATAGCTGGGAGGATAAGGGGGTTCATACCTTTCCCAAAGGTATTTGTCCGAAAGTGAACGTAATAGTGCGACTGAAGTTCGAACTCGCTTACTACGATTTCGCAGTCCATCGCTTTAACTATTACATCCCGAAGACACCCCCTGCCCAAATTTAAATCCTAGACGAGGCTGTTTGCACTCCGCTTCCCACTAATGCCCACGTCAAAGGCGTGAATCCTTCCCTTTTCTCCACAACTATAGTAAAAAATAGGGCAGACTGGACTCTTTAAACTTGGTATGGCAACCAGCCTAGGAGAAAAAAAAATCAGTATCCAGACTAGCTGTATTCTATTGAAAAATTGGACTTGTGTCGCATCTTACCCTTGGTGGATAGTTTTGTTAAACTCGCACAAAGACACACACAAAAGAAAAAATATGTTACCTTATTCTCTTAGTTAACGCCTGATATGAACTGGATTTTTTTCTGACAATGATAAAGTTAATTACAAGATCGTGAAAATCGATTTCTTTAAGTAACAACTCAGTGCTGGTCAGTAAATTAAACGTTCTTTGAAGTGATATTGAATCAAACATTTTATTTCATTTATGAGCTAATTTTCAACGATCTACCTTCCACCAGCTACAGGGTGGAACGATAAAATTGTCGCCCGAGAAAAGACGACATGATTCCATTTCCGTTTAATGAAAACCGGTTTTCTTTTTTTGTTGCAGGCCATCTACGAGTTGGCCAGTTGTGTACAAATCCCATGGACGATAGGAGCCTTCTATCATGTCTGAAAGTGACACAATGTTCAACGAGCGAGATCGGAGATGCGCCGCTGTACAACTCATGCACTCTACCGATCCAAGTTATGACAACAGGGCTATTGCCAGCACTCTCAAAATGCGAATCCGGACGGTTCAACGTGCCCAGGGTGATGAAAACAAAGTTTCCGACTATGGTTATGGTCTTTGGTGTGGTTTCTGGTGAGGGCCACATCATGCCACCTCACATTTTCGAAGTCGGCTTGAAAGTCAACACCAAAGTGTACTGGGATGTGCTGAAGTGTGTGGTGATCCCTTGGTGCAATCAGGTGGCCGGTGGCAGACCCTGGGTGTGGCAGCAGGACTCGGCGCCGGCCCACAAGTCCAAAGAGACACAGGCTTGGCTTCAGAAGGAGTGCTACGACTTTGTGCCCTTCTCTCACTGGCCCCACTCCTCCCCCGACCTGAACCCGCTGGACTACTTCGTTTGGTCATACGTCGAGAACATCACCAACATGACCTCCCACAACACCAAAGCCAGCCTGATTGCCGCCATTTTCCGAGCTCCCGCCGGCGCTTATGGAAAAGGCAGGCTCTTAGTTCCGGATCCGTATCGAGGCGGTGATTGAGGCTGAAGGCGGCTACATTGAATAGATGTCAACTCTACTACATAACCAAGTTACCTGAATTGATTTTTCAATAAAAGTTTTAAAATAAAGCTGTAGTGTTTTTTTCTTTAGGACGACATTTTTATCGTTCTACCCTGTACAGAAACAAAAGCGGTGCAATGGTTAGTAAGCAGGGCTATCAGACCATTGCAATTGAGTTCGATCCTCTCTAGGTACTTACTACTTCTCATTGTGTCCTAAAATAAGGTAAGCTTTGTAAATGACTTCAGAAATGGACCGCTGGTGAAGATAGCTTTACAGAATGTAAAAATTCGTATTTATTCTCAATGCTAGTTGTCACGTGGTATCCCACTGAGAAGATAGAAATAAGATTACTACTATCCTCGTGTTTGAATTAACAGTGCAAGCCATCAGAGAATGACCGTTAAGACATCATAGTAATGTAGGTCAATCCCAAAGTAACAAACCCAGGTCAGAATGGAAAAACAGATGTTTGTACTTGGTGACCTGATGGATAAAGAACGGGATACTGAGTGACATCTAGTAGCCCTAAGGAGTCGCCTGACACGGGAAGGAAGAAGGCAGAAGCCAAATGATTGGCTGGGACCCTAAGACGGAAGTGGGACCTTCTTCCCGTCAGCGAAAAAAGATAATAAGAAAGTTAGTTGTTGGACAGGGTTCGTGGCAGACGGAACCAAAGCCAAGTACTCCGGGTAGAAGAAGACGAAAAGAATATCTCGGACACGAAGGAGCCATTTCTTCAAGCCAGTACTAAAAATAGCATAAAGTCTATTAGCCCGTAAAAGAAGAAAGATTCTCCACAGGAATCCGTCAAAAAAAAAAAAAGATAAGTAACTTTGGGACTGTTTCTCCTTATACCCAATATTATATACCCTCTCTCTCTCAATTTGAATGAAAAACGAAAGAACAGAAAAGAAGAGAGACATTTATGTTCATGGACAATCCATTTATGATATATTTGACACGTTGAAGGTGTATATCTACGTGTAGTAAAAGATTGATATATTTTAATGTTCCCACGTGCTTGAAGTTGTTATTTGCAGTGTCTGCTACGAGTTTGTTATGTCATATTTCTTTTTCAGCTTCTATTCGCCTTATGATATGCTCGCTTAAAATTGTCCTGTAAATTCCTTTAAAATATCACACGGGAAACCGGAATTGCCGACTACTATAATTAATATTATTATGTCTAAACCTAGAGGTCCATATCTTCCATTGTTCTAGGGGAGGAAGACTAGCGGCCTTGGTGGGTGTGTGTATAGTGTGGAATTTGGAACCCCTTGCCAGCGGCGGTCAGTCTAGCCATAAATTAATCCCCCACATAATATGCCCGTTCCTATATGCCTGAGGAAAAACTCTGAACGAGAACTTATTCTACGAGGGATCAAGTGCCAGTTTGCCCCGTCTTCTCAGTGCGAAAATAAAGTCCCGTTTTGGGATCTTAGTGAATTTGCCGTCACATAGTTTTAACCCAATTTTGTTTCGTAGGCCACATCTTATCACAAACACACACACACACACATTCGTAAAATCTCTACGTGAAATAAGTCTCAACAAGAAACATGAGTTCAACCTTGAAAAACGACATGACTTGCACAACATGAAGGAGTGAAAGCTCAAATGAGGTTAGCGTGTGATATAATTATATTAATTGTAATAACTGCGAAAATACAGTAGTCGTTTTATACAGAATTGCTGCACGACTAATGTAATAGATTAGGACTTCTGTACGTGTAAATTTTCCTCTTTTATCAGGAGAGTTGCGTTTTTTTAATAAACTACCTGTACATACAAGACGGACAGATGGAAATAATTAGACTTGGGAAGTTGTATTTCGAGGAGGGTGAGGCTTTTTGAGTTGAAGAGTGGAAATAGTGTCTTTTGAATTCCTTATATAAATACGGTTGCCAAAATCTTAGTGTACGTTATTATGCAATAAAACCTGTCAAAGAATCTAAGAGACGTTGATAAAACGTACACAAGTGTATATGCTGAATGCACAGCTGGCAGGGAGGCCGTAAAAATCATGGAAACGTAATACATCGTATTCAAAGAAAGAAAAGGTTTTAAGAAGCAGTCCAATACAAACACCAAGTTCGAATAAGTGTCCTTGCATAAGGAAAAGCAATTCCTCGACTGAAGAATGCTACATCTGGAGCCTGTAACTCAAACTAAACAATAAAAATTGTTACATTCCTTAAAACTCGCAGTCACATTGCTATGTAAGATCTCATAAAGACTTGGTTTCTTTTAAGATCGTTTTATTCATTGAATGAGTATTGAGATTATCGACAAAAGCAATACACAGACCTCACGGAGTAACTGTAAAATCTTGTATAATAAAATTATGAACATAGGAGTTATGCATGGTTATAAACATGTGTAAAGAAGTGCAACGGTCAATAACTCTCCCCCCCTCTCTCTCTCTCTCTCTTTCTCTCTTTCATACTCACGTATATATATATAAAAGATATATATATATATATATATATATAGAGAGAGAGAGAGCGGAATTTGTTGACGCAAATAAAAAGAAATATAATAGATTTAAAAGGAAACTGTGTGACTACTGTATTTTTCATCTTCAATAATAATCTTCTCTTACATTTTAGAGTATTATTGGTGACTCACAAACCATACCATATTTCAATGTTGATCTTTAGTTGTAACTTATTGTAATAATAGCAATCGCAAAACACATCTTCAAATAAAAATTAAAAAACACCCCAGTGTGACGCGAAAACTTTACTTTTATCCCAAAACGGGGTTTTATTTTCGCACGAGTGAAGACGGGGCAGGTTGGCACTTGATCCCTTGTAGAATAAGTCCTCGTTGAGAGTTTTTTCCTCGGGCACATAAGAACTGGCATATTATGTGAGGGATTAATTTAGGGCTAGACTGACCGCCGCTGGCAAGGGGTTCCAAATTTCACACTATACACACACCCACCAAGGCCGCTAGTCTTCCTCCCCTAGAACAATGGAAGATATGGACCTCTAGGTTGAGACGTAATAACATTAATTATAGTAGTCGGTAATTCCGGTTTCCCGTGTGATATTTTAAAGGAATTAATAGGACAATTTTAAGCGAGCATATCATAAGGCGAATAGAAGCTGGAAAAGAAATGTGACATAACAAACTCGTAAAAGACACTGCAAAAAACAACTTAGACCACGTGGGAACATTAAAATATATCAATCTTTTACTACGCATAGATATACACCTTCAACCTGTCAAATATATAAATGAACAGTCCATGAACATAAATGTCTTTCTTCTTTTCTTTCGTTTTCCTTCAAATTGAGAGATAGAGAGAGGGTATATAAAATTGGGTATAAGGAGAAACAGTCCCATGGGTACTTATCTTATTTAGATGGATTCCTGTGGAGAATCTTTCTTCTTTTACGGGATAATAGACTTTATGCTATTTTTAATACTGGCTTGAGGAAAATGGCTTCTTCGTATCCGAGATATTCTTCGTCTTCTTTTACCCGGAGTACTTGGCTTTGGTTCTGTCCCCTACGAACCCTGTCCAACAACTAACTTTTCTTATTATCTATTTCCGCTGACGGGAAGGAGTCCCCATTTCCGTTTTGGGGTCCCAGCCAATCATTTGGCTTCTCTTTTCTTTCCCCTGGCCAGGCGATCCGTTAGGGCTACTATATGTCACCCCGTATCCCATTCTTTATTCATCAGGTCGCCAAGTACAAACATCTGTTCTTAACGGTCATTCTTTGACGGCTTGCTACTGTTAATTCGAACACGAGGATAGTAGTAATTTTATTTCTATCGTCTCAGTGGGATATCACGTGACACAAGTAACAAATGAAGGTATGAAAATAAATTCTAATTATGCCACCTGAAGAAAATGAAGATTCAAAAATCTAATCAAACTAAATGACAAAAAAATTATGAGAATAAAACAACAACAATAACAAAAACAATAATAATAATAATAATTATCATCATCATCATCTTGTGCCATCAGCACGGATATCCCCGACCCTCTCTCGCCACCCCTCCTAATCGTTCATCGCTTCCGGCAGGTCCTCATGGCTACCCCCCGTATCATCACTGAGCTGCTGTATGTAGGTTCGAGCTGATCACTCTACTTTTGCTCGGCCATGTGAAGGGGTCCATAGGAGTACAATAATAATTATGATAATAAAGAAAACTTGCTGTCTTGAAAATTTTGCCATCCCAGCGAATGAAAATTAAAGAAAACGAAAAGAGAGACAAGTACCTAGAACTTGCCAGTGTACGACTACGGGTCTCAAATAGAAGGTTGCACTGTTCACCAAATGTACGGTTGTAATATAGCATGGCGCAAATAGACGCTTGCAACGCTGCGGTGTTCAAATGGAAGTTACTACAAGTACGGTCCCGATAGACATTTGTTAAACTACTTCTACGCATACCCATTTGTACCACCACGTGGTGAATGGGCTTATGCAAGTCTTAAGTTGTAGTCGGACCCTTTTATAAGCACGCCGTAGTAATAGGTGACAAATACAAAAAACTCTGTCTTAGTTCACTAACACAAAAGTTTATTTTAAGTAGACGTCGGGGAGAAAAAAATCAGAGTATGAAAACTGAGTGACCCACAGAGAGAGACAACATATCATGAAGAGAGAGAGAGAGAGAGAGAGAGAGAGAGAGAGAGAGAGAGAGAGAGAGAGAGAGCTGACACAGACCTTGAATTTTCTTTCTGGTTTTCTATTGTAGTTCTAACGTGTTCGCTCGCTGGTTTCGTCTCCACATCTGCGTGTCTGGTGTGAAACTCCTTTTCGGAGCACACCGCCAAATGGGTGCTATAACTCACAGCCGTCTTCACATAGCTATATTTAGTCTTCAATTCAATATCTCTACCCTGCCGTGCCCGGCCGCCAACTAACTCTTTTTCTGTCTCCTACCTCGCGCCCACTGCCCAAACAGCCTTTTCGTTTTAGTTCCTTTCAGTCAATCAAAACTCGTTGTTTAGTTCCTTTCTGCCAATCAGAACTCGTTGTCGAATTGCTGCTGATACATTTCCACTTTTAACCTGGGCGTCCCTAATTATTTTACAGTCAGAGAACTAAGGAAGCTGTGGCACATGAGGGTGACATGGATACCAATTGTAACAGGCACGCTCGGAACAATCTCCAAAGGCTTGAGTGTATTCTGTGTGTTTATGTGTCTGCTTGGGTGTGCGTGTCCATGTAAAAAGAAAAAGAAGAGATAAAAAATAAGAAAGAGGAATAACAAAGCATTGACTTCCTGAAGACGACGTAAAACGTTAGAAACACGTATTGGAGAAGAATAAATAACCTAAAAACAAATTCTCTTGTGGACCTATTTATTTTAAAGTATTGGACCAACAAAAAATTATATAACTATTCTCCCTCCAGTTAAGAGTAAATCATTGGGCAGCCCGGGGTTTATAACAGTAACATGGTGACCAGTCTAGGAGAAGGAAAACTCTGAATTTAAGCCTGTTAAACTCTGTTTAAGAATTGACATTGTGTCGCACCCTGCTTGTTCGAAGGAGGATGCGTAAATACATACGGGAGTATTTTCCGTGGCGTAGTGGCCAAAATACTGGATTGCGGTATCTTAGTAAGCGAGTTCGAATTCCGATCGCGCTATTACGTTCACTTTCGGATTAATACTCTAGGGAACGGTATTGAACCTCTTTATTCAGCTATAACTAAAACTGTATCACTGCTGTTATACAAAGATGTCTTTGGCATTAAATAACCCACGAAGGTCGATATGCCATTAAAGAAAAGAAACCAAACCTAAATACATGCAATAATATCAATGTAAAGGAGAGTTGATTAGATATTAATATCATCTCCAGATTCGGATTAACTCGCTCTTAAATCTCTTTATCACCCTATAAATATACGTTTAAGTTCTCAGTTCTAATATACGCTTTCTAATGGATTGCATTTGAAGCCATTTACTTCGTTCAGCTTGTCTGCTTCCTATTACAAACCAAGACAATCTCCCATGTTTAATGACGATATAGCAAGACGCACCAGACCTAAACACAATTAACAGTCAATACAAAGTTAACAAATAGCTACAGCTGCCCCCTCAACGACCTACTAAGGTTTTACAGGGCCAGACATAAACATGGGAACTATTGACTGAAACAGCTAATTGTTAAACAAACCTGTATCTGACACCTTTATTTATGAGGCAGAATTTGTATTCCAAGACAAGACGCAGTTCAGAATGCCAATGCACAGAGAAAGCTATACGAAAAGGGGAAAATTGATTTTTGCTTGAAGAAAGTAAAACTAATGCCGCGTAAAAAGAAAAAAAGGAAAGAAAACAAAAATTACGCAAGCGACTAGTTTTACCAGTGCAGATTAACACAACTTATTTCTTGTCTCTGGCCCGTAAAATGATCAGGTAAATCCTTTCTGCGCTAACATAAGAATGCCGCTATATAATTTTGATCTATTTACTTATCCATACATATCTTACACGCATCTACAGATACAGGGTGTTTTTATAAAAAACGTCATCCTAAAGCAGGTAAAATTCATGCAGACGTAAATTTTATGTTAGAGTTAACAAGACAACTGTTTTATATGGTTGCTTTCTTTTTGGATAGACCCCGTATATGCCCCAATAAAGGCAGATTAAACCATCTAACAACATATCCTTATTCCCTGAGTTATGGGTTAAATATTACCACTGTTGCTCTTCTACAAGGATGGCTTTACCATTTAATAACCTACGACGAAGGTCGATATGCCATAAAACAACCGAAGTGACAACATTTTTCTTTTTGTTGTTCCTAAGCAGAAAGTGTTAGTTTCCATATACTTATACCTTGAGTAAATGGAAAAAGCGTATTTTTTTATTATTTAAACATTATTTTTATGGCCTTGGTAATGAAATTTTAAAAACATTATTGTAGACTATATTTGGGGGCTGAAATTGATTTACATTACAGCTGCATATCTCGAAAAACAACTTAAAATATTTTCGTTAATTTTTGTATAACTTAAGTATCTACATATATGTAAATTTTGATTCATATATTGTCTCATTCAGACCGTTTGTAATATGTAAACTTGCATGCCTTTACATTGAAAATAAATTAATTCATAAATTCTGTTCCCAAGGCATAGGAATAGAGTTTGAAGGGAATAATGACCAGTTTCTATTCTTTCACAACATAAATTAAAAAATAGCACATATCATCTTGAAACAAAATTTGTGTTAGATAGTGTTAAGTTTTGTTTCAGCCTTCGTGCTGGTAGTAAAGTGTGGTATCTGTTCACCTTGCTCGGTTGTGTTCTTGTGTATGGGTAGATATGCAAACATATAATGAATTTTAAATAGGTTTTACAAGGCATTGATAATGAGTTCAATTTTCTGTACATGGTAAAGAGTAACCTGGTTTAAAGCACATCTATATCAATCTCTAAGAAGACGTGTTAATGTCGAGTATTGCATGCTAGTCTGGCAAACTGTCGATGATAAATTCACAGTACTTTGGATTTTTAAAAGGATTTATGACATTACATGAAAATGTTATGTGACTAAAGTTTTGAAAACATTGCTTATTGAAATGACAGAGATGAATGCCAAAGCTTTAAGTTTACAAGTGACACAATATAAATAAAGATGTTAATATTTTAAAAGAAATTTAAAATCGAAATGACGAAACTCAGTAATCCCCAATTAGCGTGACCAAAAGGCTGCACTGATTAAATATGCATATGGCCCAGGAGACCGAGATTCGATCCCAGATTTAGTCATATTAAAGAGTCAAAAAATGGTACTTGATACCTCCTTGCTTAACACTCAGCATTATAAGGTACATACCATGGGTAAGGTGGAGCAATCCAGGGAAAGGAGTAGTACCTTCTCCTACACCTCAGTGTAGTAGCAATTGAAAAAGGAGCTTTCTGGTCACTCTCGACTATGGTCTCCAAATTTACTTTTACTTACTTTATATATATATATATATATATATATATATATATATATATATATAGGTATTATTCGGTCCAGTTAAACCAGAGTTGGGAGTAATTCCTTCAGGACAGGAAAATCATTCAAAAACTGAACATTTAAATTTTCCTGGTAGAGAGCTCAATGTAATAAGATCTGAAGAAGTCCTGTTAAATTTTTCTTCGTGTTTTTGGTTTACATCAGAAACACATAACAGGATCGAAATAAATTTATAATCCTAAAGTAACCGGTCTTTGGTTTTTCTTAAAGAAAGTATATATATATATATATATATATGTGTGTGTGTGTGTGTTTGTGATAATCTAGTTACGCTGACAGCATGAAGTTCGCTGAATCTGTCTCGCCATTAATTCCTAACATTCATCGTTCCAGGTAAGTCATCTAGGCTTCATCCATGTCCGCACAAAGGTTGTGTATGTAAGTCATGGCTAGTTGATCAACGCTGGCAGGTCCATGTGTTGGAGTTCATAAAAAATAAAAACTAATGAGCTCTAACTGGTTTAAAATAAATTTACCTATAAACTATTCGCTCACAAATTATATATATATATATATATATGGGATTTCGCTTTAAATAACCCACAAGAGTTGATATGCCATTAAGACTAATAACTAAACCAAACCAAACTAAACAGCCAACGCGTATCGTAAAACAACTGGAGGAAGAATAATTGGACACATACTTTTCCCTAGGGGGATAAGGGCTATGTGAAACGGAGACAGGCTCGTCCAGTTTTTGAACACGGGTGGCCGTGTCCATTTCATACGGCAATAACCGTTAGGCTACGAGCACCTTCTTATTCCTTTCGTATACATATACAGATGTATAAGTATCTATTCAAATGAGTGTGTGCGATTCCTTTTTCTCACAGTGCAAGAGCGACAACTCACTTTTTTCTTTGGCAGAAATTTAAGAAAAAAACACTTTTATTTGATATTAAAATAAGCTACAACTTGAAGCATGCCTTTTTTTGTCTTCTTGAAGTACTAAGATGACCAAAAAATTCACGGCGGAAAATTTATTAGATAGAAAAAGAAGCGAGAAAATTAGTCCGAAACATATTTGCGGGTATCAAAGGTATTTTCGTTTCTTTATTAATCAAGAGTAGTCATATTCTAAACGCATAACTTTGCAATTGGTCAGCTATTGTTTTATTTTATTTTACTTTCCGAATTATGCGTGCTCTGAGGCTCGATTTAAAATGCATCAGAATAGCCAGAATCTCAATACTTATATCCGTTAATACAACATCTGAAGCAAATGGTATATCATAATTGTATTGAGAACGAAAGGACGACAAAAGGGAATACTACCCTGATCTAAAAAGACTACCCAAAAGGAAACCTTGAAAGCAACTACAGACCAATAACGTGTTTAATTCTTATGTGGGAGATCCTAACTCTACAGATAAGGGAAGATATTTATTACTCGCTTGAAACCTGTGGTTTGTTTCTTAAAGAACAGAAAGGATGTCGCAAGGGAATAATAGGAACAGATGACAGACTACGATCCCGCAAACGTGGAATGTCTGAAAATGTTCAAGATATGTTCTCAACTTCATTATGTGAGCTATGGAAAACTGAGATTTGGTTTGGTTTCTTTGTTTAATGGCATATTAACCTTCGTAGGTTATTTAATGCCAAAGCCATCTTTCTAGAAGAACAGTAGTGGTACGATTTAACCCATATCTCGGAGGATAAGGGGGTTTATACCTCTTCGAAGGGTATTTGTTCGAAAGTGAACATAAGAGCCCGACTGGAGTTCGAACTCGCTTACTATGATTCCGCTGTCGAGCACCGTAACCATTACACCAGGAAGACACCCCCAGAAAAACTGAGGAGTGAAACTTGCAGAAGAAAGACGAACCTTAGCTGAGATAAAAAAAATCCAAAGAGACATCTTGAAGGGAGAATCGTTATTACTTCTACTATTTGTCATAGCAATGGTGTAGTAAAAAACTGCAAAAATTAAACTTTATAAAGTTGCCAGAAAAGATAAACCACCTCATGGATTTGTATATATTAAGATATCTGGCAAAACTGAAAAATACGTAAACCCTTATATAGGTGGGAGTGTTTTAGTCCGTGTGTGTTTATGTGTGAATGGTGTTTTTATTACGGTCCACTTGGAATTGTAAATATTTAACGTGTTGTGTAAAATTCTTTTGGAAAATTAGTAAACTCACCGCTTGATCCGAGACTTGCCAGAAAAGAAGAAGGGTCAACGCCACGTAGACCTGGTTAAAACAACTTTCTGGCAAACTGGTTGGCGAAAGCAACAGCCAATCAAGTGCGCGGAAACCAAGGTCTACGTTGGTAAATCTTTAAAAGGCGAACTTAGCTGGTAGCGTTTTAGTTTTGGGTGCACCCCCGGCCTTTTTGGCTGGAGTGAGGCCCAAAAAAGGAACAATGGCAGACTTGAAGCTGCAAGGCTCCTAGTTTCGGGTCGGCGAGCAGCACTATTGACACCTTTGGTACCCATGTATAACACTAGACCTTGCTGTCTAGTTGAAGCTATAACCCGGCATCAGTGCCTGGACCCAGATTTGGGTTCATGATACAACTTGGCTCATTAGACTCACATTGCACTAAGTGAGTAAATGACCAGCACAGACTAGCAGGGTTCGAGTCTCGATTCGTTCTCGACCTACCCATCCCCTTAATCCCCACTAATCGGCCTTCCGGTCATTGACCTTGTATCAAGCCCTGTCTGGTGGTAGGCAGAGGCAAATATAATCATACTGAGTGGGGTTGAGCTGGCGAGGAGGGGTATTATGTTGAAAGCTCCCAATGACCCTGCTAAAAAAACTTAACTGATGACGCCATCCAGCGCCTTTTTAATCAAATAAGCGTATTTATAACATACAAATCATGAAAATCTACATAGGAATGGAATTTAGAATTGTGAAATGCTTAGAAGAAAACAAGAAAGAAAGAGAAACAACGGAAAGTATAAAATTGACCAATCATGAAAGCATCAGAACACTTTGAAAAAGAAAGAAAACTACAAATACCTGTGTATATGAGAAACAGATATTATCAAAGAAACACAAATGTTTTGTTTTGTTGTTTTTAATGGCTTATAAACCTTCTCGAGTTATTTGATGCCAAATTTATCCTTCGATAAAATCAGTAGCATGAACCCCCTTATCCTCCCAGATATGTTAAATAACTCATTGCTGGGAGGATCATACCTTTATCAAGGATATTAGTCTGAAAGCGCGACTGGAGTTCGAACTTGCTTCTATGATTCTGCAGGCGATCGCTTTAACAATTACTCCACGAGAACACTCCAAACAGAGATGAAAGAAAGTATTAAAAAAGAAGTGACCAAGAAGAACAAGAAAACTTTTCGAAACCAAATTCTGCTGCAGAAATCTAATCAAAGGAATAAATATCTGGGCTGGCTCCGTTGTAAAATACTATACAGATATGAACCAAAGAACAAAGAAATTGATGACAAAGCACAAGGCGTTACAACCGAGAAATAACATAGACTCACCCGAATGATGACATAAACTCACTCTATGTATCAAGAAAGGGAGGATAAGGAGAACTCGCAAGCATTGGTGACTGTGTATTGATGCAGCTATTCAAGGACTTGCAAATATACATAAAAGAGTAAAGAAAAACTGACAACTGCAGTTAGTAACAGTGATATCAGCAGAAATAACGTAAAGACAAAGAGAAAAAAACAATTAAAAAATCCCCCCACAAAAAAAAAGTGGAAAGAAAAACGATTCAATGGATTCTGCAGGCAACAAACTAAATTTCACGCAAAATGACGTTGACATGACTGAGAAAGGGCCGGAAATTTCTTTTGATTTCAACCAAAAATAATGCCATAAGAACCATTCATATCGAAGCAAAACCTATTAATTCGCAAAAGAGTTTACAATGTATGTTATTTGATGATAGATGAACAGTTAATCAAATAATAAGCGAATGCAGCAAAGGGGCACAAAAGGAATACTATTGTAAGTATGGTTGGGTGGGAAAGGGGGTTCGCAGGGAATAGTGCAAGAGACTAAAATTTGATCATACTGACAAATAGTATTGGCACAAACCAGAATCAAGCCTTGAAAGAACACGCATAAAATTGTTTAGGACAATAAGATACAAACAGAGCAGTCAATCTGGGTTAGAAGACCAGACCTAGTGTTAAAGAAGTAAAAAAATGTCCACAAACGGATTTGCCGTTAACGCAGATCTCAGAGTAAGAATTATATATATATATATATATAGACATTGCCAAAGAGCTGAAAAAAAACCCCAAAACAATCGTATTTGGAGCCCTTGAAACAATCCCAAAGAATCTGGCAAAAAGACGAGGTAAAATTGAGATCAATGAAAGAATCAATACCATCTAGACCATGGCACTGCTAAAATCAGCTACTCAGAAGAGTCCAGGAGATCTGAGGAAACTTGCGGTCAGACTTCCGTTAAAAATCACCAGTTACAGTTGGCGTGAAAAACTTAGAAGGTGTAGCACTCACAATGGTAGTTAATCCCATAAGCGAATGCAATAAATTGGTCAGAGGAAATAATGAATATGCTATCATTCAAATTCAAGTGAAAAATTACCGGTTAAAGCTAGTGTGAAAAACTCACAAGGCGTAAAGTAATATAGTGGAGTTATATATATATATATAGTCTGCTATATTTATAATTTTTTTACGATATGGATGCACCACGTGGAGGCTGAGGAAACGTACAGAGAAAAAGCTAGATGGGAATTTCACAAGCATGCTACGAGCTATATTGAACAAATCGTGGAAGTGACATCCCACAAAACAACAGCTGTACGGCCACCTACCTCATATCTCTAAAATCATCCAAAAAAGACAAACAAGGCATGCAGCACACTACTGGAGAATCAAGAACGAACCCATCAGTGAAGTTCTCCTATGGACCCTTTCACATGGACATGCAAGTGTTGGCTGATCAAGAACTTACCAACAACAGCTCCGAACGTACACAGGATGTAGTCAAGAGGACCTGCCGGGAGCGATGGATCATAGGCACGAGTGACGAGAAAGAGAGAGAGAGAGAGAGAGTTACGTGACTTGATGATGATATACAAGGTGCATACGATAAGTTTCCAGACTTTTTATGTACATGCATTTAAAATTGTCGTAGACTCATGAAAATTGTCTATGTTATTGCTATCCATCTGATGAGATGACTGGCCAATTTTTATGATTTCGGCTTCAAATGAACAGCTACAGCAGCAATTGGAATACACCCTACTAGGGCCTGATTGTGACAGCTGGTGAATTTCAAAAATGCAGTCTTGACATTAGGAAGAACGATATGCAATAAAAGTCAGTTTTAAACTTGGAAAAAACGCCAAAGAAACGCATGGAATGCTTCAGACTGCTTTAGGAGCATCTTGCATGAATCGAGCATCACTTTTTGAGTGGCATAAGAGATTCAAAGAAGACAGGGAGTCTGTGAGGGATGATGAGATGTGTGGGAGGAGTAAGGAAGTCAATACACCAGAGTTGATGGACCAAAGGTTTAGGGTTAGGGTTACTATGTTGAGGTTTTTGGGGAGTTCAGGAAGAGATTCCTTGGGAAGAGGCCAGCGCTCTTCAAATCGGGTCAGTGGCATTTCCACCAGGACAATGCAACAGTCCACAACTCCATCCTTGTTACAGACTATTTGACCAAGATGGACATCAAGACAATTCCTCAGCCTCCCTATAGTCCACACCTTGCCCCTTGTGACTTTTGCTTATTCCCTAAGCTCAGAGGCTGTCGTTATGAGACAATTGAGGAAATGAAAGAAGCTATGATACTATTTACCAACCCCTCCGGTCGGGCAGGATATGACACAAGGTCAATTTTTAAGCGGAGTTTAACAGGTTTGAATTCAGAGTTTTCCTTCTCCTAGATTTGTTGCCTCACCAAGGCTGAAGAACCTAGTCTGTCCTACTATTTACCCATAGCTGGAGGGAGAATAATTGGATTCATACCTTTCCCAAGGGTATTAGTGCTATGTGAAATGCAATCAGTCTCGTCCAGAATTTGAACTCGTGTCGCCGTGTCCATTTCCTAAGACGATAACGACTACAAGCTCATTGACAGGCTCACACAAGAGGACATCCATGGAGCCTTGCAGAAATTGTTGGAACGGTACAACAAGTGCATTGCAGCCGGAGGAGATTACTTCGAAGGGGACTAGAGTTTCATGTGTGTACCGTCAATAAAAGTGCCCATACGAAAAAAGTCTATATATAAATATAAAATAAATACATAAAAAGACTGTATATAAAGATTATCTTATATCAATGAAAGAACATATATATCTAAGTTTGGATAGCAGAGGCATAGTTTCAACAGCGCTTGGCAACTCAGTTTCTCGCTTATGTGATCATCGGACCAAGTTGTGAAGGGGTTGGGAGTAGATAGGTCCTTTAGGGAATAGTTGAAGGTTTTTACACCATATCGGTGATTAAATAAATGAATTATATATATATATATATGTGTGTGTGTGTGTGTGTTTGCTTGTGAGTGTGCACGCGCATTCTTTTCGATGAACACAGAAATGCAAGCACATTTCCACAAAAGAAATGATAGAATTTCAACTGCAGATTGCGAATGGGTCTAACAAAAGACGATGACATTGTCGCTGATAATCTTGTCCATCTGTACACTATACATTATCGACAAAGTCAAAAACAGATCAAGACCAAGCAAGCTAGTGTTGTTCAAAGCTGTAAATTGGGCTCGTACATTATGAATATTATTGTCGCCCGCTCTCGCAGACAACAAAATAAAATAAATTGATGCATCACCTCTGCAACATAACACCTTCCCAGTGTCAATGCTTTGGCTTATTTACCGTGACAAAACAACCGTGAATGATACGTTGGCCTCTGTCTCCCTTCTCCATCTTTCACAAATCATCCGAAGTCAAGGAATGGAGAAACGAATTCATAGGGTCATCTGTGACGTCAGCAGCGGAAATAGCAGCCTCGCAGCCGAGAAAGATTAGCGGTCACCAAGGTGGAATGATTAATTACGTTGGTGGAGGTCGCGGTCGTCACGGCCGGACCAGCGCAAACGAAAGACTTGCTTCTTTCCTCCGCCTCAGTTTGCGGGGATTTTTTTTACTGGTTAAAAAGAATGAAAGAAAGAAAAAAAGAAAGAAACGGAAAGGTAAAAAGAGAGAGGAGTGGAGGAGAAAGAGAGAGAGAGAGAGAGAGAGAGAGAGAGAGAGAGAGAGAGAGAACAAAAATGAATCAGGCACATAGAAAGCAAAAGAAGAAAGAATAATAAAGAGATTAATAGAAAAGTGGCAGAAGCAAAAAAAAAAAGAAATGGGAAAAAGAGGAAAAGGCTGAGTGAGATAGAAAGAAAAAAAAAGAGAGTAAGAGTGGAGTATTTGATAAAGAGCAGTGTCAAAAAGAAGCATAAAATCTTTCTTTTTATATTTCTATTTTTCTTTCTTTATCTCTTTCTCTCTGTATGCGAATTTACACACACACACACACAGAAAGAGAGAGCGAGAGCGAGAGAAATGAAGAAGAAAAGTAATCAGGAATTGGAATTCAAAGTGAAAGACACACGTTCAAAAAATCAAAGAACAAAAAAAAAAAAAAAAAATGATTGAATTCTTCGCATTCGTCGACATTGGGAAAGAAAAAGAATGAAACAAATATTGCTGGAAGATAAAAGGCCAAGAAAAAAGAGAGTTGAAGGAGATAAAAAGAGTGACCTGAAATAGAAGAAAAAGTCAATGAAAACCTATCTTTCAATTTCAAATAATATTCAATATATATATATATATATATATATATACATATATATATGTAGAGAGAGAGAGAGAGAGAGAGAGAGAGAGAGAGAGAGAGAGAGAGGGAGGAGAGAAAACATTTAAGATTTGTGCGAGAGAAAAGGAGATTGGAAAAATAGCGTAATAGAAAGAAATAGAAAATATTGATATAAAAGAAAGAAACATCGAAAGAAACAAAAAATGGAGAAAATGATATTAAAGATACGCATCGGCTCTACAGAGAGAGAGAGAGAGAGAGAGAGAGAGAGAGAGAGGGAGAGAGAGAGAAAAAGAGGGGAAGAGAGAAAGCTGGGGGGGAGAGAAGTTGACAGAGGAACGAGAAAGAAAGAGAAATAAGAAAAGTCAGTAGTAGCAGAAAGGGATAGAAAGTATTAGAATTGAAAGCAAAGAAAAGCAATAAACAGGCGTTAGAGATAGATAGATAGGTAGAGAGAGAGAGAGAGAAAGAGAGAGAGAGAGAGAGAGAGAGAGAAAAGTGAGAAGACGACAGAGGAACGAGAAAGAAAGGAAAATCGGAAAAGTAAGAAGTAGCAGAAAGGGATAGAAAGCATTGGAACAGAAGAAGGATAAAGAAGTCATAAGCAGGCGTTAGAGAGAGAGAGAGAGAGAGAGAGAGAGAGAGAGAGAGAGAGAGAGAAAATAAAAAGTAAGGAGATCCTATTAGAGAGAAGTGTTCGCATGATTCCCGTAATTTCCAGTTATTTCCCGTTCTTTTGCATTTATGGCCGGAACTAATATATCCCCATAACCTTCATGGGTGTAAAACCGATCGGCGCGGAACATGGTACAAGCGTACGCGTAGCCCCATTGTGGGAGCAGCCATGATAGATGGCGTCGTAAAAGTTTAAAAATGGCTGGCTGGTGAGAATAATAAATGAAAACAACAAACAGTGTTGCCTTTTGACGCGGGGAATAATATTTTGTTTCTTACAGTGAAGAGAGATGCTGGTAGTGACGGCAGCCAAGATAACGAGCTATCTCATCTCTTCCTTTCAAACCCTTACCCACCTCCAATAAACGATAATAGCAGCCGAACGTCTTGAATAGTTTCTTTGCACATCTTCCCGGAAGCTAACTTGCCGGACTTCCGCAGAGGAAAAGGAAAATCGTCTTTCAATTCGACGGCCATCATTATTATCGGACACAAGTACCAGCGCTAACCACAAATTTTACAACACATCGCAGTTATTTATTTATTTATTTGGTTTTCCAGTCCCAGACTATAACCAATACATTCATGTATGCATCGTCTTTTTGTTTCTTTTTTTTTTCTTTTTGCCTCGTATCATTTCCCACCCGAATCTTTTGATATTCTTTGTAAGCGTCATTTATTGTCTTGTCTGTCTCGTCTTTTTGCATCTCGTTACGTGTGCAGATTTTCATTCCCCGTCATTTTGTTCTTTATGATTTTGTTTCTCTTTCATTTCTTTTGTCTTTCTTTTCTATTTTTCTCCTTTTAGAATTTCTCCTCGTTCTTTTACTTTATCTTTTCTTCCATTTTTTTTCTTTACTGCTGATATTTTTATACTCCTTCTTTAACCTTCTGTTATTCTTCTTTCTCGTTTCTTTTTTGGGCGAGATTCTTACTCCTTTTTGTACTTTCTTCGATTTCCTTCAGCTTCGTTTTTCAAACCTTTTTCTTGTGTTTTTCTTTTGCTCTTTCTTTATATTGTTTTTTTTTCTTGATTATTAAACCGCTCTTTCTGACAATACACTTTTCTTATTTAAAAAGGAAGAAATAAGGATTGTTTTTCAAATAATTTTTCTTTATTATTTCTTTCTTTCTTTTCTACCTCGTTCTTAATGTAATTTTTCTACTCTTTCTTTCTTTCTTTCTTTCTTTCTATTCCACCACGTTCTTAAAGTAGTTTTTCTTTCTTTCTTTCTTTCTTTCTTTCTTTCTTTCTTTCTTTCTTTCTTTCTTAATGTAATTTTTCTGTTCTTTCTTTCTTTCTTTCTTTCAACATCTCAGCAATTTCATGCTTTTCCCTATCTTTTCAAGTCTTTAAAATGTTTTTTCTTCTTCTTTTATGTATTTTTCGCTTTACTTTCTTTGATTTGCCTAAATCTTTCTGTCATCTTCCTTTCATTTCGATTTCATATGATCCACCAAATCTAATTCACATATTACCTATTTTCACGTTCTTTACGCCAATCTCGCAATTTCTTTACTACTTGTTTTTTTTTTTTTTCTTTTCTTTTTTTCCATCCCGGCAATAGCGTTTTCATGTGTTTTCTGCCGTCCATCCAAATGATAGGAATATCGAACGTTCACACAAAGCCCCATTCATTTCAACTCCATTAATGATGCTTCTCATCTTATTCCAACTTGGACACCGACAAAAGAAAAAAATAAATATAGTTCAACTACTCTCTAACACCACATATTCATTCGGATCTTTTAAGTGGCCAACCATAATCTGTAGGTGTTGCACGATGACGGAAAAAAGGAGCAGGTGAACTAACAAAGGAAAAAAAAAACTTTTGTAGAAGAAATAATACTAGAAAATAAAATGGAATACGGGATCAGCGTCTTTCAATGTTATTTATTAATTATCTAAAAATGAGTAAATCGTAGCTGGGTTTACGAGTAGGATATAAAACACGTACATATTGGCAAGATAGTTTTATTTTTATACCTTTTGCCTCCCGCTGTGCAGTTCTTTTAACTTTTTATCATATAACTTTTCCGATAAAGCTTACAAAGGCAAACCATACAAAATGTCTCTCCATTTCAATCTCTCTCTCTCTCTCTCTCTCTCTCTCTCTCTCTCTCTCTCTCTATCTCTCTCTCTCTCAATATATATATATATATATATATATATATATATACGAGGATCATTAAATAAGTTTCCAGACTTTTTTCGTATGGGTACTTTTATTGACGGTACACACATGAAACTCTAGTCCCCTTCGAAGTAATCTCCTCCGTCTGCAATGCACTTGTTGTACCGTTCCAACAACTTCTGCAAGGCTCCATGGAAGTCCTCTTGTGTGAGCGTGTCAATCACCTTCATCACAGCCTCTTTCATCTTTTCAATTGTCTCATAACGATAGCCACTGAGCTTAGGGAAAAACCAAAGGTCACAGGGAGCAAGGTCTGGACTATAGGGACGGTGAGGAACTGACTTGATACCCATCTTGGTCAAATAGTCTGTAACAAGGATGGAGTTGTGAGCTGGAGCATTGTCCTGGTGGAAATGCCACTGAGCCGATTTGAAGAATGCTGGCCTCTTCCCAAGGAATCTCTTTCTGAACTCCCTTAAAACCTCAACATAGTAACCCTAACCTTAACCCTAACCCTTTGGCCAATCAACTCTGGTGTATTGACTTCCTTACTCCCCCTACACCTCTACCCATCCCTCACAGACTCCCTGCCTTCCTTGAATCTCTTATGCCACTCAAAAATTGATGCTCGATTCATGCAAGATGCTCCTAAAGCAGTCTGAAGCATTCCATACGTTTCTGTGGTATTTTTTCCAAGTTTAAAACAGACCTTTATTGCATATCGTTCTTCTAAAGTGTCCTCACGTCCAGATTGCATTTTTGAAATTCACCAGCTGAGACAATCAGGCTTTAGTAGGGTGTATTCCAATTGCTGTTGTAGCTGTTGATTTGAACCTGAAATCATAAAAATTGGTCACTCATCTCATAAGATATATAGCAATAACATAGTGAATTTTCAAAAGTCTACGACAATTTTAAATGCCTATGCAAAAAAAGGCTGGAAACCTATTGAACGCCCCACGTATATATAAAGAGAGAGAATACATATACATACATCCACAAACACATACACATATATATTTTTATATATTTGTAAACTGTACATATACCCCCACACACTCATACATAGACTGGCCAAGTCAGCTGGGGCTGCAGAATTCACCGACTGCATCTCTACAGAGGGATAAGACTCCCCAAACGAATGTCTTGGATATGACCGTCTGTCACATACTGCACATGCAGAGGGGTTGGGTAAATATATACATGTGTGTAAGACATCCCCCCAAGAGTGACCCTAGACAATCTGATGGTGAGGTTCCAGTAATGCTGTAGATTTAGGAAAAGCGGAGTGTCTCTTCATTGCCAGCGCCCCCAGGTCTACTCTACCCGGATTGGTAGCACCTGATAGGGTCCATCCTATCTATGCGTCAAATAGAACTAAACTGTGTACTTATGCTAAACTAAAGTTTTTGAAATAGAACTGTTTTGACCTTTAAACTGCGTACTCATGCTAAACTGAATTGTTTGAAATAGAACAGTTTGATCATTTAACTCTGTGTATATAAATTACTAGTTCAGGATGGCACGCAGCTGGCAGCAACACCCCACAAGACACCAACTGTACGGCCACCTGCCCCCTATCACGAAAACTATTCAAGTTAGACGAACCAGACATGCAGGACACTGCTGGAGAAGCAGAGATGAACTCATAAGAGATGTACTCTTATGGATCCCCACACATGGTCACACAAAAGCAGGACGACCAGCTCGAACGTACATTCAGCAGCGATGTGAGGATACAGGATGTTGTCCTGAAGACCTACCTAGGGCAATGAACGATAGGGAGGAGTGGCGAGAGAGGGTCAGGGATATCCGTGCTACCAGCGCGATATGATGATGATGATATAAATTACTTATGTTTAATTGAATTTTTTGTGAAATATAACAATACTTGAATTTATTTATTTTTGTTGACTAAACTGAATTGTTTGAAAGAGAACTGTTTATATGAATAAAAATGGATTTGGCATTAAATAACCTACAATGGCAGATATGCCATAAAACCAAACCAAACCAAACAAAACCCCACCAATCATACCTACACATATGTTGCTGTGCCTGTTCGGGTTCGACATAAAATGTTGCCAACAAAAGAACAGCTTCTTTCCGCTTCAAATAGGTCTCTGAGTAGCCTAGTATATAACTTGACAAAGGTAGCAATTTTTTTCGTTTATTAAAAAAAAAAAAAAAGAAAAAGAAAAAGAAAACGCATTGAAAGAAAAATAGGATTAAAGATGAATAACTATGATTTCTTACTCCTTTTTACTATTTTGTCATAAGAATTAATTTAAAGCACTTGTTTTGTTAAATGGATTTTATAATTATCCACAACTGCGATGCTATCGTTATCAATCTGAATTTCGCAAACCAGCAGGATTTAATCCATCATAAATCGAAGCATTTTCTTTAAAATTAAATGTATCTCGAAAATATGATAAATGCATTAACCTAAAAAATCACCTACTTACTTCATAAAACTGAATCTTTTTTTTGTTGTTCGGTTTGGTTTGGTTTAATGGCATATCAACCATTGTAAGTTATTTAATACCAAATCCTCATTATACATATATATTAGATATATATGATTTGTAAACTTAATTCAACACAGATAAATTGTTCCAAGTATTACTATGCATCACTAACAATTGAATCAAACATCGGCCATATAAATACACACAATTAAATGATAAACAGTTCTATTTCTAACAATTCAATTTAGCACCCAGTTTAAATGTGAAACAGTTCTATTTGACCTATAGGTAGGACCTTTTCAGGTGCTACCCCTCTAGGCCAGACTGAACCTGGAAGCGATGGCAATGAAGGAGTACTCTGCATTCCGCAAAGGTCCAGCATTACTGAAGCCTCGCAACCAGATTGCTTAGTGCCATATCCAGGATACACATGTATATATTTACCCAAACCCTCTGCACGTGCAGTAATGTGAAAGACGGACAATTTTAAGCTGAGTTTAACAGGTTTGAATTTAGTTTTCCTTCTCCTTGACAGGTTGTCATGCCAAGGTTAAAGATGTTAGTCTGCGCTTCAATTTATCCATAGCTGGAGTGAGTATTGTTCGATTCATACCTTTGCTAAAAGGTATTGGAGCTGTGTGAAATGCAAACTCCAGGATTTACTTAATATCTCCAGATGATACTCATAATGTTTCCATGATTCTTTTTTATATATATTTTTTCTGTTTTTGTGCCATTTTCAGGTTCATTTCAGTATTTCAGGGACAGACTGGCAATGATCAGGGACTATGGACAAAATGGGTTAATTGTTCTTAAACCCATCCCAGCCCACCATCTATTCTATACATATATGTATGATCTTAATCATTCGTTTCTAAAGCTCTAGGTCTAAAAGCTTTATATATGTAAAGAAATCTATTTGGGTGTTGATTTTCAGTGGTATGGATTACCGTTGCGAACCTTTCTGGAAAATTATATCAATAAAACAACAAGGATTTGTTGTGTTTAAACATATTAGCTCTAACACATTGATACATTTGAAGCCAATAGGATTTAATATTAAATAACTACCAAGGGTTGATATGCCATTGAAATAAATAAACAAAAATAACCAACGTTTGAAACCGCTGGGTGCTTTGTCTGCTCCTTCTTATCTATCTATCTATCTATCTATCTATCTCGAAGGTTGATACGCCATTAAACAAAGAAACTAACCAAATCTATCTATCTATCTATCTATCTATCTATCTATCTATCTATCTCCGTCGGTTCATAACGTTCATATCTGGCTTAGCCTATTAGTATCTTATGTTCAAGGCAGGTAGACATTCTTGCGGAAGAGAGTGGCGCCTTGTTTTGAATACCTGCTTTCGTATATAAGTAAAATTAACAATACCCCAGTAACCAATCAATCTATCTACCTGTCCATACCTATATATGTAGATTTATTCAAGTTATTATTTGTTTGCGTCTGCTCCTGTGTGTGCTGGTCAGGTTCATCGATTTTCCTTCAAGACTTCTTGTAATGTGGATTTGGTACCTATCATAAAAATATCCTGCAAATAGAACGAAATAAATACATCTGAACACAACAGCTAACCACTGAATGACAGCAAACTATAAAAAGGAAATATACGCACCACCTCCACCATTACATTCTTCATTACCTCCAAACCCCCATCTTTATTACCTCCATGATCTGCTCGACCAATACAGTGTACATATGCGCCATCTCTGCCGCTACCTGTGAAGCTACCACCAACACCACCACCACCACTTTAAAAAGACAACAGTAAATAAAATATACTTATCTTTATAATGAGGGGTGTCCTCGTGGTGTAATGGTTAAAGCGATGGACTGCGGAATCGTAGTACGCGAGTTCGTACTCCAGTCGCGCTATTACGTTCACTTTCGGGCAAATACCCTTGGGAAAGGTATGAACCTCCAGCTATGGGTTAAATAGTATAACTACTGTTCTTCTAGGAGAATGGCTTTGGCATTGAATAACCTAAAAAGAGTTGATATGCCATTAAACAAAGAAACAAAACTATCTTCATAATGATTGCTACAAAAATGTACTCACGAAAATAAATGAAGCGCTAGAAGAATGGTTTAAAAAAAAGGTTGGTTTGATGAGCAAATGGTTTCAATTCTCACAGAGGACGAGCAAAACCCGTTACTGCTAGCCAAACAGAGAAATATGTACTGTCAGGGAGTTTATATCCATCCATTAGATACTAAAACTTAGAAAGTTAATACAAGTTTTAGAATTCATTCGCAACATTTAGAGAAAGACACGAGTGAATCTTCCTGGGAGAGAGAGAGAGAGAGAGAGAGAGGAACATTAGAATATATCAATTTTACAAGTAATTAACAGTGAATTTGAATTGTTATTGAATGGGTATGAGACTAATCCACATTGTCACGGTGTGTTTTAATAATTTTCAATGCAATATATATATATATATATGTGTGTGTGTGTGTGTGTGACAAAGACAGAGACAGAGAGAGGAAGTAGATAAACTGAAACACTGACAATAGATTCAAAAATAATATTTCGTCTTTATTTCAAAAAGACTTCATCAGAATGACAAGTTTTTTATAGTTTAGCATTGGAGGAAAAATAAAGAGGGAGAGGTCAGAAGAAGGAGAGGCAGAACAGAAAGAGAAGGGAGAGATAGAGATATATATCAGAGGGATTATTGGTTGTGACTGTGATTCATTTTTGGGACATTTGGACCATGGCTAAGTAGATAGGTACTATTTACCCAACCCCTCCGCTCGGGCAGGATATGACACAAGGTCAGGTTTGAAGCGGAGTTTAACAGGTTTGAATTCAGAGTTTTCCTTCTCCTAGACTAGTTGCCTCACCATGGCTGAAGAACCTAGTCTGTCCTACTATTTACCCATAGCTGGAGGGAGAATATTTTGGATTCATACCTTTCCCAAGGGTATTAGTGCTATGTGAACTGCAATCAGTCTCGTCCAGGATTTGAACTCGAGGCGCCGTGTTCATTTCCTACGACGATAATGACTACACCACGGGCACTAAGTAGATAGGTGGGAGGCTGCAGCTATCGTCAAGCGTATCTAATTTCATCAAAGTTTTGACCAACAGAAATGGAATATCTAAATGAAAAAAATGAAAAATCCTCCAGAAGAATGGAAGTGAGGTGGGAAATAAATGTCTTAGTTTTTGTTATAAAAGTTTTTCCTATCCATTTTCTATTTCAATTAATTTCACATAAATATATATCGCTATCTCTCCCTTTCTTTCTTTTCTGTCTCTCCTTCTTATGAAACCCTCTTGTTTTTATTTTTTATTATCTATTTCTTCCTATGATGAACTATAGAAAAACTTGTCATTATTATGAAGTCTTTTTGAAATAAAACGAAATATCATTTTTGAATCCGTTGTCAGTGTTTCGGTTTATTCACTTTTCAACCAATTTTTCTCATCTTGTTAGATTTAACACATCACCATTTCTCCATACATGTGTGTGTGTGTGTGTCTGTGTGTGCGTGTGAACATAAATAGTTTAAAAATTTTTTCTTTAAATCAAGAAAGTTCTCTAATGCTGGTCAGCTGAGCAGGATAAAACCTAAAAGAAACGGATACTTCACCTCGGTCTGTTTTATTTATTAAAAGGAAAATCATATGATGAAACACGAGTGCCTTCATGAGTTTAATACATGAAAACTTAAGTAATAAAGCCGATATAAAGAGATGAGGTATTATTTTGTATATATATATATATATATATAGGGAAAGAAGTAGCACCCTCCCTTACATCTATTGAAGCTATTGAAAAGGGAGCCTTCCGGTTGTCCTTAACTACGGTGGGTCGACTTACTTACTTATTTACATATATATATTTATGTGTATTTGAAAGTTTATACATATATATATATATATATAGAGAGAGAGAGAGAGCACAGATATTTTACTCTGATCTTTGGCAGAAATAACCAGGAAGCGAGGTTTTGATTTTAAACAGATCACTGGCAGATCGACAGCAAATCACAAAGATAATCTTGGTCAGAAATGGAAATGCCGATTCATGTGTTAATAATTTAATCTTTATTAGAACTAGTATACACAGCAAATCTCATAAGTATTTGAACAAATAGAAAATTTGCTTCGATTTGCTCTTTTTTAAACAACATTAATTTTCAAATTTGATTACCATCAACATAACAAGGTATGAATTTTGTCAAGTTTTGTGATGCCATATACTTGGTTCATGCCTAAATAATGGATTAAATTGTTTAAATAATTTTTTTTACAGGAGTGGCTTAAGTGCAGGACTTGCGATACCGTAGTAAGCGGGTTCGAACTAAGTCACGCTAAGTTAAGTTCACTTTGGGACAAATATTCTTGGGAAAGATATGAACTCTTTTATTCTCAACAGCTATCGGTTAAATAACACCACTACTTTTCTTCACAGATAATTTTTTTTTCTGTGCTTCAAAAAGTTTTTCAAGATCGATCAAGGAGACGGAAGAAACGAACCCGCGTAATGCCGCCATTTGCAATCTGAATCAATAAGAATAGATTCTGAGCTTGTTCAAATACATATGAATTATAATTTCTATCAAGCAATGCTCATAAAAGATGTCTCCTGGATCGATTTTGAATAAGATTTTTAAAGGATAGAAAGAAAATCTTTTCTTTCTTGTGAACTGAATTACCATGACCAGAAAATTCACCGAACACCAACGCACGATATACGGGAACACTGCACAGCTGTTTCGACCTTATTAGGTCTTCATCAGCAGTGCATACCGTAATATCCATCACTGGAGATCGAACAAACGACCACAGATTGCAGTGCCGAAACTCTACAACAGAGCCACCAGTTCATATCGCACGCAAGTGACGCCAAATCAACTAGTTTATCGTGTGTAGGTGTTCGGCGGATTTTCTGGTCATGGTAATTCAATTCGCAATATTAATTCCTCTACTTAAAAGATAAAAATATGTACATCTTTTCTTTCTTTTTTCAATTAAATATCTAATTCCATTAAAAAACAAAAACAAGCATTTCCCCAGAAATTTAACATTCAGAACAACAAAAGACAACAAAATACGTCTCTTTATATATTGTTTGCATTAGGATCTGATTTTTGAGTAAAGTTTCTGTTCTAATTTAAAAAGATGAGCGATCAGAGATAAATTGTCAGTTAGTTCAAATACTAAAATGTCGGATTGCATATGAAGGAAGTATTGTTATTGTAGGGAGTCTACGTGATGTAGTGGTTAAAGTGCTTGACTGCGATATCGTAGTAAGCGGGTTCAAACTCAGTCGCGCTGAGTTACGTTCACTTTCGGATAAATATTCTTGGGAAAGGTATGGATCCCTTCATAGCTATGGGTTAAATAACACTGCCACTGTTCTTCGATAAGGATAGATTTTGCATTAAATAACCCTCGAAGGTTGATATGCCATTAAAACGAAGAAATCAAACCAAACCAAACTATTTTGTGATATTCTTATTAAATATCGGTGATAGAGCATGTTAGGATAGCGTAGACACATAGTCAACGGCGCTTTGTATTTTTCTGGTTTTGGACGGTGTGATCATTGGACGCTAATCTATCTATCTATCTATAGATGAAAAACACAAAGCATTCAGTGGATGATTCTATTGATAAAATTGTTGGTCACCGTTACACGTTCCGGTTGTTAGAGCTTTATCAACTTGTGTGAGTTATTAAACGAAAAAGTTAAGAAAGTTTTAAAACCATCCTATTTCCCTTGTTGTTTTGAAAATTTCTTATCTTTTTCGTTTCATTTATTCTCTTTTTTGGTGACTATCACGAGGTCTGGTCGGCTGGCTGGGACTAGGTGATCTGTTTGTTTCACAAAATCCCAGAGAATTTTATCTCATTCTCCAAGAAGGATTCTGGGTGGTGCATATATCACTTCTTCATATCGTCATATTTAAATTTCTTGCACAGTTCCAAGTAGATCACCTTCTCCACCCAGTCGTGTCAAGCTTTATACTCTCTTTACACTTTCTTCTTCTTCTTCTTCTTCTTCTTCTTCTTCTTCTTCTTCTTCTTCTTCTTCTTCTTCTTCTTCTTCTTCTAATAATAATAATAATAATAATAACAATAATGATAATAATACACCTGGTGATTTCCTCACATCAGCACTTACTGTTGTATTCTTTTACTGGATTAATCGTAAATCTCCAAGACCTTTCGGACTCTCCTAAGTATCCGAGCTAATTTTAGTAGTATTATGACCTGGATGATCTCGATTCCTCCTCTGATCTCCATTTTACCCAGTCCCTTCGAATACGATTGGTAAAATCGTTATCTTCATGTTCCACAATTTACAGCTCTCTGTAAAGATCTCGATATTCCATCGGTTTTTCACATTTTATTTTCACTTTATGGTCTCCTGAAATGGTAAAAGAGTGAGAAAAGGAAAGATTTATTGAGAGAGAGGGAGAGAGAGAGAGAGAGAGAGAGAGAGAGAGAGAGAGATAACAAAAAGTGATATGGCAAGAATGAAGAGAGTGAGAATGGGATAGATTTATTGACTGAGGGCGGGGGAGAAAGAGAGATTTTTCTTGGAGCTCAACTGTGATCTAGTGTCCCTTCGGCTTGACAGTCAAACAGTCTCTGCTCATCGACTTTGTTGGTCGAATCCTCTCTACACAGAGACACAATCCTGTTTGCCTCGTAGGCTGGGGCTGTAGAATACACCGACTGCACCTCTGCAGAGGGGTAAGATCCCTCCAACGAGTGTCATGGATATAACACTAAACAATCTAATGGTGAGCTTCCAGTAATTCTAGGGTTTTGGGGGATCCGAGGCACCCCTTCATTGCCATTGCTCCGAGGTCCACTCTTGCCCGGAATAGTGGCACCCGATAGGGCCCTGTCAATGGGTTGACTAGAACTAAACAGCGTACTTATGCTAAACTGAATTGTTTGAAATGGATCTGTTTTTGACATTGAAACTGTACTTATGCTAAACTGAATGGATTAATATGGAACAATTTTGACATTTAACTGTGTGTAAACAAAATCTATACTTATTCTAAACTGAATTGGCTGAATTAGAACTGTTTGAATAAACGGAATAGCTTGAAATAGAAATGTTTTTGACAATTAAACTATGTTCTCATGCTAAACTGAATTGTTTGAAATAGAACTGGTTATTTGTATTAAAATGGATTTAAATTGAACTAAACTGCGTACTTATGCTGAACCGATTTGTTTGAATTATATCTGTTCGACTAAACTGAATGACTTGAAATAGAAATGTTTTTGACAATTAATCTAAGTACTCATGCTAAACAGAATTGTTAGAAATAGAACTGACTATTTGCATAATTATGGATTTGGCGTTCAATAACCTACAAAGGTTGATATGCCATAAAACCCAAACAACTAACTCACCAACACAATACTGTATATATAGACAAAAATGATAATCGTCATCATTCACATCTACTTTTCCTCCGTCAATAGCATTTATAACTATTCTATTCTAATTTGACCCCATTCGTTGTTTTTTTGTTTTTTGTTTTTTTGAGTGCATTTTTTTGCATCATATCTTAAATACATTAAATAAGTTTCCAGACTTTTTTCGTATGGGCACTTTTATTGATAGTACAGGTCCCCTTCGAAGTAATCTCCTCCGGTTTCAATGCACTTGTTGTACCATTTCAACAACCTCTGGAAGGTCCCATTGAAGTCCTTTTGTGTGAGCGTGTCAATGACTTTCGTCACAGCCACTTTCATCTCCTCACTTGTCTCATAACGACAGCCTCTAAGGTTTTCCTTGAGCTTAGGGAATAACAAAAAGTCACAGGGAACAAGGTGTGGATGACAGGGAGGGTGGCGAACTGTCTTGATGCCCATCTTGGTCAAATAGTCCGTGACAAGGATGGAGTTGTGGACTGGTGCATTGTCCTGGTGGAAATACCACTAAGCTGATTTGAAGAGTGCTGACCTATTCCGACGGAATCTCTTCCTGAACCCCCTTAAAACCTCAATATAGAATTCCCTGTTGACTGTCTGTCCAGTGGGAACCCAGTGCATGTAGATCATGCCAGTGCTGTCAAAAAAAGGGATCATCAAAAGTTTGTGGGTGGATTTGCTCTGTCTGGCCTTCTTGGGTCTGGGAGAGCCAGCATGCTTCCACTGGGAACTTTGTCTCTTGGTCTCTGGGTCATAGCAGTAGATCCAGCTTTCATCGCAGGTCACCAGAGCATCAAGAACTGCAGGATCTCAATTGATCTGCTCGACCATCTCCCTGCTATCATGACAATGTCTTTCTTTCTGATCTTCTTTGATCACCCTTGGGACAAACTCCGTGCAAATTTTCCGCATCTTCAATTCCTCGCGAATAATTGTGCGTACAATTCCCACACTGACACCAAACTGTGCACATATTGTCTCTATAGACACATGACTGTCCTTATCCCTGAAATTCTTTATTTGGCCAATCAACTTTGTTGTTCTGACTTCCTTACTCCTCCCACACCTCTCATCATCCCTCACAGACTCCCTGCCTTCCTTGAATCTCTTATGCCACTCAAGTTTAAAACGGAATTTTATTGCATATCGTTCTTCTCAAGTGTCCTCACGTCCAAATTGCATTTTTGAAATTCACCAGCAGTGACAATCAGGCTTTAGTAGGATGTATTCGAATTCCTGCTGTAGCTGTTGATTTGAATCTGAAATCATAAAAATTGGTCAGTCATCTCATAAGATGTATAGCAATAACATTGTGAATTTTCAAGTGTCTACGACAATTTTAAATGGTTGTACAAAAAAAGTCTGGAAAATTATTAAAGGCCCTTCGTATATCATTATTTTAAATTTTGATTCGGGATATCACCTTACTCCGAAAAATCCTTCGAACTAACGGTACTCCGGAGCATGTTTTCAGTATATATGTTTTTTATGGATTCGATTTACAATCTAAGTAAACTGAACTCTTACTTTTTATCTTAGAGGCTAATTAAACTGAATCTTCAACTCTTGTTTGGACGTATATAGTAGACATCTAGTTGTAAAATTTTCCCCGTCAAAACTTATGGTTATGACCTTTTTGTCTTATTTTTTTTTTCTTGTGGTAACTTTTACACCGGTCAAATTATAAAAATTGTATGATTACGTTTAGTTTATGAATTGAATTACCATGACCAGAAAATCCGGCGAACACTTACGCGTGACATACGGAAACGCTGGACAGCTGTTTCGACCATATCAGGTCTCATCAGCAGTGTATACTGTGATCTCCACCACTGGAGACGTGACCCAGAAGGTGACTGTGTCCTCGGTAAAGAGTACAGATGTAACTTGCAAGACACATTCAGATTAATTGGCCGATCAATTATCATAACTAGTTAATTTGGCGTCGCTTGTGTGTGTGATATGAGCTGTGGCTCAGTTGTAAAGTTTCTGCTCTGCAATGTGTGGTTGCTGGTTCGATCTCCAGTGGTGGAGATCACGGTATACGGTGCTGACGAGACCTAATAAGGTCGAAACAGCTGTCCAGTGTTTCCGTATGTCGCGCGTAAGTGTTCGCCAGATTTTCTGATGATGGTGACTCAATTCATAATATAATGCCTCTATTTAAAAAAGAAAATGTAGATCTGCGTTTAGTTTAGTTGTACGAACAAAGGCTATAAAAAAAACCCAAAAAACTACAGACTACAACCATTTAACAATGTTTATTCATTTTAATGAGGGTTTTTTAGCAAGTACATATAATTCCATACATATACAGTTGCGAAAACAATACTTGTGCCACTGACAAAGTTATAATCACGTGATAACCATAGGGTCATGTATGATATCCGTGCTAAATCACCATTACCACTAACCCAATGCCTCTTAGAAGCACCTTACTCTATTACAAGACTTGGCTAATTTTCCGTCAGTGTAGAAATCCTATTGTAATGAATTGAATATTTTAATCTCTTTGTTTTCATTTAAATAAACATGTCACTTGGTCAGTACAGTAGTAAAAAATGGGTTTAATATTAGAAAAATCTCGTGTTAAACTAGGAATCTGTTTGTTTATTAAAAGGGACGTTAGGAAAAGTGTCTTATATACACGGACCTTGCAGCCTTTGGTATAATAATCTGTCCACCAAGCAAATGCAAATAGTTCTCTGAGTGAAAACCAGATGTCGCTAACCAATCATAGAAATAGCCATTTTCATAATTTAAAAAGCCCTATAACATGTTGGCTTCTTGAATTTTACAACTATCATACTCTTAACGCATAAACATCTAATAAAGTATGAGTCGTTAGAAATGGAACGATCGAGATGTAAATCTGTCGGTGAGGGTCATTGGCTTAAAGGCTATAGTCAGGAAAATAACCCTTAAAGATAAATACCGGGAAAGTGTTATGCCTTTGGACGAAGTTTACCCTGCAGTATGCCGGAATGTGAATACAAATTACACTGATTTTTTAACGTAAATTATTGGTTGTCAGTAATTATGAACAAGTTGGTGACAACGGGTGGGTACCATTGCTCATTTAGTAAAGACGTTGTTTCTTTAATGGCTTAACGTCACAGAAAAGCCATCTTTGTCGGAGTGATATTAGAGTGCAAAATAATAAAATATTGTCATAGGAACAAGATCATCGCTTTTATTCCTTAATATCATTATACTCAATGAGCGATAGATTTATGTGAAAATAACACAGGAAAATTAGGCCCCATGCCTTTATCAAGGTTATGAGCTTAAAATAAACAAATAAGTCGAGTGTTGATAAAAATCGTTAAAAGACAAACTTTCTCTCGACTTAACACAAAAACTTAAAGTTGCAAACTAAACGTAAAATCACAATATTTTAGAAAAGTTGGTAAAATACGTTAATTTAACCAATTTATGGAGATTTTAATACACTGATTGCACATTCACCCCTGAGGGTTAAAGAGTGCCATTATTGTCCTTGTACAGAGATAGCTTTGGCGTTAAATGATCCATGAAGGTTGATATGCCATTAAACAAAGGAAATGACCAACCATTTACATAGGAATAATATATTAGTTGAATAACATTAATTAATATGTCGTTAAGCAAATAAACCAAACCAACCATTTATATAGGAATTAAACGATGGCATTAAATAACCCATAAGAAGTTGACATGCCGTTAAACAAATGACCTAAACTAAGAAAATATGACAAATTAAATAGATCAATTAACTGATTAACAATTAAATGCTTTTAGATTTTAAATTCAGAAATACTATTTCTGAAGATATTCAAGGGAAATTTAATGATATTAAGAATAGCACTAATACCCTTGGGAAAAGTATGAATCCAATTATTCTCCCTCCAGCTATGGGTAAAATAGTAGGGCAGACTGGGCTCTTCAGCCTTGGTGAGGCAACTAGTCTAGGAGAAGGGAAACTCTGAATTCAAACCTGTTAAACTCCGCTTAAAAATTGACCTTGTGTCATATCCTGCCCGATCGGAGGAGTTGGTAAATATGGATAATACTGGAAGCGGAAACTATCAAAGAAATAGAGAGGAAAGAAAAAAATAAGAAAGTAGCATCTCAGAAACGAGAAAACTTCTCGAAACCAAGCTCTGCAACAAAAATCTCATCAAAGGAATTAACATCTCGGTAGTCTTCTTGTAAGATACTCAAACCCATTCTTAAAATGTACAAGGGAGGAACTCAGATAAATCGACTAAAGGACTAGAAAACTGATGAAAACGCTCAAGGCCTTACATCCAAGGGATGATATAGACATACTATATGTATCAATAAAAGAAGAAGGGAGAAGTCTCGCCAGCATTGAGGGTGATCTATATGCACCGATAAAAGACTTAAGGACTACATAAAAAAGAACAAAGAAAGGCTAGTTTCTGTTACTGTATAAGCAACATAAGAAAAAAAAAAAAAGGAAAAACAATAAAAACCATTAAACAGAATTGGGAAGAAAAACAACAGTATGGATATTTCAAGCAACAAACATGGCTAAGAAAGGTTTGTCTCAAGAGAGAAACTGAATATTTTTTAATAGCAGAACAAAACAACAACATAAAGGACAATTATATTAAAGCAAAAATTGATAATTCGCAACAGAACAGCTGGTGTCGGTTATGTGGAGACAGAGATGAAACGGTTAATCACATGATGAGTGAATGCAACAAACTAGCACAAAAAAGACAAGACAAAGCACGACTGGATGAGAAAGGTAATCCACTAGGAATTGAGCAAGAGATTAAGATTTGACCATAACCCTAAATGGTATATGCACAAACCAGAATTCATCCTAGAGAATGAGACGCATAAAATTCTCTGCGATTTTGAGATATAAACGGATCACCTAATCCTGGCCAGAAGACCAGACCTAATGCTAACGACCAAGAGAAAAATAAATTGTCATCTGGTGGATTTTACCGTTCTGGTGAAATTGAAAGGGAAAATAAAAGAAAGCAAAAAGATTGACAAATACTTGTTCCTTTCCGGAAAAATAAAATAAACTACGGAACATGAGGATGACTACGATGCTACTTGTAATTGGTGCACTTGGAACGGTCCCCAAAGCTTAGAAAAAAGACTGGAGGAAGTAGAAATCAGAGAAAGAATCGATGCCATCCAAACTACAGCGTTATTGAGAACGGCCAGAATACCGAGAAGAGTCCTTGAGACCTGAGGCGTTTTACTGTCTCTCAGACTCCAGTGAAAAACCACTCGCAAAGACTGGTGTGAAAAACTCACAAAGAACAAAATAATGATAATAATAATCACGGCCAGAAGACCAGACCTCATAATAATCAACAAAAAAAAAAAAAAAAAAGAAAATTTGTAAAATCGTCGACTTTGCTGTCCCGACGGACTACAGAATAAATCTGAAGGAAAGTGAAAAGAAAGATAAGTACCTCGATCTTACTAGAGAATTGAAAAAGCTGTGGAACATGAAAGTAGCGATTGTGCCAATTGTGATTGGTGCGTTAGGCACAATAACTAAATGTTTATTAAAAGGCCAGGAAGACTTGGAAATTGGCGGACGGACAGAGACTATCCAAACGACAGCATTGCTAAGAACGGCCAGAATCCTGAGACGAGTCTTGGAGACTCCAGTGAAAAACCACCAGTTAACACTGATGTGAAAAACTCTAGAGGAGTAAATAATAATAATAATAATAATTGAACTTGGCGAATTGAGTCACAGCATATAACAGAGTAAAATCGAAAGAAAGCTAAAAGAGAGATAAGTACCTAGACCTTGCTTGGGAACAGAAAAAATCTGTGGAACATGAAGGTGACGGTGATTGCAATAGTAATTGGCGCTCTTGGTACAGTCACCAAAGGATTGGTGCAGAGATTAAAGGACTTGGAAATAAGAGGACGAGTAGAGACCATCCAAACTACGGCATTGCTAGAATCGGTCAGAATACTGAAGAGAGTCCTGGAGACTTGAGGAGACTTGCTATCACTCAGAGTCCAGTGACAAACCATCAGTTAACCCTGGTGTGAAAAACTCTCAAAAGAATAACAAAAAAAGAATAATAATATACAAAATAGAAATAAAAAGATAAAATAAATTAACGAGTTAATACACAAATAAATAAATAAATCTTATAAGTAATTAATGTTTATTTTTTTATTTTTTTTACATGTAGGCATAAAATGCACGCAAAAAAAACACAATCAATGTTTCTATTTTTTGAAATTTGCCATAGAGAATATTTTTGTATACTGTTACAGTTCTGCTCGAAGCAAGTAAGATATCCTTTACAAATTTAGTACAGGGTGGAAAAGACATGATTCCATTTCCGTTTAATGAAAACCGGTTATCTCTTTTTTTTTTTTTATTGCAGGCCATCAATTAGTTGGCCAGTTGTGTACAAATCCCAAGAGCGATAGGAGTCTTCTATCATGTCTGAAAGTGACACAATGTTCAACGAGCGAGATCGGAGATGCGCCGCTGTACAACTGATGCTCTCTACCGATCCAAGTTATGACAACAGGACCATTGCCAGTACCTTCAAAATGCAAATCCAGACAGTTCAACGCTTGAGGGCATAGCTCACCGCAGAGGACGACCCGTTGGAGGTGGTGGAGCGGAAGCCCAAGGTTGAGGACACCGCCAGGAAGACCCGGACCAAGGAGTTCATCGAAAAGGTCCAAGCAATCATTGATGAAACTCCCCAGCGGCCTATTCGGCAGATTGCCAGAGATTTAGGCGTCTCACACACAACTGTGAATGCATGTGTGAAGGAGGACTTGAAGTGTAGTTCCTACAGGCACCAGACAAGCCAGATCTTGACTGAGAAGACAAAGACCTCAGGCTAATCAAGTCCATCAGATTGCTCAACAGACTGAAGCATCCCAAGAAACCAAACAGGCTCTGGTTCTTTTCAGACGAAAAGAACTTCTGCCAGGACCAGATGCACATCAGCCAGAACCATCGCTGGATTGTCACGAATAACAGTGACATGCCCAGGGTGATGAAAACAAAGTTTCCGGATACGGTGATGGTCTTTGGTGTGGTTTCAAGAGAGGGCCACATCATGCCACCTCATATCTTCGATGTCGACTTGAAAGTCAACACCAAAGTGTACCAGGATGTTCTAAAGAGTGTGGTAATCTCCTGGTGCAATCAGGTGGCCGGTGGCAGACCCTGTGTGTGGCAGCAGGACTCGGCGCCGGCTCACAAGTCCAAAGAGACCCAGGCTTGGCTTCAGAAGGAGTGCTACGACTTTGTACCCTTCTCTCACAGGCCCCCTCATACCCCGACCTGAACTTCTTTTGGTCATACGTCGAGAACATCACCAACATGACCTCCCACAACACCAAAGCCAGCCTGATCACCGCCATCCGCTGAGTATTCACCGAGCTCCCGCCGGCGCTTATGGAAAAGGCATGCTCCCAGTTCCGGATTCGTATTGAGTCGGTGATTGAGGCTGAAAGCGGCTACATTGAATTGATGTCAGCTCTACTACATAATCAAGTTACCTGAACTGATTTTTTCAATAAAAGTTTTGAAATAAAGCTGTAGTATTGTTTTCTTTAGGACGACAATTTATCGTTCCACCCTGTATTTTAAAAATATTTTCGCTAGTTTAAAAAATTTTCTAATCTGCTCAATTTATTGTTTTTAAAAAGGTGCGAGATGTCCCTGCGTACAAATACTACACTCTGATCCTCGATAAAGCTTGATAACAACTTGTTTTTTTTTTTTTTAAATTTAAGTTGCATTCTTTTACGCCCTTCTCTATAAAAAAAAGTTTAAATCATTACCGATTGTTTCTGGTTATGTTTTTTTTTTAATGATTTTACGTAATATTCTTTTAAACACTGAAGAATGCGTCGAATTTTTTTCATTTTTTAAAAATATTTCATTCCAGCTTTACCGTCTTTCGTCAAAAGAAAGCAAGATTTATGGCTTTGAGAATATCCAAAATTTGTTGTCTATGTACGAGGGTCGGTCGAAAAGTTCATACCCTGACCAAGATACTCTCATGGAATGTGACCAAATGAGGTTTATTTTTCAACAAATTCCCCTTGTGGTCCACACACATTTTCCATTGGTGTTGCACTGCTTGGATCCCATTGGTCAAAAAGTTATCAACAGCAGATATAACGTCATGATATGAACTTTTCGGCGCACCCTCGTAAGTGTGTGTGTAATTAGATGTGGCACAAGGCCATATGCTTAGATGTGGCACAAGGCCGTATAAATGGGGCATCCAGTGAGACTCAAACTCACTCATAAAAGTTTGCTAGTCTAGCTTGCAGAACCATTACACTACCTGAGTCACCCTCGCAAGTGTGTTTGTGTGCATAAGTTACGTAAAATTGTTAGATGATTTTGTTTGTTTAATGACATGTCAACCTTCATGGGTTAGTTAATGCCAAAGTCATCCTTGTAGAAGAACAGCAGTGGTACTATTTAACCAATAACTTAAGAGATAATAGGTTTGTACCTTTCCCAAAGGTATTAATCGGAAAGTGCGACTGGATTTTGAACTCATTTACTTTGGTGTTGCAGTCAAACATGTTAACCACAGTGTCACGTAGGTCTCCTTCTTTTGTTTGTTAAATTAACTTTTTTATATCAGGGTGTTGATTTTTAGGCTACTTATCATTTCATATCAACATACTTTTTATATTTTGATCAAGGTGCGAGCAATATTGAACTAGTCCTGGAGGCAACACCCGACAAGGCAGCTGCTATACGATCACCTACCACCCATCACGAAAATTATCAAAGTTAGATGAACCAGACATGCAGGACTCTGCTAGAGAAGTAGGGAAGAGCTCATAAGTGACGTACTCCTATGGACGCCTTCACATGGCCGAGCAAAAGCAGGATGACCAGCTCGAACCTACATACAGCAGCTCTGTGAGGATACAGAGTGTAGCCCTGAGGACCTGCCGGAAGCTATGAACGATAGGGAGGGGTGGCGAGAGAGGGTCAGGGATATCCGTGCTTATGGCACGACAAGATGATGATGAGCGCTCCTTGCCTAACGACAATAACCAATATTCCTATTCAGCTTTAAAAATTCAGCTTTGATTAATTACTGATTTCTCATCAATTTCTAATGCAGCATTTTGCGCTCTTTATACATAAGCAGTTGTTTTGTTGATACGTTTTTATAATTGAATTAGTCACTTATTCAAATAAAGTAATTTTCTGGTTTTCAGACTTTCTAATCTTGAGTCAAGTTAACATTTGGAAAATTTTTGTATGCTATAAGCTTCAATCCTCACTAAAAACAAAATCATCTAAAAAAATATCTATTCACATATTTTTTTCAATATTTATATTAGTAATTTATTTTTAAAGAAACACATAGTTGTATACATTGTATACATTAGAAATTGTTTAAATATTTAGGTGGTCTTTTATATATTTTTCATTTTTTTGAATGCGTGTCCTTACTTCAATTGTCCAGTCCAATTGTAGAATACACCGACTGCACCTCTGCAGAGTGGTAAAACCCCTCCAACGAATGTCCTGGATATGACACTTAACAATCTGATGGTGAGGTTCCAGTAATGCTGGAGATTTGGGGAATGCGGAGCATACCTTCATTGCCATTGCTCCCGGGTCAACTCTGGCCCTGAGTGGTAGCATCTGACAGGGTCCCATCTATGGCTTAATAGAACTAAACCGTAGTTTCAGGTGTTTTTCTGTCTTTGCATTTAAACGGCCAACTTATGCCAAACTGAATTATTTGAAATAGAACTGTTTTTGACATTGAAACTGTACTACGCTAAACTGAATTGTTCGAAATAGAATTGTTTTGACACTTAACTATATGTAAAGAAAAACTATGCCTATACTAAATTAAATTGTTTGAATTAGAACAGTTTAACTTAACTGAATAGCTTGAAAGAGAAATATTTTAACAATTAAACTGTGTACTCATGCTACTCTGAATTGTTTGAAATAGAACTGTTTATTTTTTTTTTAAATGTATGAGGCATTAAATAATCTACAAAGGTTGATATGCCATAAAACACAAACAAACAAACAAACAAACAAACAAACAAACAATCCTTACTTCAAATAAGGTTTTCTAAAGGTTTTTCTTATTTCTAGTTAGTATAATATCAGAAGATAACAATGTTATAAGATCTCCAACGAATAAATTGTTCCCAATTATACATTTGTATTATAAAATTTTCATTTAAAAAAAACATTTCTCTACAAATGTGAAATTACGAGGTACCTTCAATAAGTTTCCAGACTTTTTTTCGTATGGGCATTTATATTGATAGTATACACATGAAACTCTAGTCCCCTTCGAAGTAATCTCCTCTGGCTGCAATGCACTTGTTGTACCGTTCCAACAACCTCTGGAAGGCCTCATGGAAGACCTCTTGTGTGAGCGTGTCAATGACCTTCGTCACAGCCTCTTTCATCTTCTCAATTGTCTCATAACGACAGCCTCTAAGGTTTTCCTTGAGCTTAGTGAAAAACCAAAAGTCATAGGGAGCAAGGTGTGGACTAGAGGGAGGGTGACGAACTGTCTTAATGCCCATTTTGGTCAAATAGTCTGTGACAAGGATGGGACAAACTTCGTGCAAATCTTCCGCATCTTCAGTTCCTCACGAATAATTGTGTGTACAGTTCCCACACTGACATCAAACTGTGCACTTATTGTCTCTATAGACACACGACTGTCCTTATCTATGAAATTCTTTATTTGGCCAATCAACAGTGGTGTTCTGACTTCCTTACTCCTCCCACACCTCTCATCATTCCTCACAGACTCCCTGCCTTCCTTGAATCTCTTATGCCTCTCAAAAACTGATGCTCGATTCATGCAAGATGCTCCAAAAGCAGTCTGAAGTATTCCATACGTTTTTGTGGCATTTTTTCCAAGTTTAAACAGAATTTTATTGTATATCTTTCTTCTAAAGTGTCCTCACGTCCAGACTGCATTTTTGAAATTCACCAGCTGTGACAATCAGTCTTTAGTAGGGTATATTCGAATTCCTGCTGTAGCTGTTGATTTGAACCTGAAATCATAAAAATTGGTCAGTCATCTCATAAGATAGACAGCAATAACATAGTGAATTTTCAAGAGTCTACGACAATTTTGAATCCTTATACAAAAAAGTCTGGAAACTTATTGAAGGCACCTCGTATAAATATGTGTTAACATGTATTAACATTTTTATAAATCATTAAAAACTAAACGAAATAATAAAAAAAAAAACAATAATAAATTTGTCGGATACTGAGATGCATTTGTTATTTATCTTTTGCACTAACAGAACATTTATATTAATGATTGGGAAGATTTGGTTCCATTGTTTAATAGCATAGCAACCTTCGTGGGATATCTAATTCCAAAGTCATCCTTGTAGAAGAATAGCAGTGACATAATTTAACCCATAGCTAAGAGAATCTTTCCGAAAGTGAACGTAATAGAGCGACTGGAGATCGAAATCACTTACTTCGAGTTTGCAGATTAGCCATTACACCATGGGGACTCTGCTTAATTGGCAAGAGTTTGCTTCTCTGTCCTCGGTAGACTTCCAAAAGGTTTAATGTTTAACGTAAAAAAATTACATGGTAATAGGCAGGATTGGGGTGGGTTATCATCAAAAGAGAGTCTCTGATTATAATAACAATAAGAACGAGGCCATGTTGCTGCAATACCTGACTAACCGTACGAAATTTAAGTTCATAGACTTCTACAGAAAAAAAAGTATCGGTTATTTTTTACAGAAATGATTATTCCCATTCATTCAAACACTACACTTGAGGTTTACATGATGTTATCAAGCTTTTAAAGTAATATAATTACAAAACATTATTTCTTTGTTTAAATCCATAACTATTTTAAGTCACTGAATTCTCAACAAGTCTCTGTGAAATTTTTCATCGAATGATATCAACTGCCTAAGATAATAAAAATACCATAATCCCCTAATCCCACCAGCTATGGATTAAATAATACCACTACTTTTATTCAACAAGGATGGATTTGACATTAAATAACCCACGAAGGTTGGTATATTATCTCTTTTATATGGATTTATCTTTAATAGTAACAATTACTGCTTATAACAGTTTAGTGTTCATTTTTAGTCATGAATAAAAAAGGATATGAAAAAGGAGATGGTCAAGAAAAAATAAATACTTTGAAAGGATTTTAGACATTTCTTTGTTATTCGTTGTTTATTCTGATATTCTGATAGTAAAATTAGATTCATTCAGTAAGGAGAAAATTTTGGTTCTCAGATAACCTTAATAATAATTATTATAGGTTGGTTTGTTGCATAAGTTTTATGGCATATCAACTTTTGAGGGTTATTTAACGCCAAATCCATTTTTATGTAAATCTGTTCTATTTCAAACAATTCAGTTTAGTATGAGTACACAGTTTAATTGTCAAAAAAATTTCTATTTCAAGCCATTCAGTTTAATCAAACAATTGAGTTTAGCATAAGTATGCCGTTAGTTCTATTTAACCCATAGATAGGACCCTATCAGGTGCTACCTCACCGGGACAGAATGGACCTGGGAGCAATGGCAATGAAAGAGTGCTCCGTATTTTCCAAAGCCCCAGCATTACTGGAACCTCACCATCTGATTGTTTAGTGTCATATCCATGAGACTCGTTAGGGGGAGGTCTTACCCCCTCTGCAGAGGTACAGTCGGTGTATTCTACAGCCCCAGCCGACAGGGCAAAATAATTATTATTACTTATTCAACTAAAATCCAGCTAGCACTTACATTTGTATTTGTTGGATATAGTGGAATAAGTTTGTCAAAACAGAACAAATGCTATGATATGGGAAACGAAATAGCTTGTGTTTTTGTTCAAAATAATGCATATGTATATATGCACATGCTCGTATGTATGTGCCTGTGTAGTTTTCGTCTGGTAATCGACAAATGAATGCAGGAGAAATTAAAACAAAGAAATTAAAAAGAAAAAAAATAATTGATGTATTTTAAAATTCCTTCTCTATTTCCCCTCTCTCTTCACACCACTTAAAAGGCTGTTTTCAAGCCATCTGACAGTAAAGGTGATTAATGGGTTTCACACGCCTTGAAAAAAAAAAAAAAAAGAAAGAAAATATGAACGGCAGTGTGATAAGTTTTAAAAAGTTCAAAACAACAGCTACTTAATTAGAGACAACCTTATTCAAGGGAGCTAAATCGTCTCTCCCACACGACAGTCTTGAATCGCTTTCACTCATCTTGGGTAAGGAAAGACTAATTAAATGGCCTCTGGCGAGGTAGGTCTTGAAGTGAACTTGAAATATGCTCAACGTAAATGCGATAATTGGCAAAAAAAGAAAGAAAGATTCGAGAAAGATGTGTCATAAGATGATCATTTTAAAAGAAAAGTGGAAAATTGACAAAAATCTTGATGTTGAAAGAATAGAACGGTTTTAAATAAAGAAAAAATATAAAAGAAAATATTTGAATGTAGAATCCCACCCCGCAAAAAAAAAAGAAAAAAAAAGAAGAAATAACGAATAGATTGACAGTATGTCAAAAGTAGACGCTGTAAATGTGCACGCATGCGCAAACACATTCATACGTACACCCATAGTTAGGTTAACCTTGTTAGTAAATTCTTAACCTTCAAAATTTTAATAATATTTCTTAGACATCTCTTAGTGTGAAGAAATTTCTTATAGTCAGTCATTTGACATCTTTTAACTCGCCCAAGATTTAAGAATACACTTTTAGCGGACTATAAACGGAAGTTGATCAAATATAACGTTTTATGGCATGAACCAAATTTTTACATTTTCATTCCTCTTTCAGATGTAGATTATCCTGTTAGTTACTATTCTGATGCCAGAAAAAAAAAAGGCAAGTTGCACTCGTAACACTAGCCACCAATCACAGCGACTTGAAGATAACCAGCTCCTTGAATGTGACTAGATCTTTTATATTCAAAATCAGAAATGATCTAGATGCTGCTGTCGGATATGTGTCATCTTTGACCAAAAGAAAGAAATATTCTAAACAGTCAGACAACGTAAGGATGGCAAAGTTCACCCGACAGGCCTTGAACATCATGAGCCATGACCCCAGCAGGTCTTGAACATCATTACCCATGACCCCAGCAGGTATCGAACATCATCACCCACGACCCCAGTAGATCTCGAACATCATCACCCACGACTCCAACAGGTCTCGAAAAACATCAACCACGACTCCAGCTGGCTTCGAACATTATCAACTCCGACCACAGCAGATCTATCCGATGTGTGGTGTAAGTGAGGTACAAGACTCTGCTAACGATCATACAAAGACTCTTTGAAAGCCGTCATCGTGGACATGATGGCCAGTATGATCAGGAATTATCCGATCCACGTAACAGCCGCTTCTGAGCCTGTACTGTGATTGTTAAACCAACTTTTTTTCTGTTTTTCTAATTTGAACATGTGTGGAATTTTTAAAAGAATTTACCGATTTAAAAAATAAAATCTATATCATTATTTATCGTCAATTTCCTTACGCATCCTGTATATATAAATGTGTGTGTTTTTATGTGTCTCTGTGAACGATGTTCTTCATCGCTAGCAGTTGTTTAGTTTATACATTATTGAATTAGCCGGATCCAACAGCGCTGAGTCTTCAAAAGGTTACTTCTTGGGGAATTGGTACAACTGAGGCGCTCGTGGCGTAACAAGTATCATTGTAGGAAATTGATTCAGTGACCGCAGATCAAATTCTCAACAAGAATGTCAGCCTTTCACATAACACTAATACACTTGGGAAAAGTTTGAATCCATCGCCGTCCCCCCAGGTATGGGTAAATAGTAGGATAGACTTTGTTCTTTAACTTTTATAGGGCAAACGGTCAGAGAAAATGAAAACTCTGAATTCAAACTAGCTTTACACTGATTAAAAATTGACCCTGTATCGCATCCTACTCATGGTGGTGAGGTTGAGTAAATAAATATGGAGGTAATCCCTATGGCGTAGTGGCTAAAGTACCAGACTGAAACATTTTAGAAAGCGAGATCGGTCTGCAATCGCGCAATTACATTCACTTTTGGACGAATACGTTTGGGATAGGTATGATCTCCCTTATCTTACCAGCTATAGGTTAGAGAGATAATATTCTTCAACAAAGATGGCTTTAGCATTAACTAACCAACGAAGGTTGATATGTCATTAACCTTAATAAAATAAACTAACAATCTTACTTAATATATGCACACACACACATACTTACGATGGCACCTCGGGTAGGGTAATGGTTTGCAAGTTAGACTAGCAAACCTTCATGTGTGAGTTCGAGTCTCATTGGGTGCTCCAATCTTAACCCACGGAGGTTGATATGCCATTAAACAAAGAAATAAAAAAATAACCAAATGCATATAACTGAAAAAAACAAAACAATTATGAACAAAAATATACGATATAAAACCACGAATGTGGCCCATGTATTCAAATGAATAAGGGGAGTATCCCCGTGATCTTTTGGTCGACGTGTTGGACAGCGACGTCATTGTAAACGTTACCCCTGTCGCGCTATTACGTTCACTTTCGGACAAATACCCTTGAGAAGAGTACGAACCCGCTCGCCACCCAGCTATGCTTTAAATAGTATCACAACTATCTTTCTACAAGGTTGGCTTTGGTATTGAATAAGATATAAAGGTTGACATACGATTAGAACAAAGAAACATTTTCCTGACATTTTGCCATGTAAGTTACCTCGACTAAAGCTTGAACTCAGGTCGCCGTATCTTTTTCCTACGTAAATAGACATTACACAATGAACATTAATCAAAGTAGAGATATATCAAATATAGAGACAATTATTTTGACAGCATCAACTCGTATTTATCGATAAAGACATGGAGAGTTTGATAGTCTAGAACATATAGAATCTTACACAACTTTCTAAGAAACGTACGTAGAAGTAAAAGAAAAGCAGAGATATTCTACTTTAAATAAACGTACTATATTCTATCCCATGCTATATCATAATGATCCGAATTTTCTGGGTCATATAAGATTCGCTGTTAACTTATCATCATCATTATTATCATCAAGTCGTGATGATAACGGGATATTTGTTGACTCTCTCTCGCCCTCTTTGCCGGCTGACCAATAACAGCACTTCCATATGTAAGAGTCCATTAGAGAAAGTAATTTATGAGGTAATCCTTACTTTTGCAGCAATGCCCAGGTTGTCTTGTTCCTCCTAATTGAATGGTTTGTGAGATGGGAGGTAGGTGGTCCTAAAGCTGCTGTTTTGTAGGGGTGTTACTTCCAGGATTTGTTCAAAACAGCAAGTAGCATCCTTGTGCAATTCACATCTACCTTTTTCTCTATGCCTTTCGTTAGTGTCCACGTGGTGCATCCATACAGTAGTACTGACATAACCACAGCTTGGAAGAAATCCCGTTTTTGTTTATCAGATTGATCAGATGTCCATATGATCGATAACTCGTCAATAGTAAACCAATATCTTCTGTTGCTTTCTCCAAGTTATGCAGTAGGGATTTGACTTGGGTTGGTGTATTTGCAAGAACCACAAGATCATCTGCGTAGTCTGTATCTGTCAAAGTTTCTTCTGGCTATCGTCTGCTTCTTGACTTTTTAAATCTGAAACCATTTTCCTTTATTAGATCTATTGATATTCGGACTATGTAACTTAGGCAGATTATATATATATATATATATATATATATATATATATATATATATATATATATATATATTCATTTAATCTTCGTATATTTTTTCATTTTCTGTACATGCTTTTCTTACTTTTTGATTTTTGATTACATGCCTTTTAGAAGAAAGTTCATGTGTCAGAAACTGTCAAGAATCTCTGTTTGGCAAATCTAAGCCCTCAGGCAACAGACAATTATATATACAAGTATATGATTATTGATACTGCTATCGTGAACACAAATCCATATACGGACTACGATACATGAAAGTAACAGAAGAATAAAAATAAAGAAAGGAAAATTGAACAGTCGATGTTGATTTTTTTTCATATCTTCAAATAAACAAGAATACAAACATCTTTCTAAAATCTAAGTTTAGGTTATTGTAGCACTTGGCCACCATAATGTTTTTTGGGAAACCTAAGCTTCTAATCTTAACAAAGAGTATCTATCTATCTATCTACAATTTAAACTTTTTCCCTTAAGCATCTGATGAAAGGTTCACTGATTGGGTCATATATAAATAAGTAAATCTACCTCTGACAATTCGAATGCGGTCGTATTTTATATTCATCTATCTATCTATCTATCTATATATATATATATATATATATGTGTGTGTGTGTGTGTGTGTGTGTGTGTGTGTGTGTGTGTGTGTGTGTGCCCGCCTATTTATAGGGTTGCACAAATACTTGGATTTATAAAGATAAAAAAATGATCTTAAAATGATTGCAACAGATTTCCAAATACTGAGACACATGCATAAATTGGATGACAGACATACAGACAGAGAGGGACAGACAGAGAGATAGAAAGAATGCTTCGAAATTGGCGACAGAAGATATAACTCGAACAGGCCATCTTTCTTTAGTTAACACCACTTCATTCCATCCCCTCTGTCATCTTTCCTTCTGAATTTATTTCTTTACATTCGTTTCAAAGGCATTCACTAATCACGTGACGCCACCTTCCCGGCTGGATATGTCAAAAGTAGTACCACGCCTGCCTCGACCATATCACACCGCATCTCTTTAACTTATCCTTACTCGTCGCAAATTAAGCCGCTGGGCAGGCCGCTGGCAATATACGGAGTCGAGGCAGGACAACCAAATTGAGCCTGATCAACTCGTAACTCTATCCTGTCGGGCCGGTCATTCAAACGATTGCACGATTTGTAGCAGGGCTGTGACCCTTTTCACTTAACTCTGACCTTCCAATGACAATCGCTTTTAGTTAAAACCTCGTCCGCTTACTTGCCTCCGGAAAGATGTATCAATGCCCTCAGGCAACGACAGAGCACAACTCACTTCTTAATATCCTTCTGCTTCCCCACAGTTCTCAAGACTATCACATTCGCAGCAAATATATGCATACATGTGTGCATTTGCAAATCTACATCTATCCGTTTATATATACTATCGGGGAGAATCGAAACGAATTCCATATGGAGTCGTAGCTCTGGTTAAATGCAGCTTAGTGTGATAAGTGAGATCACTTTGCAGATTTTAACATTATAATTCAAAGCTATGTAATGCAGAAATAGCCATACATTAATATATTTTGTATGTTTTCTTTTAGTTCTTAATCGGTAGCAATTCTAAAAACGTCGACAGCCAGTGGTTTCTATCAAATGTCGTTGAATTCATATAACATAATTGGCTTGTTTGTATTCATATCTTCTCATAAAACTCAGTAGCTTTAAAAATTAGGAAAGTCATTTGAATATTGGATGAGACCAAAATCGCTTACAATTTGGATTATAGATTTAAGACAAGAAGTCTAGAAATAATGTGTTCTTTCGACTGAGGCCGACAGAATCTTTGCAGAGGAGCAAGACCTCCACAAAGAATATCCTGATGTGAGGCTCAAGCTCTGGAGCATTGGAGAATGTGGAGTACCTCTACATTGCTCATACGTCCATGTCCACCGTGAGTCGGAGTTGTAATATTTGTTACGATCCCCTCTATGGATCAAATAAAACTGTTTTATCATTTTTTAAACTTCAAACCATTTAACTGTGAGCAAATAAATGATTGATGTTAAATTGAATTGTTTGTATCACACAGCAATACTTGAAACCATGTATTTGTGTGCAAATAGAACTATAAGTGTTCAATAGCAATACTTGAAACTGGATTTAACTTTGTGCCAACAGATGAGCTCTGGTTCATTTAAAAGAAGTGTTATCTACAAACTATTTCGTTTACGAATCATATGTATTTAATATAGCTATGTATGAGCAGGCGTCGGCATTAAATAACCAACAAGAGTTGATATGCTATAAAACCAAACAACAAGAATGTTGTAGTAATACCTGTTAGGGTTCAATTTATGGGTCCAATAGAATTATTCAATCATTTACTATATTTGAAACGATTTAACTGCGTGCAAACAAAAAAATGATATTGAATAGAATTATTACTGTTTGGTATTAAAGCCATCAAGTGTCCAGGGTATGGCATTAAACTGCATCTGATGGTGAGGCCCCAGTCTTGGAGTTTGGGGAATGTGGAGTATCCCTCCATTACGATTATTATCAGGTCCACTTTGACCCGGAGTGGTAGTACCTGTTAGGGGGCCCCTCTATAGATGAAATAGAACTGTTCAGTTCTTTACAAGGAATTATTATTTATGATGAGTAGAATTATTCTTGTCAAATAGCAATACTTGAAACTTTTTAACTGTTTGAAAACAATAAATACTAATACTTAAAAGCCTTTAACTGTGTGCAAGCAAAAAATAAATATATAATTATTAGTGTTAGAAAGCAAATTTGAAACCATTTAACTGTGTGCAAATAGTACTATACTTAAAATCATTTAGCTGTGCGCGAACCTAGACATAAATTAATGCTCTTAATTCAATAATACCAAATCTTTATAATCACTTCTTTGTAGGGGAGTCTCTGTGACGAAATGGCTAATGTGCTTGATCGCGACTTCGTAGTAAGCGCGTTCAAACTCCAGTCACACTATTACGTTTTTCGAACTAATATCCTTGGGAAAGGTATTGAACCCCCATATCCCTCCATAGTATTACTGCTGTTTTACAAGGAATATTTTGGTATTAGATAAACCACGAAGGGGCTGTAGAATACACTGACTGCACCTCTGCAGAGGGGTAAGACCCCACCTAACGAGTGTCCTGGATATGACACTAAAAAATCTGATGGTGAGGTTCCAGCAGTGCTGGAGCTTTGGGGAATGCGGAGTACCCCTTCATTGCCATTGCTCCCAGGTCCACTCTGGCCCGGAGTGGAAGCACCTGATAGGGCCCTATCTATGGGTTAAATAGAACTAACAGCATACTTATGCTAAAATGAATTGAGTAAACTGAATAGCTTGAAATAGAAACGTTTTTGACAATTAAACCGTACTTACACTTAAACTGCGTGCTTATGCTTAACTGAATTATTTCAAATAGAACTGTTTTTCGACATTAAATATGTATTTTCACTTAACTGAATTATTACATATAACTGCTTAAATAGTTTGAAATGGAAATGTTTTTGACAATTAAACTGTGTACTTATGCTAAACTGAACTGTTTTCAATAGAACAGATTATTTACATAAAAATGGATTTGGCGTTAAATAACCTACAAAGGTTGATATGCCATAAAACCAAACAAACCAAACCAAACCAAGGTTAATATGGCATTATACAAAACAAAAAAAAATCAAATTCTTTGAAACTGATCATCCGGTATTAAATTTTCATTAGAGAGAATTTTCATTTTATTTTACACATTTCATATAAGATTTTCTTGTTTCATAAAAAGTTGTAGTATCTAGCCATAACAAATTATTCTGCTATCACTTTTAGTTCTTGGTGAAGCTTAGAACCTTTTGAACGACCCTCGTATTTCAAAGTATTAATTCATTGGTATTTTCGATAAGTCATATCATTTTTCCTTATGATTGACAAAGAACAGTACAAGTGAATCTCCCAGAAGCAGCTACGACAGCAAATCATTCTTCTTAGAAGGTCATCAAATGTCAATTAATTTCCAGCTAATTTCGTCTGCTCTTTGTCCATCCATAAAGGTTGTAAGAAATGACATTTATTTAAAAATATATATGTAGGTATGGCGCATCTTATTCATTTGTTCTCTATACGCATTGCTAAACAGTCTGTACTGCAGAGATACAGGACTAGGACAGTTTTTAATTGTCAAGATTCATTGCCAGTACGCCATCTGCAACCTGTAAAAATTGGCACTCTACACACACGCCCGCGCGCACATACAATATACACACATACACACCTTTGAACATGACATTATTGGTCCAACAGAAAACATTGTTCACAGCCCACCGAGGCCTGGTAAATGCCATAAAAAGAACAAGGGGAAAAAATAGTTCAATGGATTTTATAAGAAAGAAAGAAAGAAAGAAAGAAAGAAAGAAAGAAAGAAAACGAAAAATAATTTAATAAAGAAAGAAAGAATTTTTGAAAAGAAAAAGAGAAACAAACAAAAGAAAAAAGAAAGAAAGAAAAAAAGAAAGACCAGGAAAATGAATATATAAATCAAGAAATGAATAAATAAAAAGAAAGAAAATAAAGAAAGCAAGAAAAAATACAAAGGGAGAAAGAAAATCAACCAACTAACCAACCAACCAAAATGATACACTATTTACATTATCATTAATTAGATATATTGCGGAAATGCTCATAAAAGTAGAAATAATCGACAATTTACAAAACTTGACCATTCGGAAAGATATTTTGGTAAATGTCTCCTTTTTTCTCTTCTTAGGCGTATTTGTCTTTTACATCCTACGAAGCGGTTATTATATTGAATAACAAAACAATGAAACCATGTAAAAATCTAAAGACAGGAATTTATAAGAATTTAAATACAGAACAATTGTAAAATCAAAGAAGAAAAAAGTGTTGTCTCATAAAATATATCCTTACATTCCCTACATATCTGCTTGTAAGAAAAAAATAGTGCTAAGGAAGACACATAGTGTAGTTGCTAACGTGCTAGGTTGTGATATCGTATAGTAAGCGAGTTCGAACTCCAATCGCGCTTTTATGTTCACTTTTGGAATAATAATTTTAGGAAAGGTACGAGCCTCCTTGTCTCCTTAGTTATGGGTTAAATAGTACCACTACTGCTCCTTCACAAGACTCGTTTTGGCATTAAATAAGCAACGAATGTTGATATATCATTAAAAAAAGAAACCAAACCGAAAATGGCGCATGTTTTTTTGTTTGTTACTTAAGTTTCACTTTAATGTAAAAAAAAAAAAATAGACGAGGCTGTTTGCATTTCACTTCATACAAATGTTTTTGGCAAAGACACGAATCTATATGTTCTTCCCTTTTAGATATGGATAAATAGAAAGATAGACTGGTTTCTTTATCCTTGGCAAGGCAATCAGTCTAGGAGAAGGATAACCCTGAAATCAAATCATCTTTACCCCGCTGAAAAATTGACGCTCCGTCATTTACTACCAGTGGCAAGGGGGGTAAATTCAATAAGGCGAGTGAGAATACGAACATCATTTCGTCTTTCGTTTATTTCTTCGCAATTCTTTTTCAGTCAGAGAAAGGAGAGCTACATCTTTTATCTTTAGTCCCAAACTATCACTTTTCAAATTATTTACTTATTGGAGAAAGGAGAGCTCTAATCTCCTAATATATTTCATCTAAGGAGGCATCACTTCCCAACATTTTATTTGGTTGGCGAAATACGGCATGATTCCTCACATATTTATTACTAAACAGTCTAAACTTAACTGCCACAGGCAAGAAGCCCCGATCATCGGCTTCAGCTTCGGAGAGCTTTTCCCTGAAGTAGCACCTCCATCATTGTACTAAAAGGAGAATCAGGACACCCCAAAAGGTATTGCTGAAGGAGCAGAGAGATTTTTAGCCGCTTTTGGAAATATTTACTCCGAGCCTGCTTCTGAACAGCCAGACATTTTTGTTGCTGTTGATAAGCTTCCTCTCTTCATCATTATCATTATCAAGGCGTATCGACCGCACGGATTCCTTTGACTCTCTCTCGCAATCCGTCCCTACTGTTCATTTTCCTGAATAATTCTCCTCGTCAGTACTCAATGTTTACACAGACCTGATGAATGTAAGTTTTTACGGGTTGGCTCCCACAGGTGTGTCCATGTGTAGAAGTCTATTGGAGAACATCCAGAGACAAAGGTAAGAAAATGTTTGACAGTATTGTTACGAAATTAAGGTTCATTTTTAGATAATTTATTTTGAAAATGGGAGAAATAGTTGAAAGACAGTGTCACTTTAAGGGAATGTACAAAAACTTAACTTCTACCACTCCACCTCGTATAAATAATACGGCAGTTAAATTTAAAATTTGGAAAGGTTAACTATTAAATTGCAACATCAACCGCTGTTTGAGTTTAATGCTATTTGCTCTAAAACTGTCTTGGTTTGGTTGTGTTTTATGGCATATCAACCTTTGTCGGTTATTTAATGCTAAATCTTGTTTATATATATATATATATATATATATATATGAAAAAGTTTGATGGAATAAAAAGAACGAAATATCATGCATCTGAATCTGAGTTATGTGTTTGATTTATCCAACGTTCCACATATTTCTATCATACTGTCAGATTCACCACAATCATTTCAACACACACACACACACATATATATATATATATTATTTGTAAATGGTTTTTAGGCAGTATAATTTTTAAACGAGCAGGATCTCATTTGTTTGCACAGAGTTAAATGGTTTCAAGTACAGGAAATAATTAAATATTTTTATTTGACCTATAGATAGGAGCCTAACTGATACAACCACTCCGGGTCAGAGCAGACCAAAGAGTAATCGTATTGAAGGTATACTTCCTGTTCCCTAAACTCCAAGATTGAAGCCTCATCATCAGATATTGTTTAATGTCATACACCGGATACTAAATGTGTTTAAGTATGACTATCCAACACTAAAAATTCTATTTGATATTGTTCATTTGTTTTCACACAGATGCTTCTAAGCATTGCTATGCAATCTAATAGTTCAGTTTAACAATCATTTGTTTGCACACAGTTAAATGGTTTCAAGTAAAGTAAATATTTCTATTTGACCCGTAGGTGTAATCCAAATAGCTACTATCATTCCGGGTCAGTGTGGACCTGGTGGTAATAGCGGTGAGGACGTACTCTACATTCCCCAAAGCTCCAGAAATAGAGCCTCGCCATAGGATGGTTTAGTGACATATCCAGGACACTCGTTGCAGGGAGGTCTTACCCCTCTACAGTCGATGGATTCTATGGCCTCAATCGGCAGGGAAACCAAAAGTGCATGTTTACCTCAAAATATCAGAATTGAATTGAAAGATAAAGGTTATAAAATTTTCCTTGAGTATAGTCGAAAAATTATTCTTTACTTTAAAACAATTAATTTGCAAACGAGAGAAAATTATTGGAAAGACAGTTGTAGCATTTCATAGAATGTATCTTTGTTTATACTCAGCATATAATTTCTTTATTGGTTCGAAATTTCATCAATTTAACATCAAAACTTGAGTGATTCAGTGAAGAAAAAATAGGAACCGCGTATTAACAATGTAGGTGACTATTTTGAAGTATATAAGTTACAATAGATACATTTGTGAAAAAATATTTTATATCTATCTATCTATCCTTTAACATTTCATTGCAGCCCAGTGATCTGGGGCTATAGAATACACTGACTGCATCTCTGCAGAGAGGAAAGACACTCCGAACGAGCGTCCTGGATTTGACATTAAATCATCTGAGACAGGAGCCTAGGAGATTTAGGGAGTGTAGAGAACCCCTTCATGGCCATTGCTCCCAGGTCCACTTTGACCCGAAGTATTAGCTCCTGATACGGTTCTATATATCGGTCAAATGAAACAAACTATGAGTACAAACAAATAACTGATGTTAAATTGTGATATAGCAAATACTTGAAACCATTTAACTGGGTGCAAAAAAGATATCAGACTTGTAAATATTATTTACGAAATGTGTTTACAAAATATATATGTATAAACAGGATTTGGCATTGAATAACCTACAATAGTTGATATATCATAAAACCCAACCAAACCAAATCTTATATATTTGATATATATATATGTATAATAAGGATTTGGTATTATATAACCTATAATGGTTGATATGCCATAAAACCAAACCAAACTAAATCATATATTTTTGATATATATGTATTAACAGGAATTGGCATTAAATAACCTACAATAGTTGATATGTCATAAAACCCAACCAAACCAAATTAAATTTATACATTTTGCGTTGTTGATCTCACAATGTATCTAAGAAAATTACTATTTACAACGACAGAGATAAAGACCAAATAGCAAAGAATAGAGAAAATATGTTACAGACCCGTCATCATTTCATGAGCTTCGAAATAATTCTATGAATTGTAGACATGATTTGGCTTCCATCCAACATTTTTTCTCGTCTGGTATTTTTATCTCGTCTCATTATATTAGCTTAGTGAATGAAGTCTTTTTGGAATGTATTAGTTGCCCAGATAACCAAAAATCTCTTTATGAGACTGCCAACTAAAGTAAAATTCGTTACGTTTTCAATCTTCTCGTCGGTGTTAGCTTAACAACCAGAAAGCAATTAATGTTAATATCAGTTCCCACAAAGAGGAATCAATAATTTTGCTATTGAATTGAAGTCACTGTCATACCAGATGCTGATTTATATCTTCATATCCTGAAAAACAAAAACGAACAAAAGACACACGTTTTATTCCCATAGTATGCACCTTAATCTAATCGGAACGCGGATTATTTAATGCCAAATTGTGATTATATATATATATATATATATATATGTGTGTGTGTGTGTGTGCGTGTGTGTGTATCTGTTAAGTGAGTAAATGATATAATAAAACAAATTGATAAATTGTATTTTTTAAAATTAAGTGAAGAGTTGGTCGGAAAACAGAAGTTACAAGGTCTTTTCTTGTAAGAAAAGATAATGATAGAGCGTAAATATTTTAAGAGAGAAAATAAATTTCATACATGAAATGTTGCAGTTAGCGTTGTCTAACTCTTGTAGATAATTTTTGTAGATAAAAGATTTGTATGTGAACGTGTTCTTATGTAAGAGAGAAAGTATACATATGCGTTAATATGGATGCGGATGTAGCCAGAATTTTCTTCAGCAAGCGAATGATTATTAGTACGAGCATGTCTATCTAAACAAACTGTTTTAGTTCAAGCTAAGATAATTAATGTAGAAATTAAAGGAAGAAAACGTAGGAAAAAATGCTAGATTTTCGCTCAAAATAAAACCGGGAGTTTTGTGTAGGTTAGAGAAAAGAACCGTAAAACCTTCTAAGATGTATTTATTTTATCGCTAATTATGGGATTGAGGGAGGCTCGAAATTAGACAAAGAAATTGATGATTTATCTATGCTTCTAATTGGTTAAAAATGTATTTTTAACCTTCTAGGAGGGAAAAGATTTCTTGAATTTTGTAGGATTTTGATCCTTCTAATTTTTTTGGAGCAAGTTAAATATTATCGTCCGTGAATCTCAAGGAAATTTTGCCACTAACGCGTTGGCACCGATTAGTTAATAAATACTAAAATACAGAGATAAAAATTACAGCTTGTCAGGCCTATTTTTTGCACAAAACGTAACAATCTTTTTAGTATGGAAACCATGTATATACGTATTTCTGTAACATACCCATGAATCGGATACGTGAAATGTACATAGAATGTTCATAACATATATACATAGAACAGAGGAATCCCGAAACACACAAAAAAATTGACAATTTCTTAGTTCAGGTACGAAACTCTTTATTACCTTTGAGTTAAAAGGTTTTTCCACATAAGGAGAGAGAGATACACCAGACTTTTCCATCAGCCCCAAACCACGTGTGCACCCGCCACAAGGCCACGGCGAGCAAGCGAAAATCAACCGTCTTCTTTCGGGGCAGGACTTTTCTCAAATCTCAGCCCACGCTTCCGGTGCGTGACGTCATTCACATCCCCTTATCTGGGATTTCTATTGTGACATCTCTGAATGACACGTCCGCTCTGCACGCGCGTGTGAACACCTGCGCTCATATTTTCACCTAACTAACCTATGCACTGAGCCGAAAGGTTCTCAGCCTAACTAAACCCAAAGGCAAGATATATAAAACGAAATCTCTCCGCCATTATATTATATTTCCAGGATTTAGCATCATGGTGTAATGGTTAGCGTCGCACGAAATGGATATGGTGGACTGAGTTTAAATCCTTGGCTGGTTGCATTTCGCAGAAATCTAATTCTCAAGGAAAAGGCATGCATCCAACTATTCTTCATTCAGCTGTCAGTAAATAATAGGGCAGACTGAACGTTTTAACCCTGGTATAGTCACCAGTCTAGGAGCAGAAAACTCTTTATTCAAGTCTGTTAAACACTGCTTAAAATTGACCTTGTGTAATATCGTCATCAGTCCCTATGGTCCATCGTTCCCGGTGGGTCCTTTAGACTGCACCCAGTGTCTGCATAAAGCTTTACTACTCAGCCAACTCTGGTATGTCCATGTGTCGGAGTCTATCAGAAAACGTTCGTTCTTACTTCAGAAGCAGAGCATACCATGTCTTATTCGGATAATTTGTGAGATGGGAGGTAGGTGGCCTTACAGCTGCTGTTTCGCTGGGTTTTGTTTCCAGGATATATATATATATATATATGCGTGCACACAAACACGCTCACACATATATATAGAAAGAAGAAAGAATAATATATGAAGAAGAACAAGAACAAGAAGAAATATATATTAAAATTGATTTTACGCTAATATTGAGCTTAGAGTTTTATTCAGACTTAAGAATTAGCATAGACACGTGTTGTAGAAGGCAAAACATGACGTACCTTTTCCTTAATTGAGAATGAATCAATTCACACAGATGAATTATATCATCAACCACAGACACTACTGTAATATTTGCTCGTGTGAAAATATCGATTTCGAATTATGTATAAATCTAGTCGAAGACTTTCATAGCTGAATTTATACATTACATTAATCTTTACAATCATTTCTCACCTCTCTTATTCTGGGGGAACATCATTTGCGATCCAAATATCTAACGAAATGCCATTCACTTGATGCCTACGCTAATACCGCATAAACACCAACTCCTAGTCTATTTCATTTACTATGGCTTGTCTTGTTTTTTCTTTTGTTTAATGGTATATTAACCATACTGGATTATTTAATGCCAAAGCCATCCTTGTAGAAAAACAGTGGTGGGACTATTTAACTCATAGCCGGGAGATTAGAACGTTTCATTCATTTCCAAAAGGTATTAGTTCGAAAGCGAACATAATAGTGAACGTAATAGCGTGACTTGAGTTTGAAATCGCTTACTACGATGTCACAGTTCAGCATGTTAGCAGCTACGCCACGGGGTGTTCTCTTTTCGTGAATTTATTCGTTATGCCGACGTTTGAGCGTTTTTGTGTCTTTCCGGCTAAACGAAAAGTCGAAAGGTCCTTATTTTTTCATAATCTCGAACTCAAACATTAACAACACAAAAATGACACCTAAAGCTATTTTCAAATTACAGGAAGGCACCAGCTTTCAAATTTGGTAATTTCTAGTCAAACGGAGTGAGATAGAAACTTTGATATGAAATTCAAAAATGTTTTCTGATTTCATAGATGATGGGTTTGGTTTGGTGTCATTTTTTTGTTTAATGGCATATCAACCTTCATGGATGATTTAATGCCAAAGCCATCATTGTTGAAGAAGAGCAGTTGTACTATCTAAGCTACAACCTGGAGGAGGGGATAAGAATGTTCATACCTTTCCCAAGGTTATTAGATAAATGGTCGGATGGACAGGGATAGATTCACGTTTTTCGCCTAGCCAGCAATAAGTAGAATGTTCACGAATTAGTGTGTATTTACCCAACCCTTCACCTCAATCAGGATTTGACAAGTCAACTTTTTAGAGGAGTTTAAAAATGCAGTCACAATACATTAGAGGTTGAATTTCATTTTCTGATTTGATTTTTTTATGGAGAAGAGTTGCTAGCCCCACGTCATCTGGTTTTAAGTTCTGGGTTTCGCTTGACTGGTTCCCTTATCAAGGGCAGAGAGAGTCCAGTCGGACCAATAATTTAGGTTGAGGAGGTGGGTATGTATTTACCCAACCTCTCCGTCACGGACGGGATGCGACATGAGGTCAATTTAGTTGGTTTTTATTCAGTGTTTTCCTTCTCCTAGACCGGTTACTTTATCAAGGGCAGAGAGAGTCCAGCCGGACCTACAATTTTCTATGTATTGACCCAATCTCTCTGTCACGGACAGGATCCAGCATAAGGTCAATTTAGCTGCTCTGAATTCAGAGTTTTCCTTCTCCTAGGCCGGTTGCCAAAGTTAATGAGCCTAATATGCCATTACTGTTCATTGCTAGAGGAAGAATCGTTGGATGCATAACTTTCCAGAGGAAATGGACTCGCCACCACAAGTTCAGTTTCTCGTCGAAGCTGTTGACATTTCACAAATCACTAATACAATTATTTGTGAAATGTCAACAGCTTCATCGAGGAATTGAACTTGTGGTGGCGAGTCTATTTCATACAACCACAAACGCCTACTTAATATGAGTAAGAAGCGAAAAAGATTTTACATATTTGCTAAACAGAGAAGAAATATAAAGTGCAAAGAAAACCTCTTAAATTAACTGGAATTTTCGTTTATGTTTAAAACTCTTTTTATAGTCTCTGGGCACTTTTGATATTATGACTCTATTCTATCAAAACGATAGTAAGCAAATTAATCTCGCGAAATATTGTTTACTTCATTTGATACTCAGCGGATGTACAAATTTTGTAAACCTGTGTCACACTAAGAGTAAATATCTATGGTTAAAAGAATTAGTATGTGCCCATATATTTCTGATAATCATTTCAAAACAAACAATTCGACTTTGATAATATTTATATAGATTTAGGTAAATTATTGCTCGTTTAAATGGAGAGATTTGCAAACTTACAAATTCATACAAATTTATCAGCACTTTTTCTATGAAAAGGATCCCTATAAGTCAAAAATGGAAACTAATCCTTTCTTATAAACAAACCTAATGGTTTGGTTTGGTGTCTTTGTTTAATGGCATATCAAGTGGGAGAAAAAAGGAGCTTATACCTTTTCCGAAGGTATTTAGTTCGAAAGTGAATGTAATAACGTGACTAGACAAACCACATGAATAAATAAACACCGCTTATACTCATATATTGATCGAATCTTGAAGACTTAATTTTAAGGCAAAAAATGGCATAAATAAATTTTCAAGTTGAAATTCATACATAATTCGAAATACTATAAAGAAGAGGAACATATTACCTTAAGTCCAGATGCAGCCTTCGAAACAATCAAGTGTGGCCTTCCATGGGCTTGTTGATAGACCAATTAAAATTACGTATGTCCACTTTAAGAACTAATATCAATATTTTTCTGCAAAAAGCAACGACAAAAAGGTCATCAAAAGCTCAGTAAAGTTTTTAAATTTCTTTTAATTAGTATATATTAATTAGATTTTTGACTGAGGTAAGAACAAAAAGTTTAAACTAGATTTTACTATAAATGCATTCAAATCTATGGAGTACGGCCATGTTTGTTAACACAACATTTCAATGTAGCCCTTAAACATGAAAAGGTTCCTCACACCTGGACCAAGGAGAAGTCCTTGGCTTAAAAAGACTGATACCATAAATCATTTCTCTACCTATACCCGATCGACTTATACATGAGTTTATCCAGTTGAATACCAAATATTCGTTAATAAAAATATGCATGTATACGTAAGTAATAAATGTTTGATTCAGACAGGCAAGTTCAATAATAACAAGAACGTAAGACTAAGTCAAATTGATACTCACATTGAGCTTTGTAGGTGGCTAGAAGCAGGGTTCTGTTATATCAATTGAATATGTGAACAAGATGATAAGCCTTCATCGCTTTCCGTCCCTTATAATCAATGGATATATTATTCAGACAAGGAAAACTAATCGGGATATTCATGGATAATAACGGCAAGAAGTCTGGTGTTTGATTAGCGCTACGCAAATCAGCATGTAATGTGCATGTATTAGTTTATAAACAAAGAGTAGTTTTCTGCGACACCGACGAGGCAATACTTACGTCTGGTCCTAAATTTCTTGTTTTATTGCTTATTAATGTTCTGAATGATTCAACATGTCAAATTTCGATAAGAGCCCATTAATCATTCAGGTGATGAAAAAGTAATAGACGAGAACGAGCGAATTGCCTCTTCTTTTCCAGTAAGGGTCTTTCTTTCTTTCTTTCTTTCTTTCTTTCTTTCTTTCTTTCTTTCTAAATGTTCAAGAACGTTTTTCCTCCTAGAAATTACGCTAAGCATTTCTTTCTTTCTTTCTTTCTTTCTTTCTTTCTTTCTTTCTTTCTTTCTAAAAACATTCAGCTTTTGTTTTTCAATCGAGAAAGCGAAATTTCTCTGTCTATTTTCATTCTTTCTGGAGAAGTGATGAGTTAATTGCATTGAATATTAGTGAGCGATAATCATTTTTAATTCTGTCAGAGCACTGATGATAATGAAAATTTTCAAGAAACACGGAGAAAATTACAAACGTAAGTGTACGTATAATTGAAAAGAAGATGGTTCGGTTTAGTTTGGGTTTCTTTGCTTAATGGCATATTAGCCTTCATGGGTTATTTAATTCCCAAGCCATCCTTGCTAAAGAACAGGGGTGGTACTGTTCAATATGTAGCTGGGGGGGGTAAGAGGATTCATACCTTTCCCAAAGGTATTTATCCAAAAGGGAGCGTCTAAGCGCAACTGAGTGAAAAGAGAATATCATATAAAGATGATTTCAAAAATACTTTTAGAAAAAAAGAAAGTAATTAATTATTGTAAATACCGAAAGGAAAATGGCCAACCCATAAAACTATCAGTGTATTTTGCAAGGCAAATATTTCGTTATTATCATACTTACCAACCCCTCCACTCGGGCAGGATACGACACAAGGTCAATTTTTAAGCGGTGTTTAACAGACTAGTTGCCTCACCAAGGCTGAAGAACTCAGTCTGCCCGACTATTTACCCATAGCTGGAGGGAGAATAATTGGATTCATACCTTTCCTAAGGGTATTAGTGCTATGTGAAAATGCAATCAGTCTTGTCCAGGTTTTGAACTCGTATCACCGTGTTCATTTCCTACGACGATAAGCATTACACCACGGGCACCTCCTTCGTTATTTCGTTATTATTTTATTATTTCCGGACAGACAGATCAGATAAATTCGCCTAAACACGCCCGTTTGCTTATAACTGAATCTAATTATATCTGTCATTGTGGAAGGATATCTACTATATAATTTTGTTTCAAGCCTGTTTCAAATTAATTTTCAAATCTAGTTTAAATGCTTCAAATTTAAATTACCTTAAAACCAGTACACTAGATATGAATTAATCTGAAAAGGGTTAATATAGAATAGCTGCATTAACATCCTTATAAAGAAAATGCGCCTATATTTAAAGGCAAATGTATTTTTATACTTAACGTCAAATCCGATCATATATTTCTAAAGATGTATCCATTAAAAAAAATCAGAAAGTTTACAGTAGTAGATAAAGTATGCAAATATATACGCGTCTTCTATTCATATCGTTCTCATTCGAACTGATCTGTCATTGATTATGAATACGATATAGACACTTTCGGAATCAAATTTAAAAAAAAAAATCTCCTTCATCAGAAAAATTAGTTGCTGTCATGCGCAGTGTGAACTGGAGATGTTAATCGCTTCTCATCAAAGAAGGGTGACCTAAACACGGACCAATAATTCCGTTGAAGAGTCTCATTGAAAAATTTTATTTGACGCACGATGGTAAACTCGAGTTAAAATTTATGCTGAATTTGATTTTAAAAGACGTTTTAAATTGAAGTCGTATTTTTACATTTATATTTTATTTATATTTTGTTAATATTTTTAGTTTAAAAGGTAGAAGCGTTCCACTCATTCACACGCATACCGAACATTTTTGTATATGGTAATAAATTATATGCATGAATATATATATATATATATATATATATATATATATATATATATATATATATAATACGTATGCATTCATAGAAGAATGTATAGCTATGCTAGTGTGTGCTTATTCATCTATATCAATGTGGATAAATATGCATTTGTATGTATCTATAAATATGTTTATGTTTAAATATATATATATATATATATATATGCAAGTGTGTATGTGTAGGAATGTAACTATATATATATATATATATATATATATATACACACACATTTTTAGATATATGAAAATGCATATTTGTACACATTGATATACATGAATAAACATGCAATAACATAGATATGCATTCTTCAATGAATACATACAGATTGCAGCAATACATATGTAATACGTACGTACAAGTGTATATATTAATCATAAATTAACGTAAGTCCTACATACTTACTCATAAGAATGTGAGTAGTGTGTATATGTGAAGGTGTAGCTGTTTGCATAAACGTAGGTACTTCAATAATTTCGAAGTTGAAAAGAGAATTTATTTTGCATAGCTGTTTTTTCTTCAGCATAATCTCCTCCCTTGTCTGCATATAGTGACTGTTAAAGCGTGAACTCTTCAGATAAAATTTTCACGAATTATTACGGATATTTTGATGCAAATAAATATCGACACATATATTCACAAATGCGTATATGTGTGTCCACAGAATCATATACAAACGCACAGACACACACACCATTGAAAAAGACATACACACACAGATACATACATATACATACGACGATCTATCTATGTATCATTGGACAGAATATATGTCTGTCCTCTTTAGATGGCAAAACGGTTTGATATGCGGCTTTCCAATTTGATATGGATACCTCTCGGAGAAAATGTTTTTGACTTTCATACGAAAATAGGCTTTTCTTGTGAGAGTATATCTGAAAGTAAATATTCGTGATGGATATTGACTTAAAGATCCTGTTTGAAATGCCGCGTAAATTGCGGGGGTGGCATGTTAGAAGGAAATCGGACACTGGGAACAAAAGATAGCAGAATATGCCCTTGGTTCCAAAAGTAGGTGTTCCAGCGTAAATGCCACGTAAATTGCGTGGGTGGCATGCTAGAAAGAGGCGTGTCTACGAGCAACGAGTAAGCAGCAGTTTGGAGGAGATGTGACCACGAGAATTTGCGTGGGCGTCTGGAATATTAGATAACCGCAGACATTTTGACTCAAAAAGCAGAAAGGCTGAGTGGTTCCACAGAAGATCCGTACGGTCCACCTCTGTGTGTGCAAGCTCAGCTATCTTCGACTCTCTCTTACACTTATCCATCCGTACATTTTGGGTAATAAAAGAGAAAAGAAAAGAAACTGATTATATTTAGATACATCAGCGTTGTTGTCTTTCTCTGCTATTCAACATACGGAGTATTGTATCAGTACCATGGTTAAAATTACTTCTTGAAACGTTCGGTGCAAAAACCTTGTGTTTACCGATCAGCACAAGCGATTTTAATCTCTCTCTCTCTCTCCCCCCCCTCTCTCTCTCTGTGTAAAGCCTATGTAACTCTCAACAAATGTTATATTCTTTCGATGATACCAGATTTTCGGAAAGTTGTCAATCGCCGCTGCTGATTTGGATCTTAACGGTGACCAACAACCGATAACCATCCAATACCCTGTTGGCATGGCTTAGAAGACGCTGGTGTATCCCATTGAAAGTGGTTAGACCCCATTCTCAAATGAGGGTATCTTGGTTTTGACACTAAGCAGCATCTGGTGGTGCGGCTCCAGTTTGTGGATCTGAGGAATGTAAAGTTCCCTTACATTATCATTACCCCGATTATTCACTCTGACTCGGAGTAGTAGTACCTGTTAGGGTCCCATCTATGGGTTAATTGATATGTTTGTAAATAATTCATAAACGATAGTTCATTCTTCAGAAGAAACAACTACGCAAAAATGTAAATAGGTATGTACTGGACGTGATTCCCTGACCTCAAGGCATAAAATAACTCCAGACGAGTTTAAAGACTGTTTACTAATGAATAAATGACCGTCCAATTTTACGTTGTATTTTAAAGAAGAAATCACTACCCTCAAATACTTTCATTATTTTACTTTGCCTGAACATTGACTAGCGTCATTACTGTGAACAATTGTATCAACCATAAAATCGGCAAACTTTATGGTTAGGACCTTTCCAAGTAATGCAGTTTTGAATTTAGAATTTTCCTTCCATTGATAGAAGAAAGTTGCAAATTAAAACGTGAATCCGATTACGGAAGACTTATCATGGAAATTGTCATATATATATATATATATATATATATATGTATATATATATATATATATATATAATTATATGAAGAGACACACGTGTATACAAGCAGTCGTAGGGACAAAGCGAATAAAAGCGAGTTAGAGAGAAACGTTTTAAGTCGGTGGGTCCCGATGACACGTTAAGTAGAGATGATGAACCTTGAATACAGAGTTCAACTTACATCCTGCCATCTTCAAAAAAAAAAAAACGCAATAAAAATTCTTTTGAATTTTTGGCAGAAGAGATTCGTTGCGTTCCTTTTCTCGCTTGCCTTCCACACAGACAATCACACAACACCAGAAGAGGCAAGTATCCAGATTGAAGTCAACAACCGTTTAGCATTCTTTATAGTACTTTTCCCGGAAATCTTATCCCTATTAATAAAAGTACCTCCACACCACGATATGGATGTTCCTGTTCTCTTACATATATAAACGAAAATTTTCCGACTTAATTCATCTCTGTCTCTCTTTCCGCTGTGTATAAATTTAGTTTTACAGCAGCAATTTTATTTCCCGAGTTTTCCTTCTTGCTGTCATTTGCACTGTCGGTGGGGCTTATAATATGCTGTCTGTATCCTATGTAGAGGATTAAGACCCTTCAAAAAAGAGATGTTCTGGGTATGACACTTAACTGCATCTAATGGTGAAGCACCAGTTCTGGAGATCTGGAAAGTGTAGACTACCTCTTTATTGAGATTATTTCCAAGTCCACTCAGACAGAAAAAGGAATTACCAGTATGGATCCCATCTATGGGTCAAATAAATTTGCTTAAAATTATTCGTATTCTGTAGCAATACTCGATACCATATAATCGTAAATTATCTCTATAAAGACTAAATACTTGAAACCTTATAACAGAATGTAAACAAATCCTGGTTATTAAATAGAAATAATTATATATATATATATATATATATATATATATATATCATCATCATCATGTCGTGCCGCCAGCACGGATATCCCTGACCCTCTCTCGCCACTTCTCCCAATCATTCATCGCTTTTGGCAGGTCTTCAGGGTTACATCCCGTATCCTCACATAGCTGCTGTATGTATGTTCGAGCTGGTCGTCCTGCTTTTGCTTGGCCATATGCGGGGGTCCATAGGAGTACATCACTGACGAGTTCGTCCTTGCTTCTCCAGCAGTGTCCTGCGTGTCTGGCTCGTCTAACTTTTATAGTTTTCGTGATGGGAGGCAAGTGGCCGTATAGTTGGTGTCTTGTGGGGTGGTGTCGCCAGGACTTGTTCAATATATATATATATATATATAATTATTTGTATTAGTTTGGGATACTTGAAGCCATGCAACTGTATGCAAATTATTTGTATTAGAAATACGCGATATTATATAACTATGTGCCAAAAATCTTTAGCAAATAACTACATAAAAAAATGTAAATAGAAATGTACAATGAACGTAATTTCCTAAACTTCAGTTATAAAATAACCCAGGACAGGTCGACATGCCGTTAAAATCAATCAGTCATATCAACAATCATTCTTGCTATCATTAAATATTAAAAAAAAAAAAGAAAATGCTGACAAAATCGCGTGATGTGAACCAAATTGCTAGGTTTTATGGCATATCAACCTTTGTAGGTTATTTAATGTCAAATCCATTTTTACACAAAAACAGTTCTATTTCAAACAATTCAGTTTAGCATAAGTACACAGTTTAAATATCAAAAACATTTATATTTCAAACAATCCAGTTTAGTATACAAAAACAGTTCCATTTCAAACAATTCAGTTTTGCATAAGTACGTAGATTAAATGTCAAAACAGTTCTATTTCAAGCATTTCAGTTTACCATAAGTACGCAGTTTACATGTAAAAATAGTTCTATTTCAAGTAATCTAGTTTAGCAAAAGTATGCAGTTTAGTTCTATTTGACCCATAGATAGAGCCCGATCAGCTGTTACCACCCCGGGCCAGAGTGGACCTGAGAACGATGGCAATAATGGGGTGCTCCGCATTCCCCAAAGCTCCAGCATCACTAGAACCACACCATCAGATTTTTAGTGTCATATCCAGAACACTTGTTAGGGGCGTCTTACTCCTCTGCAGAGTTGCAGCCCCTGCCAACGAGGCAATCTAATGTTTCGCTATTATCTAATGTGTGCAATATACATTGCATGATGAATCTCACAAAATTTGAAAGGTTATTAATTTTAAGGTTTTTTATTTTAAGGAAACTATTTAAAAGTTTATTAGTTTTTTCTACAGGCTAAAAAAGTTTTTTTTAATAGTTGTGATAATACTTGCCACTGGCGCTGCTGGTGAGAGATATTTATCCAACCCCCTACCAGATAGGATTTGATGTAAGGTCATTTTAATGTGGGGAGCCATGCACGAATTAAGACTCATGCACATCTTTCACAAAAAAAAAATCCTTGATCCAGTCAACATTCCACGAATAGGGCACCTCAGGCGCCAATTAATAAACTCAGCCCTCCAAAGCAAGTATGATGGCTCCCTGGGACCAGGCAAGTGTGATGAAACGCTGAATATCAACCACCTGGGGCGCGCCCTTAAAGATAGCATATTGCGTTCGTCTGAAAGCGGAAATGGAAGCCCACAAGGGTACGCTGCCGAGTCTGGTGCATGCTGATTTTTAAGGTTAATCAGTCCTCCTAATTTAAAAGATTCGCATAACACAATCTTCCAATTTCTCCCTGTGTTGGGTGAAAAGCAAATATCATTGATTTATTTTTGCATCATGGAACATTCAGATCACAAAAATCAATAAATGATAGAATTTTCTTTTTTCTTTTTTGATGTTGCATGTGCGCACGTGCGTGCATATGTTGAGTGGGAAAGTGTAAAAACATCATACACAGTGACAAAATTCCTCATACAGTCAGTTAAGACTGACTTGCCTCTTTTTATCCTCTTTACGTTTGATGATTGTGTAATCCATATGAAACTGAATGATTGACTAAACGAAGTCATAATTTTGCTATTTTGGGTTATATATATATACATATATATAATCAAGTTTTTGGTACAGGAGAAATTATATAGGCAAACTGATAGCGGAATTATATGTGTATGGGAGAACAAATTATTCAAAAAATAAAAAAGGATGTTAGTGCTATTTCGTCCGGTACTCTTCAAACGATCAGAACGGAGAAACGATAAAAAAACCGGTAGTTTGAATTGGGAAAAGATGTGACAAAAAAGGATGTGACAAAAAAATTTTTTTTTAAAATGGAGAACTTTATGTCACGCCAATGTTTAAAATGCCTCCCAAAATATGCAAATTATGACTGGATCTCTGTCTACATAGAGAGAGGCGATCTATCTACCTATATACATATATATATATATATATATATATACAAACGCGCGCGCGCGCACACACACACACACATATATATATTATATGAATAAGTCAACAGTGCTTGACAGTCAGTTTCTGACGATATACAAACACACATGTATATAAAAAATATTATGAAATATTATATGTATAAGTTAGGATAGCGTAGACTCAATCAACGGTGCTTGGCCACTGTCAGTTTCTTACTATATGCAAACACACACACTTATATATGATATATATAATAGAATATATTGGGAATTCTTAATTTATAGTTAGTTGGTTGGTTGTTTGGGTTACATAGCATATCAACCTTTGTAGGTTATTTAATGCCAAATCAATTTTTATTCAAATAATCAGTTCTATTTCAAACAATTTAGTTGATTCAAACAGATCTAATTCTGCCAATTCAGTTTCATATAAGTATAAATTTTGTTTACACACAATTAAATGTAAAAACAGTTCCATATTAAACAATTCAGTTTAGCGTAAGTACGCAGTTTAATTGTCAAAAACATTTCTATTTCAAGCAATTCAGTTTAATCAAACAGTCCTAATTTAAACAATTCAGTTTAGCATAAGTATGCAGTTTAGTTCTATCTAACCCATAGATAGGGCCCTATCAAGTGCTACCATACAGGGAAAGAGTGGATCTGGGAGCAATGGCAATGAAGGGGTGCTACGCATTCCCCAAAGCACCAGCATCACTGGAAACTCACCATCAGATTGGGAAGTGGTGTGTGTCTTACCCATCTGCAGAGGTGTAGTCGATGTATTTTACAGCCCCAGCCAACTTGGCAATACACAGAGTTAATGTCAAAACTGTTTTATTTCAGATAATTCAGTTTAGCATAAGTATACAGCTAAGATGTCAGATCAGTTCTATTTCGAGCAGTTCATTTTAGCATAAATACGCAGTTTAAATGCCAAAACAGTAAACTCAAGAAACCACGGTTTAGTTCTATTTAACCCATAGATAAGACCCTTATCAGGTGCTACCACTCCAGGCCAGAGTTGACCTGGGAGTGATGGCAATGAAGGGATACTCTTCATTCTCCAAAGCTCCAGCATTACAAGAACCTCACCATCAGTTTGTTTAGTGTCATATCCAGTACACATGTTGGGGTGGGTCATACCCCTCAACAGAGAAGCAGTCGGTGTATTCTACAGCCCCAGCCGACTGGGCAATCTTTATTTATGTATTTTTTCATATATATATATATATATATATATATATATATATAAACACACCTAACTATAATATAAAATAAAATATTATAGGTAAAAATTAGGATAGTGTAGACACAAAGTCAACGGTACTTAGCAACTGTCAGTTTCTCACTATAACAAACACACACACGAATACATAATATATATATATATATTTATATATATATGCAGATAGATAGATAGATAGATAATATACACATATATATAATATATATAACAGAATATTATATGTATTAGTTAGGAGAGCGTAGACACAAAGTCAACGGTGCTTGGCAACTGTCGGTTTCTCCCTATATACAAACACACACATGTATATATAATACATATAATAGAATATTATATGTATAAGTTTAGATAGCGTAGACACAAAGTTAACGGTGTTTGGCAACTGTCACCTCTTTCACATAGTTGTTCATCAAGTCTTGTGTCTACACAATACTAACTTAAGAATATATGCTCTACCAATTATATTGGGAACTCTTATATATATATATACGATGGGTTTTAGAGACCATGGATCTGTGACGGGTTTGGGTGTCTGGGTTTAGGTAAGACTGTGTATTTACCAACCTTCTACATTAGCAGGATGTGACACACGGTCAATTTTTAAGCAGAGTTTGACAGGTTTGAATTTAGAGCTTTCTTTTTCCTAGACTGGTTGTCTAACCAAAGCTAAAGAACTCAGTCCACCCTTCTATTTAACCATAGACGGAGGGAGAATAATTAGATTCATAACTTTCCTAAGGGTATTAATGCCATGTGAAATGCAATCAGCTTCGTCCAGGATTTGAACTTGTATCGTCGCGTCTGTTTCCTGGGACGATAACCTTTACACCACGAGCACTTCCATTTGGGCACTTATCGAAAACCGGCAGATGGCCATACAGCAAGTTTAGGAAAACCATCGTTGTTCTAGCGACAGGCATGAACTGACGCAGCTTGACACAATATCGTAGCAGGAATATTGAGAACGTTGAAGACAGCTTCTGATTGCCTTCGTGACTCCAGATCCTAGTTTCGAATTCGGAGCTATCCTTCTCCTAGACTGGTTGACCACTAAGACCATAGAACGCAGGCATCGATTTTAATTTACCTACACCTTGAAAGGAGAAAAGAGATGGATTCGTGCTTTTTATAAAGGTATTTGTGCAAAGTAAACGCAGACCGAAATTGGAACGCGGAATTCTCGACCGGAATGAGAACTCCGCTGACCAATTTCATTTTTCGTACCGATAACCACTATGTAATACGCGAAAGAGCGGACAATGAAAGAAAAAAATATATTTATCTTTTGTTTTTATAACAAATATAGCACCAAACCTTGAACTTTTTTTTTTGCACCCGACCGAGAATCTTTGCCGTATGCTTCGTACGGCTGTTCGCTATCAATTTTGCTATGGGCATAAAATCATAAAAAAGAGTTAAAGCGAAGAATTAATAAAAGAAAGAAAAAAAAAAGAAGGAAAACAACTGAGAAAAGAAGAAAAAAATAAAATGAATATAGAAGATGAAGTTCACTAAAGAAAGGAGACAAAGAAGAATTTATAGAAATTCGAGGATGAAAGAAAAAAAAACTCCAATTTTTTCATTGTTAATAGTACTTTAGACGTTCCATAATGTCTACTAGGCTATCTTCGTTCCCCTCACCGCAGGTAGTGTGAAGGGAAGGTGAAATGTTTATTATTTCAATGATCTGCCTGACACAGCTGTGGCAGTGCAACGTTGATCTAAACACATACCCTGTCCAAACACTACAATTGCTCGTAATTTTGTCTTCTTTTTCACTCTATGATTCTTTACATATTTTTTCTTGTTTCAGTCACTTTCCTTCTTTGTCTCCTTCATCTACTCCTCTTCCTCCTTGTCTTACTCTTCCCATTCTAGTCTCGAGTTTTCTTCCGTCAGCATCTCCTCAAGTTGGATAATTTTTTTTGTCTATTTCATTTTTTTTTTTTACATTTCTAAATTCCTATGGAACTTAAGGGGTTGAATATGTATAGATAGATTGAGAAGAATCAAATAAACATCATCATCAATAATAATAATAATAAGAAGAAGAACGGTAAATGGAATTTTTAAAAAGTCAGGGTCAGCGGAGACGGATGCAAGAGAGAGAGAGAGAGAGAGAGAGAGAGAGAGAGAGAGAGAGAGAGAGAGAAAGAGAGAGAGGTATGATAAAAAATAAAAAGGGTGTTTAAACGTCAAGGTGAGGATAAAAAACGAGAAAAATAAACAAAAAATGAATTAAGCAAATGGAGAAATTTTCTATAAAAATGTAAATAACACAAAACTAAATTAAATACATTATAAAACTAAGGTGGTGAAGTAAATATGGAAAATATATAGCAGACCGGCCCATTGGCCTTATGGGTGGAGTGTCTGCCAATGGCTCGGGAGATCGGGGAGTTCAATCTAAGGTCGAGTCTTACCAAAGACTCAAAAAATGGCACTTGATACTTCCTTGCTTAACACTCAGAATTATAAGGTACGTATCAAGGGTAAAGTAGAACCTTTCAGGGAAAGGAGTAGCGCCCTCCATTACACCTTGGTGCAGTAGCTACTGAAAAGGGAGCCTTCGGGTCACCTACTTTACGAACTTATCTATCTCGAAAGTTAATATGCCATTAAATTAAAAAAAGTATTTATATATTCCAATCAATCAAGATGGTGTAATCTTTGCGTGTTGCTGAATCAGCTGACGAATTGATGAAGTTTTTATAGCCTGGTGAACACTGAGATCTGTTCACAATTTTTTTTTGTTTTTGTTTCAAGGCTCTCAGTTGTTTTAAAATATTTTTTTATTGTTGGAATTGTAGTGCTGTGAATGGGTGTCGTTACTTGTCTCTCAGAAATTTGAATGTATGCATAGTTCAAAACACACACACACAGACACACACACAGAGTACTTAATGGGGTCTTTAGCCCAATAAAATATCGTAGAAATTGGTTATAAACAATACCTAATACTATTCGTTCTAACTGTATAGTATTACACGAATAATAAAATCGTGATATCTTTGGTTTATAAAAGTATTCATTTTTTTTTTGTTTTTGTTTTAGGGCATATCAACCTTCGTGAGTCATTTTGATGACAAAACCATCCCTGTAGAATAGCAGTTGTAGGAATACTATTTAAACTAAAGCTAGAGGGATACGAGGGTTCAACACCTTTCCCATGGGTGTTAATCCGAAAGTGATCATAATAGCGAGACTGAAGTTCAAACTTGCTCACTGCGAGACCGCAGTCCAGCACGTTAGCCATTACATCACGAGGACTCACCCCATAAACCTTTGTAGGGATATTCTAATTCATGGGCAAAAAACTGCACACACACACACACACACACACACACACACACACACACACACACACACACACATTGTAAAGTATTATATTGTTGATTGGTCTGATGAAAATAGCGTGATATACCCTCTTCTAAGTCTGACTGGAGAATAATACCGCACAATATCTATAACAGAACTTCACAATACCTTCATTCTAAAAATGCATAAGAAAGAAAAATAAAATAAAATATATTATACAATATGTGTGCGTGTAAGTATGTGTGTGTGTGTGTGTGGATATGTGTACATACATTTGTGTGTGAATACTGGGATAGTATGCCTGTTAAGTATTCATAATCCTCATAAACTTACAATAATACTTATAAAGCTACATACATACATACATACATACATACATACATACATACAAAGAAATCACGTTTCAGTTCGAGCTAAATTTCTTAGGAAAAGCTTGAATCCATATCTTCTCCTCTAAGCTATGGGTAAATTGAAGAGCAAACTTGATTCTTTAGCCATGGTTTGGCAACTAGACTAGAAAACCAAAAACTCTTAATGCAAACAATCTATTACTTCGCTTAAAAATGGGTTTGGTTTCTTCATTTAATGGCATATCAATCTTCATGGATTATTTTAGTGCCAAAGCCATCCTTGAAAAAGAACTATAGTGGTACTGTTTAACCCATTATTGAGTGATAAAAGGGTTTATATCTTTCTCCAGGGTATTAGTCTGAAAGTGAACGTTATAGTGCAGCTAGAGTTTGAACTTGCTTACTTCGATGTCGCTGTCTAGTATGTTAGCCACGACACCTTAAAAATTGGATTTATACTTATATGCATACATACATCTAAACTGGAAAGGTTACCATTGTAGATGTCAGGATGGCATTTTTAACAATGTTTTAAATTTTATCGCAGTTAGATATTATAGTTTAGTCAGCATGTGTAACCGTTGATTTGCAGCCCACTTTTCATGTAGTGAAACATCGAAAACGTAAATCATGAGAATACGTCAAAATAAAATACTTTCATTTATCAACCTTTGTAGGTGATTTAATGCCAAAGCCATTCTCCTAGAAGAACGGTAGTGGTACTATTTAACCCATAGCTGGGAGGATAAGGGTGTTTATACCTTTCCCAAGGGTATTTGCCCGAAAGTGAACGTAATAGCGCGACTGAAGTATGAACTCGCTTACTACGATTTCTCAGTCCATCGCTTTAACCATTACACCACAAGGACACCTAAAAATACTTTCAGTTTTACTGGTGTTAGAAGGCTCAAATATTTGTGATCACATTTTTTTTTCTTTCGATATAGCAACAATAGTTACTACTTTTTTGTATAGCAAATATATTATACATTTTAGTATTCATTTTTTACGAAAAAAATTCATGTAAATCAACTAAAATGGTTTTCAGATTGGGTTGATTTGGTGAAAGATAAAAAACCCAAGTTAATAAACAAATTAAAAAAGTTCCAGTAAAACCAGAATTACACTTCTTTTTAAATAGATTGTTTAAAAGGATTTAGTTATAAGTAAGAGACATTAATCGAGGGTGACCCGAAGGCTCCCTTTTCAATAGCTACTACACCGAGGTGTAGGGAAAGGCGCTACTCCATTCCCTGGATTGCCCCACTTTAACCTTACAATACTGAGCAAGGCAGCTTCAAGTACCTTTCTTTTGAGTCTTTGGTATGACTCGACCTGGGATTGAACCCCGGTGTCGTCGACCATTGGCGGACACTCGACTCATTAGGTCAATGGCCTGATTTAGTTATAGATAAGTGTTAATGTAAACATTTTCTTTCATTTTTTTACTGGAATGTAGGCAGCGTTGGTTCTCCCTGAAGAATCCTAAATTAATTGATATTTTTATTGAGATAGAACGGTTAAGTTTCAAATAGAAATTTCTGTCCTGTTTATGGAATTAAACTGCATCTGAGGAATGTGGGATACTCCTTCATTGTTCTTACTTCCTGGACAACATTGACTCGGATTAGAAGAATTTGTAAGTGTTCCAACTAAGGGTCAAATAGAACTGTTTAACCATTCAACCGTGTCTAAACCAATGGCTAATACTAAAGAGAATTGTTAGTGATATATAGCAATACTTGAAACCTTTTAACTGTGTGCAAATGAATGGGTAATGTTGAATAGAATTATTAGAGTTAAATAGCAATGCTTGAAACTATTTAATGATATGCAAACAAACGCACTCTAGCTTGTTTAAAATGTTACCAACAAATTATTCACTTACGAATATTATATATATATATATATATATATATATATATAAGCATGATTTGGTGTTAAATAACCTACCCGGATTGGTATGCGATAAAATCTAAGCAACCACCCAGTTCTAGAGCTCTGGAGAGTGTGTGGTACTCCTTTATTGCCATTACTCCCAGTTCCACTCAGACCCGGAGTGGTAATACCAGTTAAGGTCTAATCTATGGGAAAACTAGATATGTTTTAAAATATTCCTATTCGAAAGGAGCGTGTGCGAACTTGCAATAAAAAAATCTTTAGAAACAACTAAACACAAATGTAAATATGAACGTTTAATGATTGTAATTCCCTAACCTCTAGCATAAATCAATCAATCAATTAATCAATTAATTAATCAAGTCGAAATTTCACGATAGAACTGAAGACTTCGTGAAGATTCTGTAAGGCGTCCTTTGTTAGGGTACTTGGAACGTAATTATTTTATTTGCACAATTCTCTCGTCTATTACTTAAACTTTTTATTTGATGCACATCTTGTAACCAAAAGTAATTTCCATTCATCCTCAAATAAATTAATTGAATATTGAATTATAAAACTTAACTAGTTCAATACGTGTAATAGAATTTACACGAGAAAAAGAATCAATATAGTACAAATGCAAACGTACCTGTCGGAGCTGATATGATGCAGAAATAACCCGAAATCGGCAATGAAGACAGCGCATCACTGAAGACCTCCCTGATGCATCTAAGATGTATGATTGAAAAGTATATAATTAAGGTAATGACTTTTTTTATATTAATTATTTTTCGTTAATGATATTTTATTATTCAGTTTGGTAAGGCTTTGATTGCTGTCTAGCTTCTTCTCCAGCCGTTTTGTTAGCGTCCAAGAAGTGCATCCATACAGCAGTATCGACACGACCGCTGCCTGGAAGAAACTGCGTTTCATTTTATCGGTCAGATCTGATTTCTATATGATCGATAGCCTGTCCTGGCAGCAACACCCATCAAGGCACCAACTATACGACCACCTGCCTACCATCACGAAAACTATCCAAATTAGACGAACCAGACATGCAGGACACTGCTGGAGAAGCAGGGACGAGCTCATAAGTGATGTACTCCTATGGACCCCCACATATGACCGAGCAAAAGCAGGGCGACCAGCTCGAACATACATACATCAGCTATGTGAGGATACGGGATGTAGCCCTGAAGACCTGCCAGAGGCGATGAACGATAGGGAAAAGAGGCGTGCTAGCGGCACGACATCATGATGATGATGATGAAGACTTTGAACTACTCCGGTCTCTTAGTCCAGGTGCATAGTCAGACGGTGGAGTCTTACGCCCGTGCAGAAATGATATGACAATCATCATCGATCATAATAAACCCCCAGACAGGAAATGAGGCTGGAGTGTGGATGACGTCATAGTCAGCAAAGATCGTCCCGAGAATCTGAGGATTTTGAAAAGATACTTTGTTGAGGTCTATTGAAGGTAGCGGTTGAGTTTTTCGGATTTCTATCAGTAGAGATCATAAACATCACAAGATGCGCCGTGCGTAGTGGTGGTGGTGTGTCAGTTTAGCATAGTTAGCATAGGCTTTTAAGAATTGTGTCTCTCTCTTCGTGTGGCCAAGGACTGAAGGTAGAAAGAAATAAACTCGTTCGTACAGCCAGTATTTGTATTACTGTTGTTATTGATATCTTTACGAGTATACAACATTATTATTGAGTTGTATAATAGCTAAAGTGCGGGACTACAGCCACGAAGTAAGCGATTTCGAACTCCAGTCGCGCTATTAAACTCATTTTCGGACTTATACATTATGAAACCTCTTATCTCCCCAGATATAGGCTAAATAATATCACTGCTATTCTTCTTCAAGGATATCTTTAGCATTAAATAACCCAGAAAGGCTGATATGCCATTGACCATCGAAATCTGGAATAATTTTTGCAATGGGTTTGGTGGCTCCTGAGGAGATGTCAAATATTAGTTTTCAGGTTTGCGACACTAATAAAGTTTAACGATGTTAGAGTCAGATCATAATCCGATGATTTTTGTTTTATTATAAAGGGATATTTTGAAATGTTTTGTTTTTCTTTTTCGAGAAAATATGATTATATGCGTCGTTAACTACGCTGAATCTTTCGGTCAGAACTAGATCGTTTGATCATTTAAATGATCTGAATGTTTTGAATCGGTCGTATGTAAACGCCATATCACTTGTAACAATTACATCCAATCAGATGTTTTGCTAGGTGTATGATATTTGTCAATTAGTCTATATGAGCTAGTGATTTTTGTTTTCCTGTAATAAAGGAATTTATCAATGCAGACTAGTTAAATCACACTCCTGTGGACCTATATGCTTTTATTCACCCTGGCAAAATTTTATTTACCACAAGAGTCTACATGGATCCCTTTAGTCAAACGTATCAATTGCGTGTTACTAAATCGGCTGACGAGTTACTTAAGGTAAACAATAAAATCTATCTATATGAGGTTTTTTGTTTAAAAATGTTTAGATGTGATCGTGATGTTTTGAATATAGGCACTATTGGAAGCTGGAAATTGCTTTAGTCGTAATAAAACTAGCCGAGTTTTATCATTGTATAATTTATTATTATGGAGAAACAACGCCCAGTTGGCTGGACTTAGAATACACCGAGTACACCCCCTACAGAGGGTTAAGACTCCCACCACAAAAAGAAGTGTCCTAGGTATGACAATAAACTGTATCTAATCGTGAGGCTCTAGTTTTGGAAATCTGTGGAGTGTAGAGTATCCCTTTATTGTCATTACTAACAAGTTCACTCTGACCGGGAGTGGTAGTACCTGTTAGCGTTACATGTAGGGGTAAAAAAAACCCACTTCAAAATTATTTGTATTCGATAGGAATACTTGATACCATATAATTATGAATTTTTTGTTTGGTTTGGCTTGGTGTGATTTTATGGCATATCAACCATTGTAGGCTATTTAAAATCAGATCCATTTTTATACATATAAACAGTTCTATTTCAAATATAGCTGATGTATGTTCTATTTCAAATATAGCTGATGTATGCATTTTAAATGTCAAAAACAGTTCTATTTCCAACTATTCAGTTTAGTAAACAAAGTTAAATAGATCCAAGTATTGCTATGTATCACAAACAATTCAATTAAACAATCATTTGTTTACACAGAGTAAATGTAAAAATAGTTCTACTTCTAATAATTCAGTTTAGCATAAGCACACAGTCTAGTTCTATTTGACCCATAAATAGTATCAGGTGCTACCTCTTCGAGCCAGAGTGAATCTGAGAGCAAAAGCAATTAAGAGGTACTCCGCATTCCCAAAAGCTCCAGTATTATTGGAGCCTCATCATCGGTTTGTTTAGTGTCATACTCAGGTCACTTGTTAGGGGAGTCTTACCCCTTTGCAGAGGTACAGTCGGTGTATTCTACAGCCCCAGCCGAGTGGGCTAGATTAATTTTTTCCATTAAGAATAGTTACTTACCGCTATAATTGTTTGCTAAGGGTTATTATGAGTTACTTGAAACCAGATAACTATGAGCAAAAAAATTACTATTATTAAATAAGAATAGTTTTTAGAAACCGCAAAATAATTAGTATTAGACAGATATACTCGAAACCATACAACTGTGTACAAATTATTTTTTATTAAACAGGAATAGTTGTTATTATATAACTGTGTGGAATAAATAGGTATACAAAAATATAAATATAGCTTGTCTCAATATACATAGGATCCACGTGACTGCTAATAACTCTAATACTAATTATATAGCGTGTCTCAATATACAGGGGACCCATGTGACTGCTAATAACTCTACTACTAATGATATAGCGTGTCTCAATATACATGGGACCCACGTGACTGCTAATAACTCTACTAATAATAATATAGCGTGTCTCAATATACATGGGACCCATGTGACTGCTAATAACTCTACTAATAATAATTTGTTCTTTTTTGTTTCAGATTTGAAAATAGTATTCTATAACAACTATTAATCCTCAATCACAATGCCTTATACTTAATACAAAACACAAGCAGCTAATGAAATAATACTGTTTTGATGTTGTTGCTGTTGTTGTAATTTGTAGTGGTGGTGGTGTTTTGTTTTAAGGAAGAGTTGTCAGGAATTCCCGGGACCCTCCGAGGCACTTCGGATCCCAGATCGATGGATAGGCTGAACTTCTTCTCATATGTTCTCGGTTGTATATGCATATTCATGCAAATATTTAATCCCTAAGAACTGTAGTAATTGGGTTAGTACATACGTATTTACTTGTTCTTTCATTGTTTATTTTATATTTTACTCTGTATTCGAACTTCTCTGTTTTTCTCTCTCTGAGTTCACTCAATTTTTTCTTCTTTTTTTTTTCGTATTGTTTTTTTCTTCTTTAATGCTCTTTATTCATCCTCTATCTCTCTCTTTCTCCTCCTCCTTTTGCACCACATTCAATTTGACTGTGAGATGACTATTCCACTGATACTTGAAATTTGTCAGCTCGTCGTCATTCCGATTGAACCAATCACAGCAAGTGAGATGAGCATTTCATTTGCAGACGCTTTTTAAGTGAGACAATTTGCGATATTTCATGTTGATACTTCATTCTTTTCTTTGAGGACTTCTTTTTCTTTTCTATATTCGTTATTACTGTTGAATGCGCAGACTCAAAATAAATAAATAAAATAAAAATAAATGAGAAAATAAGAAATAAACAAAAGCAAAAACAAAAACAAAAACAAAAAAAAAAACCTCCAAGAAAAAAAAAAGAAAAAAAAACCTAGAAAAACAACACAAGTCGGAGCAGTAACAAAAACTATGATAATTGTAATTAAAACAGCAGCTGTGGCAACAATACAAAGAAAATATAATATAGAAGCATATCAGGACTATCTTCTGAATTTTCTCAGTTTAAGAATTATTCTATGTATTCGTCTTCATTTTGGGTTTCTTCAGTTCTTTTGGGGTTGCTTAGAAATTTTCATTTCTCTTGTCAAAATCTCTGAGATGAGACTTGATGTCCGGTCATGGTCAACAGAAGTGGAACAGTCTTCCCCTGTGGTTCAAATAAAGGGTTCGGTTCGAGATTCTGTGTGGACTCCCGAATTCGACATAAAACGCCTGAAGAAGGCCGAAGGACGTATCGGCCGAAACGTTGTGATTATAACAATAAAGATGAGGTCAATATCCGAATATTTCTAGTTATAATAGTTTTCATTTCTCCTTTTTCCCTTCCATTGAATCAACGAGAACATTGCAATTCAAAAGACTAATACTGGGTCGGTCCAAAAAATATTTTGGTAAAATTCTTCAAGTTCACTAGATAAAATTATTTGTATTTATTAATTTTTTTTTGCGTGTGTTTTGAACTAATTGAACTTTCAAACTAACCGCAATTTAATCCTTATTTAAAAAACAAAGCAAAATAAAAAAAACGAAAAACAAAACAACAACAAACATATATATTTTAGATTGGAGGTTCACTTTCACATTTTAATTCAATGTAGAATGATCACCCATTTTCGGAACAGTTAACATTGAAAAGGACAAATAACCAGATAGGTCATTTTTTTTTTTCCTTTTTCTTTATTTTCTTTTGTTTGTTAATCCCGGGCGGGAGTAGTCCTTTTTTTAATACTCACTCCAGAAATGGAGTGAGTATTGAATCAGGATGTGAAAGTGAACTCACTTTATAAAACGTAAAATAATTTTATTTCCGAAAAATGAAAAAAAAAAAAAAATGCAGTGTTTGAAGGTTTAATTAGTTCAACCCCCCCCAAAAAAAACCAATAGAAGTTTTTCCCAGTAAATTTGAACGGGTGCACGTTAATACCGTATTTTATAATTTTTTCCGGTATTGGCAACTCTTATTAAAAAAACATTCAGTTCATTTTTGCTTCTCAGAATTCGTATTTTGCTGAGTTATTTTGGATTAAAACAGGTATGTCTAGTTAAGTTTGACCCGAAAACGATACATAAAAATATCGTGCAGCGTTATGTGATTGAATCTTTAATAAAAATTCAGAAAAATTCAACAGAAATATTTTACAAAATAAGACTGGCGAAGTAGAAACAAGTTTTTATGTGATAGAAAGTTTTTTTGAGAGTTAAATTACATTACAAGCTGAAAACCCGGACGAAAGATGAAATTTAAGTAAATTCTAGAAAAGGTCTTAATGACGTCTTTACTCCAATAAGTGATCGTAGAAATTAGTAATGAATAACACCTAATACTATCCGTCCCAACTATATAAGGCTGCACGAGAAACGATAAAAACCCAGGTATCTTTGGTTTAGAATAAAAAAAATTTCTCTTTCTTTTATTTTCACTGTGTGTTCCGCCGGAAAAGCAAAATATTTGTGCTGACAAGTTCTTTTCTTCTTGTTACTAAATCCCAGGTTTGGATTTTATCCGTCTCAGTTTCTCGGGCTGATTCTGCTTTGTGCATATATCATTTGTCAAGATGGTCAAATTTTAATCCCTTGCACAATCCCAAGTGGATCAACTTTCCATCTCTTGTCAGGTATGCCTTTTGTGCTAGTTTGATGGATTTGCTTATTATGCATTTCATCTTTGTCACAACATGATTCTTGTGTATATTATCAATTTTTTCTTTGACATAGTTGGTTCTTATGGCATTTTTTTATGCTGCTATGAATAAAGATTCTATTTTTCTCTTTAGATTTCCTCTTCATGTGTGTAATTTCCTTGATTTGTCGCTTGAAATATCCATACAGTTGTTTTTTGTTTTCTATGCGTCAGTTCATGCCATTCAATAAAAGGGTCATCGCCAATAAGATTGGCGTGATGTTTTAGACAAGTAACTAATCCTTTCTTAACACGCGCCGATGCTTTCAGTAATTTACGGCCTGTGTGTTAGACTTAGCAAAATTTACTAAATAAAAACTATTTTTCTAATAAAAAAATGATGGGATATGGGCAGTCCCAAGGTGTACTGGTTAAAGTGAAGAACTGCGGAACAGTCTGAATTCCAGGAGGGCTATTATATTTACTTTCGGACTAATACCCTTGGGAAAGCTATGAAACCCCTGATCCTTCACTAGTACCATTAATGTTCTTCTACTTGGATAGCTTTAGTCTTAATTAACCCACGAAGGTTGAGATGCCATTTAAAACAAGCAAACTGAAACTCAACCCGAAAAATAAAATCCTTTCCAATACTCGACACAGTAATTTCTAATTGCTGGAGTTTAAATTCGTAAACTTTTCAAGTTACGGTAGAAAATAAGCAATAAAACTCGAATGAGGTACACTAAAAACAACTTTATTGAGGGGGGGTAATTAGAAATAGATAAATAAAATGAAAAAGAATGGCTTTGGTGTCAAATGACCCACGAAGGTTGATATGCCATTGAGCAAAGAAATCAAACTAAACCAAGCAAAGTTAAAGCATAAAATTGTGTATTGGTTTCTCGTATACAAATGTTTAAATTCTACCATCTGTCCGCATCAAGGGAAAGCAAGTTCGTTATTTTTCTTCCATGATGAACTTTACGAGTGATATAAAGAATTCATCTCTATTGTAATGGTCTAATTTTCAAAGTTTGCATGTATTTAGTCAACACCTACATCACGGACAGGATACAATATTGGGTCGATTTTTAAGCAGAGTACAGCTGGTTTGAATTTTAGAGTTTTCATTCTCATTGACAGATTGTCATACTAAGGCTGAAGAACCCAATCTATTTAACTATCTATCCATGGCTGAGGGGAAAAGATATTGATTCATGCTTTTCTTGTGGGTAATAAAACGAAGTGAAAAGTAAACTGCCTTGTCTGGGATTTGAACACAGTTCGCTGAGTTCATGTCCTACCACGATAAACGTTATGCTACAAACGCCTCAATTTTTTAAAGCGTTTGTATGTCACAGTGACTCAGGGAAATAATGGTATGGTGTATCAACGTGTGTGTGTGTGTGTGTGTGTGTAAAAAGAATAACTATTTATGGGGATGTCCCCGTGGTGTGATGGTTAAAGCGTTGGACTGCAGAATCGTAGTAAGCTAGTTCGAACTCCAGTCGCGCAATTACGTTAACTTTCGGACAAATACCCTTGGGAAAGGTATGAATCCCCTTGTCCTCCCAGGTATGGGTCAAAGAGTACTACTACTGTTCTTGAAGGATGGATTTGGCATTAAATAACCAAAGAAGCTTGATATGCCATTGAACAAACAATAACTATTTATCAGTATATTATTCTAAAAGAAATTCCAAAGGCGTTTTATGTCATTGTACATCTTTGGAATTTTCTTTATTAAAGAGACGCCATATTTGAGCGAGAAAATAAAAGGCGTTTCCATGTCAGAATAATTATTTCCAGAAAAAAAAAAAAGAAGAGGGCAGGATAAAATATGCTGGCGCGTGGAAAGATGAATAAGAATAGAAAAAAGATTCTTTCACAAAAAGAAATATAATAGTAAGAGACATGTATAAATCTCTCTAACCATATCTATCTGCCTATTCACATCGATCTATCTATCTATCAATGGGAAGTTCCCGTGGCGTAATGGCTCAAGTGCTGGACTGTGGCCTCACAGTAAGCAAGTTCGAATTATTATGTTAACATTTGGACTGATACCTTTGGGAAAGATATGAACCTCCTTATCCCCTCAGCTACGGGTTAAATAGTATCACTGCTGTTCTTCTACGAGGATGGCTTTGACATCAAATAAGCCACGAAGGTTGAATATGCCATAAAATAAAGAAACCAAACCAGGGCAATCTATCCATCATTTTTTTTTTTTTAATTCAACTTCGCAACGTCTATCTATCAAGGTGGCTTTCGTTATCACCAAATATCATTGTCAAATATGGACGAACGTCAATGTCACTACTTAATTTACGCAAAATGACATCTGCTGACGACAGAAGACTTTTAACAGAGGAAAAATTCAGAAAATAAATCGGGGAACGCACAAAAACAAATCAAAATGGAAAATACTGATGATGCAAATGAAGAAGAAAAACGAATTGTTTTAAGCAAACAAGTAATAAATAAGCAGACCACTTTATGTAGATAGTCTTGTGCTAGTAAAGATATTTTTATATACAAATTGAAAAATGCAATTACTTATTTCTCCAGTTTTTTTTTCTTCTTTAGCGTATGACATATATTTGCATTTGGTAGTTCATAAAATAAAGAAAAATTTTTTCTTTCTTTCTTTCTTTCTTTCTTTCTTTCTTTCTTTCTTTCTTTCTTTCTTACACACACGCACATTCACACATACACACGCATGCACAAATACTTTAATGTTATATTTAAAGAAAAGTCTTACAGTTGCATATTTACATCTTTTATAATTGTATTTGTTATGTTGTTTGTTGACATTGCTCGAGTTAAAACATCTGAATTTGCACATTCCAGATTGAACATTTTTCAGAATTTTTTTTAGTCCTAAGGAAACTCAGATTTAATTCATATTTGTATGAAATCTGCCCAGATTAAACCCTTTAAATAATAAATAATCTTATAGAATTATTGTCAGGCTACTGGAGAGTAATTTTTACTCATAAATATATAGTTTAGGTTGTTTCCATGGACTATGAGCGCCTTAAAATTGCCAGAAAAAGAAATGGAAAGAAATTGGAAATATAGCTGTGTCATGGATAAAACTGTGATAGACATTAAAAAAACTTCATGATGACTGGAACTAAATTCATGTTCTCCTCCCCTCCAAACTCGTTATTAGTGCCGAAAATTAGCTTCCAAATCCTTCTAAACATTTAGGCCTAGCTGTCATAGTACCGGAATTCTATCAAAGTTACGAATGAAAAATTATTGAATAAATTGCTAATTCTAAGCCACACCACTATATTGCTCGGGTTAATTTAGTCACATATATATCTCTATAGGCAATTATTATTATTATTATTACTATTATTATTATTTTAGAGTTTTTCACATCAGTGTTAGCCGATGATATTTCACTGGAGTTTGAGTGACAGCAAGTCTCTTCAAGTCTCCGGGACATTTCTCAGTATTCTGGCCGTTCTCAATAATACTATCGTTTGGATGGTCTCCACTTATCCACCGACTTCCTTGTCATCCAGGCTCTTTAATAATCCTTTAGTTATTGTGCCAAAAGCACCATTCACAATTGGTACGATCGTCACCTTCTTGTTCCATAGTTTTTCAATTCTCTCGCAAGATCGAGGTACTTATCTTTCTTTTCACATTCTTTCAGTTTTATTGTGTGATCAGCCGGGACAGCAAAGTCAACAATTTTGCAAGTTCTTCTTTTTTTTGTTGATTATTATCAGGTCTGGTCTTCTGACCGAGATTAGGTGATCTGTGTGTATGTCAAAGTCCCATAGGAGTTTGTGTGTGTCATTTTCTAGGACAAGTGCTATGTTGTGTATATACCATTTGTTCGTATGGTCAAATTTAAATTTCTTGCACATTTCCCAGTAGATCACCTTGCCCACCCAATTGTGTCTAGTCTTATACTCCTTCTGTGCTAATTTGCAACATTCGCTTATTATGTGATTGATTGTTTCGTCTCTGTCACCACATAGCCTACAAGTGCTATTTTGTTGAGTCTTATCTATTCTCGCTTTGATATGATTGGTTCTTATGGCGTTGTTTTGTGCTGCTATTAGGAGGGATTCTGTTTCTCTCTTAAAGTTTCCTTTTCTTAGCCATATCCAGGTTTTGTCGTGTGAGATGCTGTTTATTAGTCGTTTAAAACACCCATAGAGTTGTTTTTTCCCATTTTGTGTCCTAGTTATTGTCATTCTATTGTCTATCGTGTAGTCAGTATTGGTTCTGATGGATGTAATCAGTCCTTGTTCGTGTTTTCCTATGTAGTCTTCGAGTCGTTGTATTGATGCGCCATCGCTGTCTTCGATGCTGGTAAGTCCTCTTCCTCCCTCTTTTCATGATACATATAGTCTGTCAACGTCGTCTCTGGGATGTAATGCCTTGTGCATGGTTAGTGGTTTTCTTGTTCTTTGGTACAAAAAAAAACAAAAAAAACAAAAAAAAAAACGGAACTTGTCATTTAGTTGATTTTGCTGTTCCAGCAGACCACAGAGTGAAAATGAAAGAAAGTGAATGTATTGACAAATACTAGGATCTTGACCTGAAAAAGCTTTGGAATGTGAAGATGACGGTTTTACAGTCACAAAGGCAAAATCGAGACCATAGAAAATTGCTGAGAACAGCCAAAATACTGAGAAGAGTCACGTGAACTTAGGAGACATTCTGTCGCTCAGACTCCATTGGAAGACCATTAGATAACGCTAGCATAAAAAAGAAACAAGCAAAGAAGTTAATATTAAGCGGAAAACGACACTGGACGGGAGGAATAGAATTACCAAACCCAGAAAAAATCAGAACGCTCGGAGAAAAGGAAACCTACAAAAACCTGAGAATACTAGAAGCAGACCCCATTTAACACATGGAGATGAAATAAAAAATAAAAAAAGGAATATCTCAGAAGAAAGAGAAAACTACTTGAAACCAAACTACATAGCAGAAATCTGATCAAAGAGATAAACACAAGGGCTGTCCACCTCGTAAGATACTCGGGACCATTCTTAAAGTGGACGAGGAAAGAACATCAACAAATGGATCAGAGAAGAAGAAAACTCATCCAAGAGATGATAGAGACAAATTGTATTTGCCAAGAAAAGAATGAGGAAGAGGACTTACCATCATTGAAGATAGCGTCGATGCATCGATACAACAACTAGAAGACAACATAAAAATGCGGAGGAAAACTGATTACAGCCATCAGAAACAATACAGACAACAAAAGCATCAACAGAACACAAATAATCAGAAAACCAAAATCGGAAGAAAAACAACTCTATGGACATTTCAAGCGACAAACAAGCGAAATCTCACACAAGAAAACTTGGATAGGGCTGAGAAAGGGAAACCTTAAGAGAAAAACTGAATCTCTTTAGCAGCTTAAAACAACACCATTATAAACTATGTCAAAGCAAACATAGACTAGACGCAAAAAAAAAGAAAAGAAAATAGCAGATGTTGACTGTGGAGAGAGAGACGAAACGATCAATCACATAATAATCGAAAGCAGTAAATTAGTGCAAAGAGAGTATAAGGCGAGACACGATTAGGTGGGCAAGGTGATCCACTGGGAATTGTGCAAGAAGTTTAAATTTGACCATACGAACAAATGGTATTTGCGCAACCCAGAATTCGTCCTGGAACAGGAGGCGCACAAACTTCTTTGGGATTTTTTAGATACAAACGAATCATCTAATCTCGGAGAGACGACCTGACCAAGTGATAGCCAAAAAAAAAAAAAAAAAAAAAAAAAAAAGAGAGAGAGAGAACCTAGCGAACAGAGGCTTGTTAAAGGAGCTGAAAGCGTTAGAAGTCGGAGGACGAGCAGAGACCATCCAAATTATAGCTTTGTTGATCTCGGCCAGAATACCTAGAAGAGTCCTGTAAACTTGAGGTGATTTGCCGTCACTCAGACTCCAGAGAAAGACCATCAGCAAACGCTGGTGAGAAAACCTCCTAAGGAATAGTAATAATAATAATAATAATTATTATTATTATTATTATTATTATTGGGTTTGTTGCTAATTAAGAATATATTTGGCAAAGCAGCGCAGATTAAAAGATTAATCTTTTGAAAATTAGTATTCTGAAAGCCAATCAAAATGTTTAACTGGTAGTTTAAAGCAGGAAAACGTCAATCTATTTCTGCTTGGAAGCTTTTTACTCAGCTTTTGGTCTAAATTTGTCAATAATAATAATAATAATAATAATAATAACAATAATAAAAATAAAAATGATTATCTGTCGCTCGGACTCTTGTGAAAGATCATCGGCAAACGCTGGTTGGAAAAGCTCGCTAAGTTATAATAATAATGATAATAGTTCTTTTTCTTCTATTTGCTACCAACCTTATTAATCAGAATTAATTACACTTGACTAGAAAAGCACAGGTTTTTGGTCTTCCACGTTCTTCATCTTTTATTTTATCCGACATTTCCTTCTTTTGACATAAACTCTTTCTTTCTTTTCGTTTCTTCTTCCCTTTCACCCCCATCACCTTCAATCTTACTGTACTTTCCGCATTTACCAGAGATCACCATCATCTGATTATACGTCCTTCTACTTATCTATTTTCAAAATCTCCCCTATGACCACTTAATTAAATTTCTCATTCTTTTTGTTTTCTCATTTTTTTCCTGCGAAACAACCAAGCAGAAAATGATGTGTATTGTTGTCCTTTCAAGTGGTCAACACTTCTATTGTGACCGTTGTTGTTGTTGTTGTTGACCAGATTCTTGTATCGATTTTTCCATTCAAGTCAGAAAAAAACAAAAAAACAAACATAACAAAACAACAAAAATAACTTGGAAATCCTATTTCTCTTCAATTTCTTTACAGTTTGTTTCTTGACATTTTCTTCCTTCATTCCATTTTTATCTAATCCCTTTCTTTCTTTCTTTCTTTCTTTCACGATTCATTCCTTTTTTATAATTTCTTTTGTCTTTTAAAACTTTTCTTTCTCGCTCTTTTTCAGACCGTTTTATTCATACGTATTTATTATAAAGTTCTTGCATTTTATCAAAGTTAATATTTTTTGGATTCTATTTTTTGTTTTTTCTACTTTGTCTTCCTTTAATTTTTTCGAGTGCGCTCTCTTTCACACCATTCAGTCGATTAACCTTTCAATTTTATTGTTATTTGTTTATCAATTTCTAATGCATGAATTTTGTTTTCGTTTTTACTTTGTTTTTTCTCTACTTCACTCGTTTTTTCCTTGTCTGTTTTTCCTCACTTTTTTTTTGTCTCTTTCTTCCCTCTCTTTCTTTGGCTCTTTTACCTCACCTATTCTTTTTTGCCTCATCTTTTCTTTGTTAATTTCTTTCTTTCTCACCTATTCTTTTTTGACTCTTTTCTTATCTTTCTTCGTCTCGTTTTCTTTAACTATTCTTTCTTTCTTTCTTTCTTTCTTTCTTTCTTTCTCACCCGTTATTTCATTGTCTCTTTTTATCTCATCCATTCTTTTTTGACATTCTTTCTTTCTTTCTTTCTTTCTATTCACTCTTATCTTGTCTCTTTTTCCTCACCCATTCTTTCCTAGTCTCTTTTATCTCACCCATTCTTTTTAGTCACTTTTCTTTCTTTCTTTCTTTCTTTCTTTCTTTCTTTCTTTCTTTCTTTCTTTCTTTCTTTCTTTCTCCTCACTCTTCATCTAACCTTTCGTTCATATGATCTTCAATAGTTTTCTATTGTTATGAGACTTAATTTTATTGAAGGCGCTAACTAAAAACACTAAAAAAATAAAAAATAAAAAATAAGTGTCCTGGGTATGACACAAAACTGCATCCAGCGATGAGGTTCTACTTCCGGAGCTCTGGGGAGTGTGGAAAACCCCTTCATCACCGAATGCCGTTTAGTGTCACACCCAGGATACATGACTTTTTTCGATGCGTGGTGGGTATTAGGCCTTTATAGGAAAAGGCAAATGGCGTATTCAAAGCTCTATCAACAGGCTAGTCAATAAGATGAGTATGTTTGATAAGCATTGCAGTCAACAAATAATAAAAACCGCAAGAAGCCTGAAATTATCACTTACTGCACACAACCCTAACTTAGTTTGATTTGTTTTTTTTTTTGTTGAAGGACATATCAACCTTGGTGGGTTATTTAATGCCAAAGCTGTCCTTGTAAAAGGACAGTAGTGATACTATTTAACCTATAGCTAGAGGGATAAGATGGTTGATACCTATCCAAAGAATATTAATCTGAAAGTGAACGTGATAACACGACTGGATTTCGAACTCTCTCTTACATTGAGGTCGCAGTCCAACACTTTAGTCATTACGCCACAGAAACTCTTCTGCCCCGATTTGAGTAAAATATTAGAACCCTCTAAGCTCTCTAGCCTTGGTAGGGGAATCAGTCTTGGAGAAGAAGAAACGCTCATTTCAAAACCTGAGGAATGTTGTTCGGAAGAACCTGTTGCTCATTATTGGTGCACCATTTTTCTGTTATAAGTATATCCAAAAAGTCTCCAGATTTTCCTCACTATAACAAAATCACCAATATTGTCTGACCAACGGTTCACATAGCCCAGTCTGCATCTCTGCAGAGGGGTAAGACTCCCCCCAAAAGTGTCTTGGATAGTACATTAAACAATCTGATGGTGAGGTTTCAGTAATTCTGGAACTTTGGGGAATGCGGAGTACCCCTTTATTGCCATTGCTCCCTGGTCAACACTGGCCCGGAGAAGTAGCACACGGTGGGACCCTTTGTTATATAATAGCCGAGGGATTTCGGTTCATGCCTATGAGTTTAGTTAGGCTGAGAACCTTTCGGCTCAGCACATGAGTTAGTTGGGTGCAACATTGAGGCAGGTGTTAACGCGGGTGCGCACGGGCGGATGGAGGTGTCACTCAGATGTCACAATACTCAGAGACAAAACGGGTGACGGAGTGCGAGTGACGTCACGCACCGGAAGCGCGCAGAGGTTTGTGGAGATTTGAAAAAAGTGAAGAGAGTCGAGAATTAGACGCCAAACGAGAAGGATCGACTTTTGGAGCTCGCAGACGCGAGGCAAACTTGTGCCCTATGGGGGGGCGCTCGAGTTGGGGGCTAAATGAACAAGACAGCATAGAAGATTGTGTCTCTCCTCCTTTATTAACTCAAAGTTAATAAAAAGGTTTCGTACCTGAACAAGAAGTCGTTACGTGTTTTCGAATTCCGAGATTCCTATGTTCTATCGTTATGAACATTATATGTCCATTTCGCATATGGCCATATTCGTGTATATGGCTATGTAACACCTATCTATCGGTCAAATAGAACTAAACTGTGTTTTTATGCTGAACTGAATTGTTTGAAATACAACTGTTGATATTATAACGTTTCGGGAAATTAGTTATTTTCCCTAACACTATATTTTTTAGGCAACACAAATGAATTACGAAACTTTTCTTTAACACACAACAAGGAAAACTTTTTATTTGCAGCTTTGAATATGGTTTGCTTTTGGTGCTGCAAGACTTGTGGAGTTTAGGCTTGTTAGTGTTGGAGACGAAATGGCTTAGCGGGATGTTGAGATGGCAGCGTGTTGCTGGACGTGTGAGGGATGTGTTTAAAGTAACCGTGTAGTTTTTTATCTGGTTTTTGGAGGAGAGTATGCATTATCTCCATTAATGTGGGCCAGAGGTGAAAGGATAGCTAGCGTGTCGAGAGCGGAGTTACGCTCGGATCGACATGGCCAATTTTTGGGGTGACACAAAGTTGGGCCTGTCCGAGGCATGTTGTATGTTTCTAATTTATGTTCAACTGGGATTCCTTGTAAGAAATCCATAAATTAGATGGTTCCCTCGTTGAGTGTCCATGTTGCTGCTGCTAGTGTTAAAGCCACAGTGAGATGTCCACACTGGGTGGCTTGTCTAGCTAAAAAGCATCGCTAAGCAGGGACAACCAGAGGAACGTCTGTTCTGGTCGCCGTCCCACGCTGAAGAGAGTTGGTTTGGCTGCTCACCCGTTTTGCTAGCCGGAAATGAAGGTCCGGGCTGAATAGGATAAGTCATCCTGATTGGGTGAAATTCAGTTTTGAATTAAATTGCGCGCCAAACCAAAATACGAGATTTTCCTCATCTCTACAATATATATAAAAATGGATTGTGCATTAAATAACCTACACTGGTTGATATGTTATAAAACCAAACCAAACCAAACCAAACTAACGGTTCCCATCAAATTTTCTATCTATACAACGATCGAGGGGAGTCACTCTGTAGTAAGTGAGTTTGAATTCCAGTCACGCTATTGCATTTACTTTCGGACTAATATCTTTGGGAAAGATATGAACCCCCTATTTCCTCCAGCTCTGGATTAAATCGTACTACTATTGTTTTTTTATATGGATGGCCTTGCCACTAAGTAACCCATGAAGGTTGATATACCATTAAAAAAAGAAATCAAACGAAGTCTATAAAACCATCGCCATAAATAGCTTTCATACATTCGTGAATGTTGATTGGTGAACAATATTCAATTACCAAAAATTATAGCTGCTTAATATGCATTACAAACGTAGTACTCATGATCAACGAAAGTTATTTCTTAGCAAATTGATATCAAGCACATTTGAACAAAACTTTATACACTGACATGTAGAAGTAAATAATGGAAATGGATCCGACTGTATAAATAAAATAGAAAAACAAAGTAATTTAAAAGTGACGAACTTATAACGAAGAAAAGTCAACGTTAAAACGTTTCAGTTTTAGTAAACCCTCATCAGGACTTTAAGATGATGAAACAAGTGTTGATAGAACAATGATTCTATTAACACTTGTCTCATTATCTTCAAGTTTTGATGAAAGTTTACTAAAATCGAAACGTTTTAACGTTGACTTTCCTTTACCTAAATTCGTCATTTTTGGATCACTTCGTTTTTCTATTTTCTTCATACTGATGTGTAAATATTCAAACATCCCTATTTTTACCACGAACGGTGTCATGGTAAGAGACCTTACTTTATCAATCAACTCTCGCAGTTTCTCTTTATACTTCTTTTATTTTTCGCGTTAAGGAAAGGACCTTCAGTTGCCTTTCTTTTCATTTAATTTTTTTTTATCTTTAAGTCGTTCGAGCTTTAATATCTTCATCTCTAACTTGTTTTACCTTTATTTTCACCTATTTCTTTTCTTTCTGGCTTAAACATCTTGATTGAATTCTCTAACTTTTGTTTCTCCTCTCCTGGTATCTCTCATTTCAATTTTTTTTTCTTTTTCCCTAGGTTTTTCTCTCTCTCTCTCTCTCTCTCTCTCTCTAAAAGATTTTTCTTCATCCACTCTCATCTCTAGCCTTCAGAATTCCTTTCGCCCTTCTCTGTTTCTTCCTCTTTGTCAATCTTTCTTTATCTCCACATTTATTAGTATTAGTTTACTCTGCGCATGCCCAGGAATGAGAAACTGTGAAAAGCCATTCGACATCACGTCACCCTGTTGTAGAATTGACGCCTGGCGGTCTGGAATCAAAATCTAAGAGGCTCCCGCCATTCGCTAGCAAATTGTTTTCAATTCGGGGCGCACTGGCAGTGCTATATTGAAATCAAGTTCGTGGCAATAAAGTGACTCCTTCGAGTGCGGAAGGTCACCGTACATCAGACGGACGGTTTTGAGGTCAGCCGGACTTTGGTTGGAAGAAGATGATAGGTCGCTTGTGAAAGGGTAAATGTTCACTTCCAACAGAACTGGCATTTGTGCCTTTTCACCTGTTTAATCGGATCTTCTTTATCGAGCTTTTTTTTAGCATTCACATGGTTCATAATTTTATGGCTGAACTATTCAGAAAGTGTGCGTATGTTTGAGTGAAAGGAGTCAATGAAGCTGGATGTGTTTGCAAAGTAAATAAATAAAGAATAAATGAAAATGGAATGATACAGGTGAAGAAACAAAAAACAGATTCAGTTGATGTATGTCAATGGGAGTAGATAAGAAAGATCAATAGATTGATTTGTTTATAGACGCAAAGGAAGTGAGATGAAGAAAAGAAGCGAAAAGTAATATAAAGATGATGTAGAAATAGAAATTAAAAATTGATCGATTGTTATGAGAGTGAGAGAGAGAGAGAGAGAGAGAGAGAGAGAGATGAGAGAGAGAGAGAGAGAGAGAGAGAGAGAGAGACCCAGTGAAAGAGAAAAGTAAAAGCGAAAATATGAAGTTAGTGGAGAAGGTTTTGATAGATTAGCTCCATGGAGAGAAAAAGGAACAGGAGAGAACCTTATGAATTATATTATATATATATATATATATATATATATATATATATATATATATATATATATATATATATAGTTATTTATGAATATGTATCCAACTATTTTCTCTCTAACTATAGGGAAACAGTAGAGCTGTCTGGGCTCTTTAACTTTTTTATGGCTACGGGTCTAGGAAAAAGAAAACTTTAATTCAAACCTGTTAAAATCCGTTTAGAAATTAACCTTGTGCGACACCCTCCTCATGCGGTCGGATTGGTGAATAAACATATAGTTATTCACAAAGGTTAGCAAAGTCTGGCACAGAAAAAAAAAGTCAAATTCTTTGGGACGATCTTTTAAGCTGGGAAGTCTGCCTTAAAATTCTGAATCTTGTTAATAAACTTGATTAGAACTCTCAAACTGGTATTGGCCAGTTGGCTGGGACTGTAGAATTCACCAATTGCATCTCTGCATAGGGTCAAGACTTCCCCAATGAGTGTCCTGATATGACACTAAACAATCTGATGGTGAGATTCCAGTAATGCTGGAGCTTTTGGGAATGCAGAATAACCCTTCATTGCTATCGCTCCCAGGTCCACTCTGGTCCAGAGTGGTAGTACCTGATAGGGTCAGAGCTATGGGTCGAATAAAAACTAATCAGTGTTGATTCAGATGGGACTTTTTGCATTTATATTGCGTAATTATGCTCAACTGATTTGTTTAAAATAGAACTATTTTGACATTTAAACTGTGTACTTATGTTAAACTGAATTATTTAAAAAAACTGTTTTTACATTTAACTCTGTGTATTGCCCAGTCGGCTGGGGCTGTAGAATACACTGACTGTTTTTCTGCTGAGGGGTAAGACCCCCCCACCTCTGACGAGTTTCCTGGATATAACACTACACAATCTTATGGAGAGGTTCCAGTTATGCTTTGGGAAATGCAGAGTAAGGAATCTCTTCTTGAACTCCCTTAAAACCTCAACATAGTAACCCTAACCCTAACCCTTTGGCCAATCAACTCTGATGGATTGACTTACTTACTCCTCCTACACCTCTCATCATCCCTCACAGACTCCCTGCCTTCCTTGAACCTCTTATGCCACTCAAAAACTGATGCTCGATTTATGCAAGATGCTCCAAAAGCAGTCTGAAGTATTCCATACGTTTCTGTGGCATTTTTTCCAAGTTTAAAACAGAATTTTATTGCATATCGTTCTTCTAAAGTGTTCTCACGTCCAGATTGCACTTTTGAAATTCACCAGATGTGACAATCAGGCTTTTGTAGGGTGTATTCCAATTCGTGCTGTAGCTGTTCATTTGAAGCTGAAATCATAAAAATGGGTCAATCATCTCATAAGATGTATAGGAATAACATACTGAATTTTCAAGAGTCTATGACAATTTTAAATGCCTGTACAAAAAAAGGGCTAGAAGAAGAAGAAGAAGAAGAAGAAGAAGAAGAAGAAGAAGAAGAAGAAGAAGAAGAAGAAGAAGAAGAAGAAGAAGAAGAAATTCATAGATACATAATGAAAGGATTAAGAATCTTGCAAACGCCTGAGAAGAGGGAGGGGGAAAAAGAAAAAAAAGAAAGAATTAGAAGAAAGCACTACAAATACGTAGATAGGTTATATGAAAGGAAAACGAGTGGTATTAACTCAGAAAGGACGATTTGAAATAAGAATTATTGTTTTTTTTTTAGCTTGAAATATTAAACGTGATGAGAAGAAAAACGAAAAAATGCAATAGATCATTTGAAAAGTTATAAGAAAAGAAAATGGAGAAATTAGAACTGATTAAAATGTGGATCAAGAGTGGATTCAACGTCATAACGGGAGAAAAGAGGAAAAATCGAAACTATCCAAAACATATTGAGAGACTTTTTAGAAGTAGAGGAAACAACATTTCAAAAGAATTTCATGACACATGCGAACTGATCGAAGTGAAGAATGTACGTAGATACAAACATAAAGTTTAGATAGATAGATAGATTGATTGATAGATAGTTTGGGATTGACTGAGATAGATAAAAAATGTTTATATTAATAAAAGCAAATTAAACATATATGTATATATATCTGTGTGTGTGTGTGTGTGTGTGTGTGTTGATAAATATATATACATCCACACACACACACAAACACACACACACACACACACACACACACACATATATATATATATATATATATATATATATATATATATATTTCATTAAAAAAAAAACTCAAACCGGTCACATTAGGATAATAAATTTATTTCATTCCTGTTATGTGTTTTTGATAATATCAAAAAACGCGAAAAAAAATTAACAGGACTTCTTCTTTACCAGGAAAATTTAAATGTTCAATTTTGAATAGTTTTCTTGTCCTGATAGAATTACTCCCAACTCCGGTTTAACTGGACCAAATAATACTTATAGATATATATTCATATATGATCCACGGAGAAAATCCAAGGAGTAGGAGTATCCAGTATGGGGTAACGGTATTTCTTAAGGATATGGAAACATGATATAAATTCAAAATAATAACATATAATATCTTCAACTTTTATTAATTTTTTTCTTAATTAAAAAATTGATAAAATGTATTAAAAATTGTTTTAATTTTAAAGAAATAAAAATAAGTAATTTTTTTTTCAAATTCCATTCTCGCCAGAAGTAATATGAAAATATGTAAATAAAAATTTTGAATTACTCACCCGAGGAAGGTTTTCATAAAAAAAGTTATAAAAACATGAAATAAATTCATAATGATACAAAGAAAGTGAATTTTTTTCTTCCTTCTGTCTGATATAAAAGGATTTTATATGTGTAAACCGGGACATTGGCCCAGCGGTTAGAGTGTTCGCTAATGGCACGGGAGACCTGGGTTCAATCCCAGGTCGAGTCATACCAAAGACTTTAAAAATGGAACTTGATACCACCTTGCTTAACACTCAGCATTATAAGGTACGGTTCAAGGGTAAAGTGGAGCAATCCTGGGAATGGAGTAGCGCCCTCCCCTACACCTTGGTGTAGTAGCTATCGAAAAGGAAGCCTTCGGGTCACCCTCGACTATGGTCGCTAACTTTACTTACTTTACTTTATATGTGTATATATATATATATATATAGACACAAATACATATATATGTACATAGACATAGTATATATTTTGGCTACAAGTAATTGTTTATATAAGTTTGGTTAAAGATCACGGAATTTTTCTTTTTTAAAATCCCATGTTTTTTCTCTGGCTTACTTGCTAGTTTCACGGTTCAGTTGGTATAGAAGTTGCCCTAGGTTCTGCTATAAAATACTTTCAGTTATATCCATTGATCATCATCGAGGGTATTTTTGTAAGCATTGTTCTTTTTGCAGAGTTTGGGTGAGATATTTATTTGGTTGGAAAGGTTTATAATTGGTGGGGTGCTTTTGTTAACATGTTTGTTGTTGAAGACGTTTAATATGTTAGTGCCGGTGTTAAATGCCATTCTATTTATGGTTGGTTGTTTATTTTTAATACTAATGGCTTCAAGGATATTTAGATGTTTGGTTATTTTCTTATTTCAGCCGATGTGAATTTATCTGTGTTATTTCTATGTTTTACTTATATTTTGTTTGATGGCACTGATATCAGACAGGTGATATGTAAGACGAAGAGTGGCGGTGAGAGTGTGGTTGTATGACCATTGTTTGTACGAGGGGTACGCGAGATACACCTGAAATGGACATGTAAACTTGTCAACTATATTTGTTTAGTTTAAGTAAGATTTCTCTCTATCTATCTCTCTATCTCTCTCTCTCTCTCTCTCTCTCTCTCTCTCTCTCTCTTTCTCGTGTATATATTTATATAGAATAGAATATATACAGGGAGAGATGGATAGAAAGAATCAGAGAGGCGTACATATATTTTTACCTACCTCTCCGCAAAAGCAAGATGCGACACAAGGTCAATTTTAAGCGGAGTTTTACGGGTTTGAATTCAGAGTTTTCATTCTCCTTCACCAGTTGCCACACCAAGTCTGCCCTACTATTTATCCATAGCTGGAAAGAGAATAATTGGATTCATAACTTTCCTAAGGGTATTAGCACTATGTGAAATGCAAACAGCCTCTTCAAGGATTTGAACTCAGTTTGTCGAGTCCATTACCTGAGACGGTAACCATTACACCACGAACGCTTCCATACATGCAGATAGATTGATACAGGAAATTGCTAGCTATATTGGTGTTGTCGATTCATTAATTTTCGCATTATTCGGACAGATCCAATTCTGTCTTTAATTAAGCTTAAGACAATGCAATTCTATTGGCTCTACGTAATAACCATAATAATCTCACGTACTTCGGAAGTGAAAAGGCCAAAGGTCAATAACGTCATCATCAACCCGGAAAATCTATACAGAGATTTTCTCTTGGATATACTTATTTGCTGAAGGCAACTACAATTAACTCCTCAATATCAAGATGACTGACATTGCCTTGTCCAATTTCAGGTCGCATTTCGGCAAACTCTTGTCATATTTAATCAGGCAGACTAATGAAGTACAGTACAATATTACAAAACGTTTAATGTATAAAGAAAAATCAGACATGAAATCTCATCCTAAATATTCAGTTCAATATATATATAAGTTTATTCTAACACATACGCCTCGATGGCCATACATGAGGTATGTTCAAAAAGTATTGAGACTTAAGCTGTTATTACCAAAATATAAATGAACATCGATAGACACGTTTAATTTTCACTAAAATTGTCCCCTTCTTATTGAACATACTTCATTCAATTTAATATTCCACTATTCGAAACAGCTCTGAAACTCTTCTTTTATTATGACGTGAAGTTGCGCCAATTCAAACTATGTTCTCAAATTTTAGTATAAGAGATAAATTTTCAGAAAGAAAGAAAAATTCTCACTCGTTTTGAGGTCTAGATGAGATCTCTTTAAGCTTGAATTTGCTCATTTGTATACATATCTTCATTAAAGTTATAAATTTAAGAATTAAAAAAAAATTACTTTCGATACTTTTTGATCAAACTTCTGACAAACAATAATCCCAAATGAATTTTAGAGATGGCTTCATTTGAATCAAAATTTCGGTTTTTCTCAAAAATGGCCACTGATTATGCCGCTATTCAAACTAATATTGAATTTAACTTTGGTCATTTTCTATACTAACAAACAAGATATTTCAAGCAAGTGTGAAAAGCTTGTTGGTTAAGCGTCGAATTTTTGTAATTTAACAGATAATTTCAGTAAATATTGATATTCAGTTTATTGAAAATGCGGACAAAGAAAGAATCACTTGTCATGAATTAATACAAAGGTTACTTAAAGGATAATATCTATTCACTGAAACTGTATGAATTCCACTGTTTAATTGATATGTACAAATATTATACAATGTATATAATATGAATCATACGTGGAACCCACATTTCACTAAATATACATGTGTGTGTGTGTGTGTGTGTGTTTGTACATATATACTACACGCATATGTGTATGTGTGTGTATGTACGTGTGTGTAAAGGTGTGTGCGTATGCGTGTATTTGAATAGCGTAGACACGGACTAAGGTCGTCAACTTTACTTACTTTACTTATATTAAAGTGAAAATTGATAATAGACAACAGAATAACAAGTGTATGCCATGTGGCGACAGAGATGAATCTGTTAATCCCATAATAGTGGTATAAGACCTGGAATGATTTTGGTTGGATTAGTTGGGATTGGTTTTATGACATATTAACCACTGAAGGTTATTTAAAGCCAAATTCTGTTCACACACACATACACACACACACACACACACACACACACATATATATATATATATATGTGTGTGTGTATTATTTGTAAACACATTTTGTACATAACATTCTTAAACGAGTTTGAGCCCATTGATGCACACAGTTAAATGGTTTCAAGTATTGCTATATAACAATCACAGTTTAACATCAATCGTTTGTTTTCACACAGTTTGTTCTTTTTGACCCATAGATAGAACCCTATTTGGAGCTACCTATCCCGGTCAGAGTGGACTAACGAACAATGACAATGAAGGAGTACTCCGCATTCTCCAAAGCTTCAGCATTACTGGAACCTCACCATCGGATAGTTCAATATCATATCTAGGACACTAATTAGTCAGCGTATTCTACAGCTCTAATCAAAAGGGCCAACCTGGTATGACTTGGCGGTAATTGGAGAAGAGATTAAAACTTGAAAATACTAAAAGATGGTATATGCACAAACTAAAATCTGTCCTAGAAAATGAAACCCATAAAATTCACTGAGGTTTTAAGATACAAATGGATAACCCAATCCCGGTTAGAAGACCAGACTTAAATCAAGACTACACAGACCACAGTAATGTTAAGATTGGCAAAAATAGTCAAAAGAATCTCCAGGAGACTTGCTGTCACTCAGTCTCCAGTGAAAGACTACTGGTGAAAACTGGTGTGAAAAATTCATAAGGAGTAAAATGATAATATATTTAAAATACCAGAAAACAATATATATATATATATATATATATATATAAATTAACCTTTACATCATGCCTTGCACTACAGTTTATAAAGGAACACCCATCACATGGGAGCCTGTTGCTCGAGTGATTGCATAGGCGAGAAACTGACAGTTACCAAGCGCAGTTGAGACTGTGTCAATGCTATCCTAACTTAGATAAACATATGCTGTGTTACCGATTTTGAGCATGCCTTATTTATGAATATAGTACACACACACACACACACACACACACACACATATATATATATATATATATATATATATATATATATATATTCAGTGAAATAAAAAGAATAGATTAAACAGATAAAAAAAAACCACTTGATAGATTATTCCATTCTTTTAAAACTTCCTGATAAACAAAATTTTTCGTAAAAGTGATACATAACAATATTTCTAAATATTGTTATGTATCACTAACAACTGGGAGTCGCTTGTTCTGATTCCGTTAACCATAACTGGGTATAAGTATTAAATATTCCTGTATTGTTTCTCGCCTCCAGTCAGGTTTTTACCTGCAACCTCCAGATGATTTATTCTTTAGAAGCTTAGGGAACCAACACCTATAACCGTTTCGCTATGCGTCCTGCTGGACTACTCAGATTAATTTTTGGGACTTATAATATTAATGTTCTTACATCACAAATCATATACGTCTAATATATATGTACAAACCGGATTTGGCATTAAATAGCCTACAATGGTTGATATAGGGCATCTCTGGTGGTATAATGGTTAGCAAGCTAGACTCGTAAACCTACATGAGTGAGTTCAAGTTTCATTGGGTGCCACATTCATTTGGCCTTGTGCTACATCGAAGCAAAGAGCTTCGTAAATTACTACAATGGTTGATATACCATAAAACCAAACCAAACCAATTTTTATCAAATGCTGATATTTAGAGACTGTCATTGGATCCCACCATCTTATATTCATCAATATGATATCTGGCCGTGGAAATTTGATGCATGTATGTCCGTTTTATGGTATATTTACATTTTACGAAATTAAAAAATAGAACTATTGTAAGTTACAATTCCGAAAACTGTTGCTGTATTTCGGAGAAGACAAGAGTGTGTGGTGGAGAACAGTTTGCTAAGTCAAGTGCTACAGCAAATTTGTTATTGTTAGGGTTGGTGTACTAACAATTGATTAGTGAATCGGTTCCCCGGCTGATCCGTGTAGAAAAGACATACGTGTGTGGGTATAGAGTGGTAAGGTTTCACTTCGTTTAGTCTATCTGTCCTTTCTACTCTTGGCGTAACGTGCGTCAAATCTTGAGTACGAAGGTTGGTTGATAGTAAGAAAGTAGTTATTAATACAGAAATAATAGTCTGCATTATATGTCTTTTTAAATAGATTTGAAGCTTCACAGAGTCATTTATAACCAATGATTCAAAGTAGGTAAGGACATTATAGTTTTGTCCTTAGCAAAAGTGAAACCCTGTATTTTCGTTGTTCAATTTAACTGGATTTTTGTTGGAAATTTCTTGCCAAATATTGTGTTTTTGTTTAATTGTCGTTGAAGAAGCTTGATAATTGTTATTACTTTGAATATTCGGACTACTGACCTCATCTTCGTTGTATAGCGTTTTTAATAGAGTTTTGATGCTTTGAATCTATTGGGTAGTTTTGAGAAAGTTTTATCGTAAATTTTGTGGACTATTTAATTGCTTTTTCGGTTTCTTCTATAAAAGTTGGATTTTTTTCTTCTTTTTTTTCGATAGATTATTATTTAAGAGGCAAGTAATTCACTAACAGTATTGTGAATTTTTTTCGTGATATTGTTGGTAATATCTCTGTTAATTACTGTTGAAAGACCGTTATGGTTACCTAATGAATTTACTTCAATTGAAGAAATGAAATTATAATGATCTAATTCAATTCTAAGACAAAAATCGAAATTTTGAGTTAGAAATACAACCCCAATCCGAGAAAAAAATGAAAGAGATTTTAAAAAGATAAGTTAAGGAAGGCAATAAAGAAACAATAAAGAATAAACTAAAAATAACGTGAAGAAGAAGTTTGATAGAGATAGAAAAAGTCAATGATAAATAAACGCAAGTTGAACAAAAGAAAGTACCAAAAATTATGAAAAAAAATTAAATATGATTGAATATAAAACCAAGAAGTCGAAAAAATAATAAAAATGAAAGAAGCATTTAAAAACGGCAAGTTAAAGATGAACGAGAAAATAAAAGTGATAGAAGAAAGAAATAGAGAAAAGGAATCTGTCAGGAAAGAGAGAATCAGAAATGAAGAAAATTAAAAATTGAAAAATTTGCAAAAGAAGGAAAAAAATCAAAGATGAAGAAACATGAATACAAATAAATAGATAAAGAAAGAACAATTCTAAGGTAATTAGGGAAATATAAAAAATAAAAAATAAACAAAAGCAAATCAAAAGGTAAATATCGGTTTCTGACTCGATATTGTAAAAAGTAATTTCAGAAGAAAGGAACACGTAGAAAACGAAAAAATGTACGTGCCTTCGATTAAAAAACTTAGAAAGAAAAGAGAAAAACTCAGATTATTAAAGAAATTAAGAAAATGAATGAAAAAAAAATGTTAAAAATGAAGAAAAAAAAAAGAATAGTTATAAAAGTTATATTCGTGTCCCTGATTAGAAATAGAAATCAATTTTTTGAGGAAAGAAAAAAGACGAAAAGGTGAAATCATACATGCTTGAATAACTGAAAAGAAAGAAAGAAAGAAAGAAAGAAAGAAAGAAAGAAAGAAAAGTACCCAGAAAAGAAATACGAAAATATGAGGAATATAAATTGGAAATAAATAAATTCAAGAAATGAGGTGGGGAAATGATAAAAAAGAAAAAAACTTTAACAGGCCATTGGCCTAATGAGTAGAGTGTTTGCCAATGGTCCGGGAAACCGGGGTTCAATCCCAAGTCGAGTCATAACAAAGACTAAAAAATGGCACTGGATGTCGCCTTGTTTAACACACAGCATTATTTGGTAAAGATCAAGAGTAAAGTTGAGTAATCAAGGGAATGGAGTAGCGCCCTCTCCTACACCTCGGTGTGGTAGCTATTGAAAAGAGAGCTTTCGAGTCACCCTCGACTAAGGTCGCCAACTTAGTTATACATATCTTTTTTTTTTTAGTTGGAAGAGAGAAAGTTTATCAAATTATTGCTATTCTATTTTGAACAAATCCTGGAACTAACTACCCACAAAATTGCTGCTGTGCAGCCACTTTCTTCCCATCTCACAAACTACGCAAGTAAGACGAACAAGACATGTGAGTCACTGCTGAAAAAGTAAGGACGAACTCATGAGCGGCGTTCTCTTATGGACTGCTACACATGGATACACTAGTATTGACGAACCTACAAAGATTTCCCTACATCAGCGGGAAATGCTCGTGGCGTACTGGATATTGTCCTGGACTCTGACACCATAGTAAGCAAGTTCAAACCCCAGTCACGGTATTACATTCACTTTCAGACTAATACACATGGAAAAAGTGCAACTATTAGTTAAATAGCACCACTACTGTTCTTTAACAAGAATACCTTTGGCATTAAATAACCCACGAAAGTTGATATGTGTTGTATCGTAGTAAGGAAGAGATACACAGTGAAATAGAGTTAACTATTTATTAACTTAGTTGGTACAGTTCAATAAATATTAATAGTCTCGCGTTGTTGGTATTACCTGACAGAGATCTTTCAGTACTGGATATTTGTCTCTGCCTCCCACCAGACAGGACTTGACACAAGGTCAATGACTCGAAGGTCAATTATTGTGGGGGTTTAGGGGAATGAAAAGGCGGCCGAGTGGAGCAATCCAGGGAATGGAGCAGCGCTCATCCGGCCCGCATTGCACTAAGTTGCACTAAGTGCAATGCGGGCCTGATGAGCCTAGATAGACTTGGTCCCAAATCTGGGTCCAGGCACGTATGCCTGATTATAGCTTAAACTGGACTGCAAGGTCAAGGGTGACAAAGGTGTCAGTGATGCAGCTCGCCCGCCCGAAGGTGGCCCAGCCGAACCCGGGGGCCTTTCGGTCTCGAGTCTGCCATGGAGCCTTGACTGTCCGGCACGGATGCCAGGCAGTGCGCTGAAAAACCTCTGCACCAAGCAGAGATATTTTAGAACTGAGCATGCTTAAGAAACACGATGTCTTTTATTCCTCCAAGATATCGGAAGTCACGTGGTACGAGCTACTATATAACAATATGCCAAACCAACCCATACATCAGTTCTGTGCTAACATTGGATATAGTCCAGAGGACCCACCAAGAATGATGAACGATAGGGATGGATTGCGAGAAGGAGAAAGAGATTTCAGGGAACTTCATACTATCAACACAATTAATGATGATAACGATAAGCTCATTCTTTCATCTGTCCTTTATCAGAGGAATAACATCAGATAAACTGTTTGACGTTCAAATAAAACACGAATTAAATGAACGCATGAATTTGCTGTCGTAACCAGGAGAATTGAGAACAAAGAAATGGTCTTCAGTTATGCGATGGGACGTGCTGTTCAGTATAACCAGACTCACATGTAATTTTATCTATAAAGGCACGTTTAGTTGTTGGACTGTATTTCATAGGTGACAAAGAAATCCGACTGCAAAGATGTTTAGTTAGAACAAGATTGTCCAGCCAAAGCTGATAAAAGTAAAAGTAAAGTTGGTGACCGTAATCGAGGGTGACCAGAAGGCTCCCTTTACAATAGCTACGACACCGAGCTGTAGGGGAGGACGCTACTCCTTTCCCTGGATCGCCCCACTTTACCCACGATACGTACCTTATATTGCTAAGTGTTAAACAAGGAGGTATCAAGTACCATTTTTAAAGTCTTTGGTATGACGTGACCTAGGATTGAACCCAGGTCTCCTGGACCATTGGTGAACACTCTACCTTCTAATCCAATGAGCTGGTCTAACTGAACTGAAAATTGGGTTGATTTCATTTTGCATTTCAGTTTGACTATATTTTTGAGACGATATATTCCTTCTTTAATGTATCTACGAGGCAAATATTTAGATCCATGTTTAGCGATAAAAATCATAAAGATAACAAGAAAAAGAACTATAACTGTATAAAGAATAAAAAATAAGTAATGGTTGGTTGGTTTCTTTGTTTAATTGCATATCAACTCTCAATGCCAAAGCCACCCTTGTAGAAGAACAGCAGTGGTACAATCTGATCCATAACTTGGCAGATAAGGGGGTTGATACCTTTTCCAAAGATATTAGTCTGAAAATGAACGTAATAGCACGACTAAAGTTCGAACTCGCTCCCTACACTGTTGCCGTCTAATACGTAAAACGTATGCATTTACCTAATGTAATCCATCCGCCACGAGCAGATGAGATACAAGGTCAATTTTTAAGCACGGTATAATTGGTTTAAATTCATAGTTTTCCTTCTTATAGATCAGTTGCTAAACCAAGGCTCAAGAGCCCATTCGATCCCACTATTTACCCATTGCTGGGAGGTGAAGCGATTGTTTCATGCCTTTCCCGAGGGTATGAGTGTTATGTGTATAAATAAATAGAAAATAAAAGAAATTAGCATTGATGGAATCAATCTATAAAGTGGCTTATTCCGTCAGGAGAAATTTTGTAACTCTTAATGCCCTAGTCATATAGAGTGAATGGTTTAATTTGGTTTCTTTGCTTAATGTCATATCAATCAATTTTTGTGGATTATTTAATGCTAAATCCATCCCTGTAGAACAACAGTGGTGATACTATTTAACCCATTGCTGCAGGGACAAGGGGTTTATGCCTGGCCCAAGTGTACTTGTCCGAAAGTAAACGTAAGAAGTTAGCGCGACTGGAGATTGAACTACAGAGAATGGATTAAAAAAAAAAAACAAGAAAGGTATATGGTACTATTTACCAACCCCTCCGCTCGGGCAGGATATGACACAAGGTCAGTTTTTAAGCGGAGTTTAACAGGTTTGAATTAAGAGTTTTCCTTCTAGACTAGTTGCCTAACCAAGGCAGAAGAACCTAGTCTGTCCTACTATTTTCCCATAGCTGGAGGGAGAATAATTGGATTCATACCTTTCCCAAGGGTATTTGTGCTATGTGAAATGCAATCAGTCTCGTCCAGGATTTGAACTCGTGTCGCCGTGTCCATTTCCTACGACGATAACCACTACACCACGGGCACCTCCCAAGAAAGGTATATGGTAATGGGCGATGTTTAAAAGGTATAGATACTGGGTAAAAAGTACAAGGCACTTGGTGAAAGGGAAAAGATACTTGATAAAAAATAAAATATTGGTTTGTAAAGATTGAATATTGAAAATATAGAAAAAAACACTAAGGCAAAATACAGGGTATTTCTTTCCATATTCTGTGAGAAGACTATGCGATATTCCAAATACTGTACAGTGAGGTTGGGAACGCAGAATAAAAAGGCTTTAAATGTGAGAGTAATTATTCTGTCGAGAAGGGACCAAACTGACGGCAAGGCTAAGTGCAAAACCAGGCTATTCGCTAGTAGAAATATAAGAAGATGTAGAACAGCAATCAATGTCAGCAGAACATAAGTGAACGATTAAGGAAATAAATAAATAAACAAATAACCCTGAGCAAATTTTAATTCGTATCAGAACAGTGAGTATCCAGAGTCGATCTCTGCCAAAATTTCCAAGATATCCTGGAATATTGGCTAGTGTCGGAGTAATGAAATGAAACGAGAAATTCGTTGGCGAAGATTTCTTGTTGCTCTTACCACAATCGATTTAGCGGGTTTGTTCCACTTACTAGATGCCGTAGGAAGAAAATGATTTAAGCAGGTCGGGGTTTTGGCAAGTGGAACGTGCAATTTCTTGTCATTAGCGCGAAACATTCCAGCTTCAAAAATGATGGTGGCGGGTGGGAATTGAACCTTCCAGCTTATCGACAAGCTGACTGGACACCTTCCGGCTGCTTTTGCTCTCTTCCAAAAATGGCGTCTACCTGTTGTTTTTTGGCAATGGGAAGTCCCTCAAGAAAATATGTTGTCGATTACATTTGTAGGCAAGTAGTGTGATTAGAGCAGTAGACCGATGGCCGAGAGTTTTAATACGCGAGCATAAATAATGGTTTATAAGATTAATTTCTAAGAAAAGGAATTCTAAATTCTAAGTCAAACTTTCACAGTCAGTTCTATTTGTTCCTGGGAAAATCAACTAGAATTATGTGATATATTTTTTTTAACCATCCTGGTTTGATAGAATGTGACTCAGAAAGCAATTCCTGTAAATGATTAATATTTGAGTCAACGTTATTCTTCACTAGACGAGCAGTGAACTCAATGTGACAGTAGTCCATGATGACATTGATGCTTCTATTTAGGAAGAAGTGATACTTTTTAATATGCATTTCATAGTTATCTCCATTATATCGGGGACATAACCATGATTTTCAGTGGGAATTCTTCGCGAATTTGTCATTCACTTGTAAATTGTATTGGAAATAACTTTTTTCTCAAAAGCATTTCAGTGCATTGTTCTAAAAAAAATCTTAGGATGATATGCCCTTTTTTACGATCACACACACACACGTGCGCGCGCGGGCACACACAACGTTATAAGAATCAACTATGTTGAAGCACTTTAAGAGAGAAACTTTAAGAAACTTTAATAGAGAAACAGAATCTCTTCTAATAAGTGATTCAGATTCTCACTTAAAGCTTCCCCTTCTTTGCTATGTTCAGGTCTTCTCGTTTTAGATTTCATCAATTTGTGGCTTGAAATATCCATAAAGTTCTTTATTCCCGTTTTTGTTTCCTAGTTCTTGTTCTGATGATCTTTATGTTTTCTGTGCTGTTTCTGATCTCTGTCATTAGTCTTTCTTTGCTTCTTTTCATATAGTTTTCTAGAATTTGGATTGATGCATCTACGGTATCTTTAATACTGGTGAGTGCTCTTCCTCCTTCTTGTATAGAAACACATAGAGTATCTATATCATCTCTTGGATGTAAGGCCTTAAGCAACGTCATTAGCTACTTGTCCTCTGGTTCATTTCTTGAAGTTCTTCCCTCATCCATTTCAAGGATTGAAGTTCTTCCCTTGTCTACGTCAAGAATTGAAAGTCTTCACTTGTCCATTTAGTATTACCATTATTGTACTCCTTTGAGAGTTTTACGCACCAGCGTTAGCTGATGGTTTTTCACTAGAGTTTGAATGACAGTTCTCTTACAAGGTCCATACATTTATCTCTCTTTTCGTTTTCTTTTATTTTCATTCTGTGGTCTGCCAGGACAGCAAAGTCCACTATTCGGCACGTTTTTTTTTTTATTGACTATTACTTGGTCTGGTCGTCTGACCGAGACTAAGTGATCCGTTTGTATATCAGAATCCCAGAGATGTTCATTTTCCAGGAACGATTCCGAGTTGTTTGTACCACTTGTTTGTACTGTGAAAATAAAAATTTTTGCGCAACTTTTAGTGGATTATTTTCTCCACCCATTCGTGTCTAGTCTTATACTCTTTTTGCGCTAATTTACCGCATTCGCTTATTATATGATTGATAGTTTCATCTCTGTCACCACATAACTTACATTTATTATTTTGTTGTGTCTAGTCTACTTTTGCTTGAACAGTTGGTCCATATGGTATTGTTTTGTGCTGGTATAAGAAGAAATTCAGTTTATCTTTTAGAGTTTCCCTTTCTTAGCCATGTCCAAGACTTCGCGTGTTAGATTTCGCTTGCTGGTCTCTTGAAATGTCCATACAATTGCTTTTCTTCCCATTTTTCTTTTCTAGTTATTGTTATTCTGTTGATCTTTGTGTTGTTTCTGATCGCTGTAACCAGTCTTGCTTTGCTCTTTTTATGTATTCTTCGAGTCGTGTTATCCTATTTACCAACCCCTCCGCTCAGGCAGGATATGACACAAGGTCAATTTTTAAGCGGAGTTTAACAGGTTTGAATTCACAGTTTTCCTTCTCCTAGACTAGTCACCTCGCCAAGGCAGAAGAACCTAGTCTGCCCTACTATTTACCCATAGCTGGAGGGAGAATATTTGGATTCATACCTTTCCCAAGGGTATTAGTGCTATGTGAAATGTAACCAGGCTTGTCCAGGATTTGAACTCGTGTCGTCGTGTCCACATCCTGCGACGATAACCATCACACCACGGGCACCTCGTGTTATCGATGGGTCGACGTTATCTTCAATGCTGTAATTCATCTTTCATCTCCTTTTCTGGACACATATTGTCTGTCGATATCATGTCTCAGATGTAAGGCCTTATGCATAGTCATTAGTTTTCTTGATCTCTTGTCTATTTATTGAAGTTCTTCTCTCGTTCACTTTAAGATGGTCTCTCGTATCTTACGAGGTGGACAGCCCGGATGTTTACCTCTTTGATGTGATTTCTGCTATATAGTTTGGTTTCGAGTAGTTTTCTCGTTCTCCTGAGAAATTCTTTAAAAAAATTTTCTTTCATTTCCGCTTGTTTAATGGTGCCCACTTCCAATATTCCCAAGTACTTATAAGTTTCCTTTTCTCCTAGTTCTATTCCTCCCGTTATTTGTCGATTTCCACTTTTCATTCTTAGCATGGTACATTTTTCGATGCCAAATTCCATCCCTATATCGTCTCTGTATATCCTCTCTGCCTATATTAAGGTTTCTTATTCTTTTTCATTTTTGGCAAACCGTTTGATGTCATTTATGTACATTTGGTGGTTGATTTTTTTTCTTAGGATTTATGAACTTTGTATCCGCTGGTGCATTTCCTAAGCATATGATTCAGTGGAATCAACGCTATGATAAATAGTAATATTGATAGCGTATCTCCCTGGAAAATACCTCTCTGGATTTTCTCCACATCTAAGCTTTTTCCACATGTTGTCAGTTCCACCTCCATTTTTTTAGGTTTTCCTCGATAAACTTTATGACTTTGTCGTATATCTTGTACATTTCGAGACAGTCTATTATCTAGTTTTGCGAGAAATTGCCCAGTCGGCTGGGGCTGTCGAATACATCTACTACATCTATGCAGAGGGGTAAGACCCTACCAACGAGTGTCCTGGATATGAGACAAAAAAATCTGATAGTGAGGTTCCAATGATGCTGGAGTTTTGGGGAATGCGGAGCACCCCTTCAGTCTTCTCTGGTTCGGACTGGTAGTACCTGATAGGGGGCTATCTATGGGTCAAATAGAACTAAACTGCATACTTATGCTAAACTGAATTGTTTGAAATGGAACTGGTTTTGACATTGAAACTGTACTTATGCTAAACTGAATTGTTTAAAAAATACTTTTGACATTTAACTGTGTGTAAACAAAATCTATACTTATACTAAACTGAATTGCTCGAAATAGAAATGTTTTCGATAAACTGTACTCACCTAGCCAACCAACCAACTTTTGCTTTACCATATCTTTTACCTTTTGGTAGTCAATCCATGCCATAGCTAGATTTTTCTGTCTCCTTTTGCTATTCTTGAGTATGTGCTGATCAGTGCCTGTACCTCTTGTTCTTTTGCAGCATTCTTTATGTTCTTTACGGAACATTCCACGGCTCATTTGCGAAAAGAAGATCTCCTCCCTGATTTTCCCGTTAGTATTTTCCAAATCATCGGTAGTCACGTTATGGGTCTGTAGTTGTTGATGGGTGGTTCCTTTTTGGGGGTCTTTTTGGATCAGCGTGGTCTTTCTTTTGTTTATTAATTCGGATATGTCTATTTCTTCAAAGAATCTATTCATTTCAGTGGCCAATCTATCATGGATGGAAAAACCAGTATCTATGTATCCTATCATGGACCGGCGTTTTCCAATCTGGTACTTTTTTGGGTGTTACTGTGAGTGAATTGAGGTGTATTTTCACCTTAGGACCTTCTTCGAGCCCTTCTAACTCTTTTTCCATGTTGTTTATCCATTCGGCTTTTTTGTTATGTTCTTTTCGTTCCCATATTTTGCTCAAAAATTGTTGTGTTGTCCTTGACATCCGGTTATTGGTATGTGTTCGTGCATTCTCCCCCTACTTGCTGGTAGCATTTTTGTTGTTGTTTGGGAATGTTCTTTTTTGTCAATATTGTTTGATCTTATCACTATGTCTTTTTAGCGTTCCTTCTTTCGTCAATGCCTTCTGATTTATTTCCTTGGGTTGTTTGTTTTAATTACTGTGTTCTTTTTCTCTTTTCGTCCGACCATATTCCAGCGTTTTAACTCCGTCATTATTTTTGGTTGTTTTATTGACTTTTTTGGAAGTTTTTTCCACCAGCGTAAGCTGATCATTTTTCTCTGGAGTTTGAGAGACAGTAAGTCTCCTCAAGTTTCTAAGACTCTTCCCAGTATCCTGACTGATCTCAGCAACGCTGAAGTCTACATGTTCTCTACTCGTCCTTTTATTTCCAAGTCCTCCAGCCTCTGTATCAATCCTTTGCTGACTGTACCGAGTGCACCAATTGCAATTCGTATCACCGTCACTTTCCTATTTCATAGTTTTTCAGTTCTCAAGCAAGATCTAGGTACTTATTTCTCTCTTCATTTTCTTTCAGTTTTACTCTGTGGAGAGCCGTAACGGCAAATCCACTATTTGGCAGGTTCTCTTTTTTTTTTTTTTTTGCTGACTATCTCTAGGCATGGTCGGGATTAAATGATCCGTTTGTATCTCAAAATCCCAAAGAATTTCAATTATTATAATCGTTATTATTCAAAACGACCACTTTCCATGAATATATCTATCTTCCTTATTTTCTTTGGGTCTTTGAACTTTTTACCAAAAGAATGTTGGAGACACTTCGTAGCAGGAAACAGAATTAGCGATCTGTGTAAAAATCCTTGGAAAAGGCACGAATCCATTTCTTCTCTACCCAACTTCTCGTAGACATTAGGGCAGATTTGACAGTACAACAACTAGTGTAGGAGAAAGAAAACTGTAAATTTCAACCAGCTGTATTTCACTTAAAAATCGACCTAATGTTCGCCCTTCCCTACAACTCGGTGTAGTAGCTATTAAAAAGGGAGCTTTCAGGTAATCCAGGACTACAGTCGCCAACTTTACTTTACTTTAAACGGTCACTTATTAAAAGAGGAAATTTAAGAAATAAATTTTTCTAGTGAAAAATAAATAGCTAGGAAAATAACACTTAAAGCGCTGACTACAGTCAAATGAGAAACGCTGTTGCTATGATAACAAGAAGCATTTTGGAAATTCAGATGTATCAGTGACTTTTTTCACTGGTTATAATAAATCCTTATTTTTTCCTTTTTTTACTACATTTTGCTATACTTTAATCTTTCTCCCTTATCTGCATCGATTTGTGTTATTTCTGTCTTTTTAATTTCTCTTTACCTTATATCTTTTATCGTTTACTTTTATCCTTCTACTCATGTATCCTGGGTATGACATTAAACTGCAGCTGATAGTGATACTCAAGTCTTGAAGTTTGGGGAATGTGGAGTACCCCTTCTTGAACATTACTCTCAGGTGCACTCTGATCCGGAGTGGTTGTACCTGTTCGGGTTCTATCAATATTTGAAATCATTTAACTGTGTGCCAACAAATGATTAATCTTAAGTAGAATTATCAGCATTAGAAAATAATTCTTGAAACCATTTAACTGTGTGCAAACAAAAGATTAATCTTAAATAGAATTATAAGTATTAGATAGAAATACTTGAAACCTTTTAACTGAGTGCAAACAAATGATTAATCTTAAATCCAATTATTAGCAATTCTTGAAACCAAATTTAGTTGTTTGACTTTCTGTTCATTTAATAAATGGTACGTAAATAACGTTCATATGAGGGAAGTATTGAGTTTATTCAGAGAAGAAGAGTGTCATTTATCAAACAAAGCATTATATGGTGCGAAATTTGCTTGTCTTAAAAGCTGAAGCAAAACCCGTACAGATATGTATGTCTGCGTATGTGTGTTTATTTTCTTGGCCATATACAACTCATTCTTTTTCTTATTCGCCCAATATCCGCCAAGACCGACTATTCACATGTGAACATATGGGAATTAGCTGAAAGAGTAAAAAAAAAAAAGGTGCATATATGCGCTCTTCTCTTTTTTTCTCTCTTTCACTCTCTCTCTATCTCTCTCTCTCTCCACACACACACACACACATGTATATATATATGTCTGTGTGTGTATGTGTTTGTGTTTGTGTGTGTATGTGCAGCAGTGCATTGGCATCTGAAAAAAAAAAAGTGAGGGCCCGACATTTTAAACTACACTTTAACAAAATGTACTGGATAGCGTATTTTGGATGATATACCAATGTTTTCGAATACATACATACATACATACATGAATAATAATAATAATAATAATAATAATAATAATAATAATAATAATAATAATAATAAAAACTTAGCCAGAAGACCAGACTTATCAATAGTTGACAAAAAAAAAAAAAAAAAGAAAAAAAGAAGAGAACTTGTCGAATAGTGCACTTTGCCGTCCCGGTGGACCACAGAGTAAAAGTCAAAGAAAACGAAAAGAGAGATAAGTACTAAGACCTAAACTAAAAAAAAAAAAAGCAATGGAACATGAAGATGACGGTGATACCAATTGTAATTGGTACACTCTGAACGTTCCCCAAAGGCTAGGAAAGAGGGCTGGAAGAGCTGGAAATCGAAGGATGAGCAGAGACCATCAAGACCCTGCATTGTTTAAATCGGCCAGAATACTGAGAAGCATCCGAGAGACTGGAGGAGACTTGCTGTCTCTCAGACTTCAGAGAAAAACCACCAGTTAGCCCTGGTGTAACCCCCCCCAAAACCCAACCCCAAAACAAAAAACAAAAAAAACAAAAACAAAACAAAACAAAACAAAACAAAGTCGCAAGTAATTACTTGAACCTTGCTAGAGAACTGAAAAAATAAGACTTTGGAACGTGAAGATGAAGATGACAGTGATACCAGTTGTGTTAGGTGCACTTGGAATAAACCCCAAAGGATTGATACAGGAGCTGGAAGACTTGTAAATAAGAAGACAAATAGAGACCCTCCAGATTACAGTATTATTAAGATCAACCAGAATATTGAGAAGAGTCCTGGAAACCTAAGGAGACTTGCTGTCTCTTAACTCTCAAAAGGGTAAAATGATAATGGTAAAGGTTGATACGCCATTTCATAAAGAAACCGAATAGAAGCGAGACGAAAGACCACAAAAGTAGGAAATGAGCACATTAAACGGATGTTTGGTTTAATAATTTGAATAATCAAAATTATGACTGATTGATTGATCTTAACGGCATCTCAACCCACCGAGGGTTATTTTATGTAAAAAGGTTTGGGACCCATGTTCATATTTAAATTTTTTTGTGTTGTTGTCTTTAAGAGTTTTTAATGTCCAATCGAATATGAATAATTCCTTAATAGATCTGTTTGACCATAGATAATACCCTAAAAGATATTATCACTCAAGGTCAGAGTTGACCTGGGAGTAATGGCAGTGAAGAGTACTTCGCGCTTCCCAGATCTCTAGGACTGAAAGCTTACCATCAAATGCAGTTTAAAGTCAGACCTAGGTCACCCTCTTTTTTTGGAGGGGAGGTTCTTAGCTTTCTCTAGGGGATACAGTCAGCGTATTCTAAGCTCCCCCCGAAAGGGGAGATAGATCATTAGAAGTTAAAACATTAGTACAGACAGTCTATAACATGAACAGCGTGATTTTTTTCTTTCGTTTTTAGTTCGTCCATCCCTAACTTCTCACAAGAATGATAATGTAGAATCTCTCCATTCTGTTCAGGACCAAAGCGCAGTATTTGTACTCAAGAAAATCTTAATGAATATATAATAAAATAAATATAATGTGATTAGAATTTGAAAAAAATTAATATGATAATCTGTACATTTATTAGTCTGCTTTCTTTGTATTCATTTTTTAAAATAAATTAAAAAAAACGACTTTCATATTTCGAGTAAACTGCGACCTTTTAAGCCTACAAATGTCTATGAAACCAAGGATCAAACTTATACGACTAGGCTAATTTTAGTCAAACCGTACAAGCCAAACCCTAGTTTTATAGAGGTTTTTTACGCTTAAAAGGTTGACTCGTACGCTTTAATTTTTTCACCTGTGTATTTTGTATCTTATAGTTTTAAAAGTAACCCCGCAGATTTCTCGGGTACAGGTTTCACGCTTTAATTCGAGGCAGAATTACTGATCTATAGGTAAATAATTTCATCATTTAGTTTAACATATTTTAGCAATGAAAGGCAGATTAAGGGTTATATAAGGTTGAATTTTGAAGGGCTAGAATGAAGTGTTAAGTAGAATTAAATAAACAGAATACAGTCGTGGAACAATGAATTTGATTGGCTTTTTTTTTTTTTTTTTAGAATAAAAGAGTATAATATAAAAGAATTAAGGAATGGAAAGTGATGAAATAAACTAAAATCAAAAATCAATGTTTCAAATTAAAACGGTGACAAAGTTCTTCGTAGTCAGATTGTTTTATTGTCAATTTGCAGGCGTCGAGAATGACATATGATCTGTTTTTGTAGCATTTGTTTCATTTATTTTAGTTGTTTTGCCACCTAAATCAAATGAATTTATAATATGGCGTGGATTTTATAGTGAAAATCTTTAAACATTGTTCGTAATTATCCGTGAACCTCATCTGCGGTTTGGATTACTAGGAACCTCTCTACCGCAGATGACGAAATCCGAACGTATGTACAATTGTTACATATATATACAACCTATCCCCATATCCCCGCTCAGACACCTTAGGTAGTGTAATGGTTAGCAAGCAAGCATCAGCAAAGCTTCGCTAGTAAGTTCGAGTCTTATTTGATACTTCATTCATTAGGCCTTGTGCCACGTCTCAGCAAAAAGCTTAGTAAATTACTACTAACTCTTCTGCGCAATTAAGATGTCACACGGTCAGTTTTTTTTTTAAATCGTGATTTTTACAGGTTTTAATTTAGAGTTTTTCTTTCTCGTGGACTGGTTACCATATCAATATAAAAAGCCCATTCTGTTCTTCTATTTAGTTAGAGGGAGAATAACTGGATTCATACCTTTCCCAAAGGTATTCGCCTTGGTCTGGATTTGAACTCAGTTTGCTATACCAATTACAAAACAACTGGTTGGTTGGTTAGTTGGTTGGTTGTTTAGGTTTTATTGCATATCAACCTTTGGAGTTATATATGAAGGAAAAACAAAACAAAGAAGGAAAAACAAAAAGAAAAATAGAAAGCATTTTTTTATGCTTTCTATATTTTGTTTTTCCTTCTTTTTATTCCTTTTGACTCGAAATCTTTCTCGATACATAAACGTAACATAAATTCTATACAATATTCCTAATAAGTCAAATGACGTAATCTAAAACAACAAACGCTGATTCACCAATTAAACGGCCAACTTTTTCTTATTATACAAACTTTCACCTAGGTTCTTGTATTTTGCATTTTTAAACATCCATCGTTGACTTAACATCGCAAATATCATTCCTCTTGGTCCTGATGATGGTTCAGTAGAACCGAAACGCTATAGTGTCGACTTCTTTATAAATCTCTCCTTCCACTTGGATTACCTTGTGATCAATTTTTCTCTACATATCAACCTCTATAGATTATTTAACGCCAAATCCATTTTTATGAAAATAATTCTATTTAAAACAATCCAGTTAAGTATAAGTACGCAGTTTAAATGTGAAAAACATTTCCATTTCAACCTATTCAGTTTAGTCAAGCAGTTCTACCGTTAAATGTCAAAACAGTTCTACATTAAACAAATCAGTTTAGTGTAAGTACAGTTTCAATGTCAAAAAACAGTTCTATTTCAAATAATTCAGTTTAGCATAAGCATGCAGTTTAAATGTAAATACGGTTTAATTGTCAAAAAACATTTCTATTTCAAGCTATTCAGTTTATTCAAACAATTCAGTTTAACATAAATATGCCGTTAGTTCTATTTAACCCATAGATAGGGCCCTATCAGGTGCTACCATGCCGGGCCAGAGTGAACCTGGGAGCAATGGTCATAAGGGGTGCTCCGCATTCCCCAAAGCCCCAGCACTACTGGAACCTTACCATCAGATTGTTTAGTGTCATATCCAGGACACCCATTGGGGGTCTTACCCCTCTGCAGAGGTACAGTCGGTGTATTCTACAGCCCCAGCCGACTGGGCAATACAAAACGACTGTATATATAATTATAATCCTTAATTGTATTATAAATATATAAATAAAAATTTTGTTGCATTAGTAAATGTAATCCTAGTTTAAATATTTTTTTCTTATCTTTCCCTTTTTGTTTTCCTTTTTTTTTCTCACTTGGACCTTTCAAAAGAAAAGAGTTGGAATTCAAATAATTGTATATCTAATAAATATTCTAGGCCTAATATATGTGTTGTTTTTAATAAATGTTAAGCTTCTTTATTAATGTGCGTATATATATATATATATATATATATATATATATATATATATATATATATATATACATATGCACGTGTGAGTTTTGAAATTATTTATGTGTGTGTGAAATTTGTGATTTTATTCTCGATGAATTCAGCTTTTGTTAACGAAGACGTCAGTAGTTACCTCCCTTGAACTATTAAACGGAGTCTTCCACTATTTACATTCACTCTATTATCAATAAATATTAGATGTCTGCTGGCCAGGCGTCGGTATTGTAAGAAGTGTGTGTGTGTGTGCTTTGTTGGGAAGCTATTAAATCTAAGGCGACCGCGAATAAAATTGTTATATGATAATACAAACTTGCGTTTAGTTTCTCCACAGTAACGTATTTTATTCATTTGTTTTTAAAGTTTATATTTTATTCTTTCGTCTATTTTAATCGGTGTGTAGAGGGAGTCACTCCAACATCATATTAAGCGAGGTAAAATTTCAGTCGCGTTATTTCGTTCTCTCTCAAAATACACGACTCTCCTTATTCCCCCAGCAATGAATTAAATAGTACGACCACTGTTCTTTTACAAGGATGGTTTTGGCATTAAATAACCCACGAGGTTTGATATGACATAAAAAAAAGAATCGAAACCAAATCCTTTCGATGATTCCTACTTGAAACAATATGAAAAATACATTAGTCCATGCATGATCAATTTGAAAAAAAAACAACATTTTGTTATTTTTTTATTTTAAGAATAGATAATAACAAAGCTAATCTCAAATACTCTGATATTTTTTCGATAATAACAATATAAAAAGGATAGAGCGTCAAAAATACGTGATAATTGCGGTTCTATCACCATCACTTTTATTTTATTTTTGTCAATCGTACAACAAAATCGTTCAAATTAGGATTTATAGTTTGTTGATGCGAAATAACGCGACTGAAATTTTATCTCGCTTACTACGATATTGGAGTGACCCCCACTGCACCGATTAAAATAGACGAAAGAATCGTCAAGGAGTTTTTTTTTAAATTGTATCTTGATTCTACTCTATTAATTTCCCCATTTTTCTATTTGTAATTGGAAAGTCCTATCCTCTCAAACACGGGGTGTCCTCGTGGTGTAATGGTTAAAGCGATGAACTGCGGAATCGTAGTAAGCGAGTTCGTATTCCAGTCGCGCTATTACGTTCACTTTCGGGCAAACACCCTTGGGAAAGGTATGAACCCCCTTATCCTCCCAGCTATGGGTTAAATAGTACCACTACTGTTCTTCTAGGAGAATGGCTTTGGCATTAGATAACCTACAAAGGTTGATATGCCATTAAATAAAGAAACCAAACCAAAACATCTCAAACACAGAACTGTTCATATCCCAATCACCAGTAATAGATTTCAGGGAAGGGTCAGTTACCTTCCTAGGTAATGAGCAAGGGTGCTTGCTAATATTCTCAGTGTTTGTTTTTTTCGTTTTGATTTAAAAATCTTTTTTTTTTTCTGAAAACTTTTACACAATGCTAATATTTTTATTATTCATTCATCCTTAAAAAACAAAAAAAAACAAGAACAAAAACTTTTAAATTTTGAAATAACTAGTTCCTTATTCAACGAATAAAAATACAGTTTTAAATAAATTTGATTAAAACTGAACAAGTTTTATTTATTTCATGATATATTTCGTGATTTTCACATTAAACATTTTTGTTTTTTACAATTTTTCATTTAATTAATTTGTTTTTAACTTTTAGTTGCAATTTTTTGCCCACAATCTAAATCTTCCGTGATGATTCCAACTTCAAACAATATGAAAAATAAATAAAATAGATATAAACATAGTCCGCAGAAGATAAAATTTAGTTAATTTTAATGATTAGAAAAAAAACCCCCAAAAAACAAAAGAAAGATAACCATCATGGCACTCAGCGAGGCTCGAACTCACAAGTAATGGTCTGCTAGTCTAACGTTGTAATCATATTTACCAACCCCTCCGCTCGAGCAGGATATGACACACGGTCAGTTTTTAAGCGGAGTTTAACAGGTTTGAATTCAGAGACTAGACTATTTGCCTCACCAAGGCTGAAGAACCCAGTCTGTCCATTTACCCATAGCTGGAGGGAGAATGATTGGATTCATACCTTTCCCAAGCGTATTAGTGCGATGTGAAATGCAATCGGTCTCATCCAGGATTTGAACTCGTATCACCGTGTCCATTTCCTATGACGATAATCATTACGCCAGGGCACCTCCATAACGTTGTAATAGCATCTAATTATTTGTATTCATGGGATATTTTAAAAAATAAGGACTACTAAAATTTTTTTATTAAGCTTTGCTTAGCAGTGGCACAAGGCTGCATATATGGGGCACCGATTGAGGCTTGAACTCGCTTGTAATTGTCTGCCAGTCTAGCTTGCCAATAGCACCTAAACGTTAATATTTAAAGGACGTTTTAAAAACTAAGGACCACTAAAAACTAAAAGATCACTTCACTCTTTTCTGGGACTAAAAGTTTCAAGTGTTTGTGAACCACCAAGAAAAAAAATCAAAGAAAAAGAAGAGAGGCAAGTATTTAGACCTTGCCAGAGAATAAAAAAAGCAATGGAGCAAGATGGTGATTTTGATACCAATTGGAACTGATGCGCTCGGAATAGGCCAAAGGCTTGGTAAAAGGACTGGAAGAGTTAGAAATCGGAAAATGAGTTGAAGACAAGACCATCCAAAATACAGCATTGTATATTAAGAAGAGTCCTGGAGACTTAAGGTGACTTGCTGTACACACACACACACACACACACACACACACACACACACACACACATATATATACATATATATATATATACATATGGTGATGGGTTTGATATATATATATATATATACATATCCTTGTCGTGCCACCAGCTCTGATATCCCTAACCCTCTCTCGCCACTCCTTTCTATCGTTCATCGCTTCTGGCTGGTCCTCAGGGCTACATCCCTTATCCTCACAGAGCAGCTGTATGTAGGTTCGAGCTGGTCGCCCTGCTTTTGCACGGCCATGTGAAGGGGTCCATAGGAGAACATCACTTATGGGCTCGTCCCTGCTTCTCCAGCAGTGTCCTGCATGTCTGGTTCGTCTAACTTTGATAGTTTTCGTGATGGGAGGTAGGTGGCCGTAAAGCTACTGCTTTGTAGGGTGTTGCCTCCAGGACTTGTTCATATATATATATATATATATATATATATAAACCGATCCCTCTGTATAACCTATGACCATCCAAATGGCAATGCTTGAAACCATTTAACTGTTTGCAAACAAATGAGCTCTAGCTCGTTTAAAATAATGTTACTTATAAATTATTTCGTTTACAAATCATATATATTAAAAAATTGGCATTAAATCACTAACATAAGACCAAACAAGCCAACCTAATATAAATAATGGTACCAAGCATTGCTATTTAATTATAATAATTTAATAGTTTCAAGTAATTATTTCTTTTCAATCATCATCTCAATAGTCATTTGTTTGAACATAGTTTAAAGTGACTTTCTGTAATATAATTGCCGAGGGATTTCGGTTTATGCCTTTGGGTTTAGTTAGGCTGAAAACCAATAGCCCAGAGGGGAAACGGAGGCTTGTTAGTGCGAATGACGTCACGCACCGGAAGCGCGTGGAGGATTTTGGGAGATTTTTAAAAGGTCAATGAGTTGAGACTAGACACTGGACGAAGACGGTTGGCTTTCGCAAGCTCGCAGAGACCATTGTGGCGAGTGCCACACGTGGGGGGGGGGGCGGATGAAAAAGCCAGAATAGAAAGATTGTGTCTCTTTCCTTATGTCGAAGAACCTTTAAACTCAAAGGTAATAAAAAGGTTTGTACCTGAACTGAGAAGTCGTTACATGTTTTTTTTAGAATTTCGAGATCCTATGTTCTATGTATATATGTAATGAACGTCCCATGTACATTTCGCATATTCGTGTATATGGCTATGGTACATTACTATAATCCTTAATGAACGATGATAGCTTCAAGTAAATATTTTTAATATACACATTATTTTTATGGAGTCCTTCGTGGTGTAATGGTTATCGTCCTAGGAAACGGACATAGCGACCAGAGTTCAAATCGTGGACGAGACTGTTTGAATTTCATATACCGTTAATATGTGGAGATTAATAAAAAAAAATGTCGCAGTTTCCAGAAGCCTCTGACAGGAAGCGGAATCCGCGCATGCCTGAAAGTCCGACTTACTGACACCAAAGAAAAATCCCTTCTCACGTCAGCTTTCCCCGCTAATACTTGAAAAAAAAACCTTTCACTTAGCTGGTTGTGTACGTGCTTGCCCAAGTTTTGGACTTGGAGGAAGGTTACGTCTCCTGTTAGCAGCGGCCTCTACTGAAAATATCTACTTGACATACTACAAACTTCAACTTTATCAACACATCGAAAATGATTTTAATGTATTTTAACACCTTATCTAGGAAACGTGACAACTTTTATTGGTTCAGGACCCCACCCCGCACTGAATAGCCGTAAAGCCCAAAAATAAAGTTTGAGTTGAAAGATATCTTCGTCTCTTTCCTTCTTCCCTTAAATTCTTTTGCAGCCTTCCACAGACAAAGAAGAAGGCAACACGTTAATGGGGTAAGTAGAAGAACAAAGGAATCATATACTTAAACCCAAAACCAACGACCAACGATGACGACAACCAAATAAACTAATTACAAACAAAACTTTCTGTGAGGAGGTGCCCGTGGTGTAATTGTTATCGTCGTAGGAAATGAACACGGCGACACGAGTTCAAATGCTGGACGAGACTGATTGCATTTCACATAGCACTAATACCCTTGGGAAATGTATGAATCCAATTATTCTCCCTCCAGCTATGGGTAAATAGTAGGACAGACTAGGTTCTTCAGCCTTGGTTAGGCAACTAGTCTAGGAGAAGGAAAACTCTGAATTCAAACCTGTTAAACTCCGCTTAAAAATTGACCTTGTGTCATATCCTGCCCGAGCAGAGGGGTTGGTAAATAGGACAAACAAAACCTTCTTGTGCCTCATAAATACCCTTGCAAAATGTATGAGTCTAACTATTCTCTCTCTGTAGATGGGATCCCAAGAGCCACAACCGAGTAAAACGGAACCTGGGAGTAGTAGTGATGAAGAGGTCTTTTTTTAACTGTACTTATACGATTAATCTTTAATATCAGATAAAAAAGGGAACTCTATTGTTAATTTAATGAGTCTGATTGGAACCAAGGTAATAGTCCGATTTTAGAGCATCTAGTATCATAAATGAAGAAACGTTTACCTATAGAAATATTCAATAATTAAAATAACCTCCAATGCTTGCTAAAACCCCATTTTATCTGTCAACAAGCGAATAGATGCCACACTTAAAAATTCTTTAGGTTTTGATGCAAAATATGAGCTCAACACGTGTTCAACCTTTTTCTTGATGTCAACCTAAGACAAATTCAAATGATTCTGTAATCGCTTGTGAATTATTGTTTATACTACACCACTAGGTACTTTTTAAAAATACAATCTTGTTACTGGTGATGAAAAGTGGACCCTTTATCAAAACGTTAAACGCTATCGTCAGTGGATTAGTTGAGGAAACAGACCTTTTCAGCAACCGAGAAGTGAACTTCATCCAAAGAAGATCATGTTGACTGTATTGAGAGATATTCAAGGATTTGTCCATTACAATCTGTTTGACAATAATCATTTCTGCCTTCAATTTCGTCGTTTGAAAACAGCTTTGAACAAAGAACGCCCTTCTTTAGTCAATAGAAAGGGAGATATCCTACATCACAACAATGCCTTAGGAGGTACCTGTGGTGTTACGGTTGTTGTCGGAAATGGAAACTCCAAATCAAGTTCAAACCCTTGATAACGCTATGTGCATTTCACATTCCGTTAATACTCTGAGGAAAGGTATGAATTCAATAATTCTCCCTGGAGCTATGGGTAAGTAGTTGGGCAGACTGATTTCTTTAGCCTTGATTAGGCAACCATTCTAGGAGAAGGAAAACTCTGAATTCAAACCTGTTTCAAACTCCGCTTAAAAATTGACCTTGTGTCACATCCTGCCCGACCAAAGAGATTGATAAATACATACATCATAATAATGCCTGTCCTCTCGCAGCTTAGTTGATTAAATATCTCTTCGAAAAGTTCGGTTGGGAAAAATGGCTTCATCCCCTACATTCCCATGAATTTGCTCCTTTTGATTACTCCTCCTTTAAGAGATTACAAAATCATATCGATGGTCTTAGGATGACAAGAGCCGAGGTTGAACACGTAGTTGGTCACATATCTAGTATTAAAACCAAGAATTTTACAAGCATGGTACGTATAAGCTAGTTGACTGATTGAGTGAGGTTCTAGGAAGCAATGGAAATTAAATTACTGTTTAGATATTTCTTGGGGAATACGTTTTTACAATATATACTCTACATGACATTAAGTATAAAATAGAGTTACAAATCAATAGAAAAGTAAATTCGACCCAAATTAAGAGCAACAAACAGTACTTCTCTATATTACATCCGGGTTGAGAAATGGTCTGAACTAAAAATAAAGAACGTAGAGTTAATTTTATTAGATTTTAAGAAAATGATTGGTGATATTTTTGTATACTGTTTATCGCGCTATTTGTGGGCTACTTGTTTTTGTATATCATCTACCAAAACATTTGAGTCCTGAATCTTCTTGTTAGTTATTGTGTTGGTATTGCAAGTAATTTTTTTTTTTTTTTTGTATATTGAACTTATTTTTATTGGATTACAATTAAAACAATGTGGTTGACTGCATAGCAAAATAGCACTCAATTATTTGCATTTAAAAGACGCTTCGTTTGTTTGTTTGCTTTTTTAAAAATCTTTATTTACTGCTTGATTACACCGAAGCTATCACACACGAAGATAGCTTCAGGTTCGTTAGAAGATCTCAGATATCGTAAAATAAATAAATGAATAAACAAATAAAAATTGATAAATATCTACAATAAACATCTAATTTTATTTTCTAGACATGGAGATATAGTAATATCTTAAATTTTAGAATAAATTCAATTTCTACTTTTTTTCTTTAGACTGGCCGACAGAGAGGGTATAAGTGCATACAGAGAGGAAGAGAGCTACTTGCCTCAAATAGAAATTACCAAGAGAGTGGGTTACTGACTTTGAACGTGAAACAAACAACCTTTTACGGAGAAGTGGACAGTAAGGCATGAAGTGTGAGCAACAGATTCTGTTTGAAATCTTGTCTGAACCGGACCTCTCAGTAGAATTTAAAACCTTTTCAGGTATATCTTTAAAATTTTCTGAAAGTTTGGTTGAAATCGATATAAAGATGGCGGAGCCTTAGATGTATCGACCGATGGATATTTAGTGAAGTAGAAAAAAGATAGCATCTACTCTGCTACATTATTTAATTATCATCCGTAATAACGCAGCCTAGTCGGCTGGGGCTGTAGTATACACAGACTTCATCTCTGCACTCCGACGTGTGTCCTACATATGACATTAAACCATCTGATGTTGAGGCTCCAGCCGAGGAGATTTGGAGAATGTAGAATACCCCTTCATTACGATTGCTCCTATGTCTAATCTGACCCGGAGTGGTAGCACCTGTTAGGGTACTATCTACGGGTCAAATAGAACACACTAAGTGTGCAAACAAATGATTGATGTTAAATTGTAACTGTTATATAGCAATACTTGAAGCCATTTAAATAAGCGCAAAAATTAGGTCAGGTTCGTTTAACAAAGTGTTTACTAATTATATATATATATATATATATATACATGTGTGTGTGTGTGTGTGTGTATAAAAAAGATTTGGCATTAAGTAACTGTCAATTGTTGATATGCCATAAGACCAAACAAACCAATCTATAATAACGTAGAAATAAATCCAAACTACGTGGTGAATTAAATAAGTTTCCAGACTTTTTTTGTACAGGCATTTAAAATTGTCGTTGGCTCTTGAAAATTCAGTATGTTATTGCTATACATCTTATGAGATGACTGACCAAATTTTGTGATTTGCAGGTTCAATTGAACAGCTACAGCAGCAATTGGAATACACCCTACTAAAGCCTGATTGTCACAGCTGGTGAATTTCAAAAATGCAATCTGGACGAGAAGACACTTTAAAAGAACGATATGCAATAAAATTCTGTTTTAAACATGGAAAAAGTGCCACAGAAACGTATGGAATGCTTCAGATTGCTTTTCGACCATATTGCATGAATCGAACATCAGTTTTTGAGCGGGTAAGAGATTCAAGGAAGGCAGAGAGTCTGTGAGGGATGATGAGAGGTGTGGGAGGAGTAAGGAAGTCATAACACCAGAGTTGATTGGCCAAAGGGTTAGGGTTAGGGTTAGGTTTACTATGTTGAAGTTTTAAGGGAGTTCAGGAAGAGATTTCGTCGGAAGAGGCCAGCACTCATCAAATCTGGCCAGCGGCATTTCCAGCTGGACAATGCACTAGTCCTCAACTCCATCCTTGTCATAGACTATTTGATCAAGATGGACATCAAGATAGTTCCTCACCATCCCTATAGTCCAGACCTTGCTCCCTGTGACTTTTGGTTATTCCCTAAGCTCAGAGGCTATCGTTATGAGAGAATTGAGGAGATGAAAGAGGCTGTGACGAAGGTCATTGACATGCTCACACAAGAGGACTTCCATGGGGCCTTCGAGAAGTTGTTGGAACGGCACAACAAGTGCTTTGCAGCCGGAGGAGATTACTTCGAAGGGGACGAGAGTTTCATGTGTGTATTATCAATAAAAGTGCCCATACGAAAAAGTCTGGAAACTTATTTAATGAGCCTCGTATCTTTTTGAAGCATATATAATTCGTTACATATGGTATCTTTCGATGATTCAAGCTCTTTTGAAATTTTTCGAGTTCCGGTCGTCTTTTTCTTTTTTATCTGATTTGTTAAAGTATCATCATCAAAAATTAATGGTTGTCCACTTCTGTGCTTTATTTTAACAGACAACTCACCATCTTTAAAATACTTAAACCAATTTTTGCAAGTACAGGTACATATTTCTCAAAAAACTTCAGCGATTTTATCACTCGGTTATAAAGTGCCTAAAAATGGTTTACGTTAAGTGGTATACCGTGGGTTATTTAATGTCAAATGGTATATCAAGGGTTATTTTATACCAAATGATATATCGAGGGTTAGTTAATGCCAAATGGTATATCCACTTTTACCAACCCCCTCCGCTCGGGCAGGATATGACACAAGGTTAATTCTAAGCGTTTTCAGAGTTTTCAGTGACTAGTTGCCTCACAAAGGCTAAAGAGCCCAGTCTGCCCTACCCATAGCTGGAGGGAGAATAATTGGATTCATACCTTTCCCAAGCGTATTAGTGCTATGTGAAATGCAATCAGCCTCGTCCAGGATTTGAACTCGTGTTGCCGTGTCCATTTTCTACAACGATAACCATTACACCAGGGGCACCTTCACATGGTATATCGGTGGTTATTTTATGTCAAATGGTATATCGTGGGTTATTCAATACCAAAGTCATGCTTTAAAGATGACATTAATGATACTGTTTAACCCATAGCTGGGAGATTAGGGATTCATAACTTTCTCAAGGTTTTTAGTCTGAAAGTGAACGTTATAACGAGACTGGAGTTCGAACTCGCTTACTAAGATGTCGAAGTTAGCCGCAGCGTTACGAGGACTGTCTTGCGTAAAAATTCCCTGTATCTTGATACTTTAATCAAACATCTAAAACAGAAGATTAGGCTATATAATATTGGTGATAATATGCATAAAATAATATTATCTACATTAGTGAAATCCTAAGTCTTTTTATATGAGTATGAGATGATCTTTAAAGTCATAAAGAAACGAAAATGCATTTGATGTAACCTAAGGATAGTGGCGTTGAGTCTCTACGGTTCCAGGTGATCATTGTCAGAAGATAGCAGTTTCAATTCCTACCCAACCCGGTCAAAAATGTGGTGCGATAGACAACAACTATGGAAGGCAGTAATTACTGGGGATACGGTTACAAGACTCAGCATTCCTATCCGAGGTTGCGGTTAATCACCTGAAGAAGGCCAGAGGTGAAATTTGGCCGAAACGTTGTGAGAAGAAACAACAAAAACTACCAAAATGGGGACAAAAAGTTCGCAATAAAAAAAAATGTTGATAAAATGTATCAAAACTGGCTTAATTTTTTTTTTTTATATTGGAAACGGACTCGTCTAGACGTCTTCAGTTTAATATATAAGTTTTGAACACGTGTTCAGTTAAATTCAAAATTTTAGAATTTTAAAAATACAAAACTCAATTTTGATAATTTTTTTTATTACACTTCATATAAAATCTACACTATTTCTAACTTACTGTCAATACCAACCAAAAACATTGATTTATAAGAGAACGTTGAAATTAAGCAGATGAGTGAGCGCTAAGTGGTATCAGGTGCTGTAAACAACTTAAAGCTTTCTGTTGGACTAAGCAAGACTTGAGTAAATAAAGTCTGGTCCATACTAATACCATGTTTCATTTCTTATAAAATCCGTGATACAAAATAACGTAACGAAGACATTGCATCTCGCCACGCCTATAATATTTTCTTTTATTCCTCTACGAAATTGTATTTACAAGAGGATAATCAAAATCCGGTGAAACTATTTGTTTCATAAAAGACAGCCGTTGCCTGAGTGACCGATTGTTACAGAACTAATAAAAATCCACTTATCACTTTGGGATTATTATTAGGTAGCTTTACTGCACACGTGTGCATGTGTGTGTGTGTGTGTGAGAGAGAGAGAGAGAGAGAGAGAGAGAGTGTGTGTGTGTGTGTGTGTATGTGAGAGAGTGAGTGAGAGTGAGAGAGAGTGTGTGTGTGTGTGAGAGAGAGAGAGTGAGAGAGAGAGAGTGTGTGTGTGTGTGAGAGAGAGAGAGAGAGCGAGAGAGTGTGTGTGTGTGTGTGTGTATGTGAGAGAGTGAGTGAGAGTGAGAGAGAGTGTGTGTGTGTGTGAGAGAGAGAGAGTGAGAGAGAGAGAGTGTGTGTGTGTGTGAGAGAGAGAGAGAGAGCGAGAGAGTGTGTGTGAGAGAGAGAGAGAGAGAGAGAGTGTGTGTGTGTGTGAGAGAGAGAGAGAGCGAGAGAGAGAGAGCGAGAGAGAGAGAGAGTGTGTGTGTGTGAGAGAGAGAGAGAGAGCGAGGGTGTGAGTGCGTGTGTGCGTGAGAGAGAGAGAGAGAGTGTGTGTGTGTGTGTGTGTGTGAGAGAGAGAGAGAGAGAGAGAGTGTGTTTTAAATATTGATGTTCTTGAATACCAAGTTTCTTCTTCAACCTTCAACCTTCAACAAAAGCAAAAAACCCATGAAAAACAAACTAACAAACAAACAAACTTTAAAGCAAGAAATAGATATCCAAATTTACAAAACATGTAAATATGAACGTAAAATAAACACAATTCTCTAACCTCTTGGTATAAAATAGCCCCAGATGGGTTGACATGCCGTTAAAATCAGTCATCTAACTTTCTTTATTTTTCTCTTTCTTTCAGCTTTGCTGCCAAATAGACTTCAGATTGCTAATAATACTTGTTGTAAGTGGTCACCTACTTAAGTAATGAGCAGACACAATGCTGCTTAACTTTGACCATTCTTTCTTTCTTTCTTTCTTTCTTTCTTTCTGCCCACAATTCATTCATTTCTTTTTTCTTAATTTCAAAAGTTTTTCTTTTTTCTTTTTTTTTTCTCTCTTTTGTGCTCACAATTCATTTCTTTTTTAATTCATTCATTTTTAAAAAAAGTACATTTCAATTTCTGCTGCAATTTTTTTTTTGTTTTCCTTAACTTTGTTCACGATTCCCTCATTTCTTTAAAATTAATTCCTTTTTTAAAGTGTATTTCTTACTTTTTACTAAACATTCTTTCTTTCACCTTATTATACTTGAATCTTTAATTTAAAACTTTTAAATTTCGAGTCTCTCCCCATTTACTTTTAAATGTCCTCTTCTTATTTCTCATTCTTCCTTTTTCTTTATAATCTCCGATTTCCTTACAGTCATTCTCTTTCCTTCCATCTCTCCATTCCTCTGTCCATCCTATATGTCCTAGACAGACGTATATTATCACTCGATTAGACCCATGTTGAACATCACACACACACACACACACACACACACACACACACACATGTACATCCGCGCATGCGTGTGCAGTCGCAAAAGAGAAAAACATAGAGACATTATAAAGGCAGTGTTTCATTCCACGTTTATCTTGCCCAGCTGTTACAATGAACACTGGATTTTTTTCCCTCAATCGCCGACATCTTGGATGACAAGACAAGGACACTTTAATACTAATAAAGAGAATTACAGGCGAACACTAACTCCTTAGCGTTGACATCCAACTGATGATATGACGCTTTACGTAACCGTGGTATTAAAGACGGAAATAAAAAAACTACAAAAGATATTCGTATGAAATTTTGAGGTTTTTTTCAATGGATAGAACAGTTGGACCAGATGTAATTTCCCGAAGTGAATTACGTTTGGACAAAAGTCGCTATTAAGAAGGTTTTGCAATAAAAAACGGCTACTTTCAGATTAGAAGTGTAATGGTTGGCGACAAGGAGATTTGATTCAGTGAACCGAGTCAAGATTCTGGCTTGGATATTTACTTTGTATTAATACCTTTTGATAAGTCATGAAATCACTTGGATTCTAGTTGGAACCCTTTAGACTTGTAAAAGGTAAAGTATCTTACGTGTTCGTTGACAGTTCATGTCAGGAATCGTTCTTTGGTACTCGTACCATGTATGTATTTACCAAATGCCCCTGATATGATGTAACACAAGGTCAATTTTAAAGCGGAGTACAGCTGGTTTGAATTCAAAGTTTTCTTTATGAACTGGTTGCCGTACCAATGATACAGAACACAGTCTACCCTATTATTTACATATAGCTTGGGGTAGAATATATATATACATATTTTTCCAAAGGGCATTAGCCCAAAGTGAAACGCAAGCTACTTCGGACTAGATATGAACTCAGGTCGCCGATTCCACTTCCTACGACAATAACCGTTGCGCTAAACGCGTCTGATACCATCTTCACTACAATCTGGCAAGTGTTACTTAGAGTGGATGTATATATATATATATATATGATTCAAGATCTACTTATCTGGGCTTACAATCTCGTTGTAGATATCCAAATTGTCCAATGACCTTGACTTTTTGTCGTTCTCTTTCTGTCTCTGTTTCTTTTTAGGAGAAGTGTTGGTATGTATAAAGGCTTCCTGAAATTCACATTCTATCCCTCATATTTATTTGAAGTTGAATACAATTCCAGAAGTAAGCTAATAGTATAAACATCTATGCTTATCTATAAGTATTTATGTATGTCTGTATTAATGTAGTCATTTACTAATCTCAGTTAAATCAGGTATAAAACTGTAAATATAGGGCACTTTCCCAGTCGTCTGGGGCTGTAGAATACATCGACTGAATCTCTGCAGGAGGGTAAGAGTCCCTCGACGAGTGTCCTAGATATGACACTAAACCATCTGATGGTGAGGCTCCAGTAATGCTAGAGCTTTGAGGAATGTTGAGTGCTCCTTCATTGCCATCGCTTTCAGGTCCATTCTAGCCCGGAGTGGTAGCACCTGATAAGGGTCCTATTTATGGGTCAAATAGAACTAAACACTACTTATACTAAACTGAATTGTTTGAAATAGAACTTTTTATATGTATAAAATGGATTTAGCGCTTATAACATACGATAGTTGATGTGCCATAAAACCAAACTAAAAAAAAAAATCTAAAGATTCTACGAGAGGTTTCCTTCAACAAACTAAACGTTACTTAGATTTTATACACGGACTAAAAAGTATGTGGCACCATGAGATGATCGAATTCAGGACTTCATTGTAAGTGATTTGTTAAGTGATTTGACGAGCTTGTTAACCATTACACCATCGTTTTTCAAATTGATTTTGACAATTAAGAATCAAATTTACTCAAAACGAGCATTTTTTTCTCGGAAACTTTCAGTGCTCACTTGATGTGTGAGTCGATATAAAGGTTTAGTTTCTTTATTTAATGACATATCAACCTTTGTGGGTTATCTAATGTCAAAGCTATCCTCGTCGATGAATAGCAGTGATAAACATCTGTTGGGAGATATGGTGGTTCATACTTTTCTTTGAAGTATTTGACCGAGAGTAAACGTAATCGAGTCATTAGATTTCGAACTAGCTTGATTTTTATATTGTAGTCCAGCTCTTTAGCAATTACGCCGGGGTGGGGGGACTCGCTAACGTAAAGGTTATCAAAATTCAAGCAGAATTCGTAAAATGAGTTCTAATTCTTGTCCAGGTTGCAGAATCTCTTATCTCTTTCGCACTAAATGATTTCAATTCTCCACACCCTCCGTTACATCTCCAGGCAGCTTAAATGTTGCCTTGTCTCTAGCATACCACGATAAGTCAAAAAAAGATAAGGTTTGTGACTAATTGAGCAACCTGCTCTGTTTAAATTACCCAGGCAATTTGCAGAAAAAAACTGCCATATCCAATAGCAAAAATGATGCTTTATCCGCAGCCAAACTTGGCAGAATGCATGTTGAAAGTTTCCTACTCTCCCAAAGGTAAGGTATTTGTACAAACATGTATACTTATAAATAAATATTCATGTACTTATAAATGTAGTCATTTACTATGTTTAGCTTATGGAGGCGGGTGACCTAACGGAAATCGTCAAAGGAAATTGACACGGTGACCCGAGTTCAACTCCAGGACAAAGCTGTTTGCGTTTCACTTTCACGAGAAAGGCATGAATCCATCTCTTTTTTCCCGTGCTATTGGCAAATAGTAAGGCAGACTAGGATTTTTAGTCTTACAGCAGCAATTGGTCTAGCAGGAAGAAAACTGATTTTTAATCAGTTGTACTCCGCTAAAAAAAAAAACTGACCTTGTGTCTCATCCTTCATGTGGCGGAGGGGTTAGATAAATAGATACTGCTTAGCCTAGTTTGACAGTAAGTATGGGGCACATTGTGAGGATTGAACTCACTAGCCATGATTTGTTAACCTTTCCATTAAACACAATACCATGTGGGGTGTCTTTTAAAATAGCATAATGTAGATTTGGCACAAGGCCAAAAATATGTGATAATTAGTAAGGATCGAACACGCTACTCATTTGCGAATAATTTTTAGATCTAACTTGCTAATCGGAGGTACGCCTTAATGTATTAATGTAGGCATTAGCAGAAAATTAAACTGTACATGTACTTGAGGATAGGATTGAACTCATGTCACTTTTAACATTAAAATAGGCAAAACATCGGTAAAGACTAGGCAGCTACATAGATTATCCTTTTCATCCGTTTTCTTTTTAAGGGTTACTTATTTGAAAAGGAAAAAAAATATTTCATAATCTTTTAAAATTTATTTTTAGATGAAGAGCTTTGACCACAGCAGGATTAAGATCGGCAAGAATACTGAGAATAGTCCTGGAGACCTGAGAAGACTTTCTGACCCCAGACTCTTGTGAAAGACTACCAATTAAACCTGGTGTGAAAAAATCGCAAGAAGTGATATAATATTTAACGGTAAAATAAACTTACCTTTGTTGACAATTAATGATCGTGATTCATTGACTTACAATGGTTGCGTGGGATGATAATTTTAACATTTAAAATTGCTAAGTGACGTCAGCTAAATAAATAGATTCAATAAGGCAAAGTTGCACCTACTTAGACATATTAGTAAATCCATTACCAACGGATAAAAAAAAAACATCGATGAATATTATTCATATCAATAAACATTATACCGTGAAAATTTCATATCAGAATTAAACTATTTCAGTGTCAGTCAACTTTTGCACGAATCTATTTTGAAGATATATATATCATCATCATATCGTGCTGGCAGCACGGATATCCCTGACCCTCTCTCGCCACTCCTCCCTATCGTTCATCGCCCTAGGCAGGTCTTCAGGACAACATCCTGTATCCTCATATATATATATATATATATATATATATACATGTGTGTGTGTGTGTGTGTGTGTGTTCAAATTTGCCTTACATTAAATGTAGGGTGAGATATATTTGGTAAATATGCAAAGTCAATATAATAATTTCTTTGTTTCTTTTTAACAAATGAAAGTGCGGAGTAAGAAACAAAAGAAAATATCGAGAGGATCAAATTCAATGCGGACAAAATTGTGTGCGTGTGTGTTTGTGTTTGTGTGTGTTTGTTTGTGTGTGCGTGTGTGTGTATGCGTGTTAGGAAATTCATAATATTGAAAAAAGCAATATTTGAAATCAAAATTGTGTCCGATGACGCATAAGATGTGTCAACGTGCCACTTCCCTCAAAAATTCGTAAAGTGTGCAAAATGAATGTAGTACGTTCTTCTGTGGCTACTCCAAGGGAGCAGTACTTTTTCTGAGGTCACTCCAGTTCAGAAAAATCTAGTGTTAAGTTTATAGAAGAAACTTTTTTGGAATTTGAAGCCAACATTCCAAAAAATGCTGTAAAGAACAAATATTTTGAAGTGAAATATTCATACTCTTATATAATTTTTTGTGCGTTTATTTCTTTCGTATAATTATTCTCTGATGTATTTGGACTAAGTCCAGTCATCTGGGGCTGCAGAATACATCGACTGCATGTAAGCCGTTGGGTAAGACCCCACCAGTGAGTGTCCTGATATGACACTAAAAAATCTGATGGTGAAGCTCTAGTAATAATGGAGCTTTGGAGAATTGGAGTACCCCTCCACTGCCATTGCTCCCAAGTCAATTCTGACCCGGAGTGGTTTGCATCTGACAGAGTCCTATCGATGGGTCAAATAGAACAGTTTGACATTTTAATTGAATGTAAACAAATGACTTATGTTAAATTGAGTTGTTTGAAATAGAACTCTTTGATCAATGATCAAAGAGTGAAAACATATAACAGATGTTTAATTGAATTGTTTGTGATACATAACAATACTTTTAACTGTGCTTAAACGAATGAGCTGCGGCTCGTTTAAAAATGTTATCAACAAATTATTCGTTTAGAAATTATATATACTCAATATATATGTATAAATAGGGTTTGGCATTAAAAACCCCACAAGGATTGATATGTCATAAAACTCAACCAACCAACCTAAACTTTAACCCTATATATAATTAAAAGAACTCAACCAACCGTCATTTGGCTATGACAAATTTACTTCTGCTGGTAACTCATAAAAAAAAACAGCAACTTCAGACAGCTATCACACAATGGAGAGAAATTTTGAAAATATTTTTCAATGGATCCTTACTCGTTTAAAAGAGGGGCCGTGGTGAAAAAAGACATGGGCTACAAGTTAAGGTCAAAAATGGATTTAATGTCAATGTCTGGTGTCATGTATCCAATAGACCTAAAAAAATTTACACAATTCACAAAACCCTCAACAACCAAAATCTTGCCAATAAATTAACCTATTTTATTCTAAAAAAAATTATTTGTTTATTCATTTATTTGTTAAGGAAAACGTGACGGTAAACACCAATACAATTTTCTCTGTAAGAAATTTACATATTAATTATCATACATTGAGTGCTCCTGGAGATTTATAAGAATCCTCTGATATATTCTCAAATAGAATCTTTCCCAACTCATCTTCTTTGGATATATATATACGAGGATCATTAAATAAGTTTGCAGACTTTTTACGTATGGGCACTTTTATTGAAACTCTAGTCCCCTTCGAAGTAATCTCCTCCAGCTGCAATGAACTTGTACCTTTCCAACAACATCTAGAAGGCTCCATGGAAGTCCTCTTATGTGAGCGTGTCAATGACCTTCGTCACAGCCTCTTTCATCTCCTCAATTGTCTCATAACGACAGCCTCTGAGCTTAGGGAATAACCAAAAGTCACAGGGAGCAAGGACTGGACTATAGGGAGGGTGAGGAATTATCTTGATGCCCATCTTGGTCAAATAGTCCGTGACAAGGATGGAGTTGTGGACTGGTGCATTGTCCTGGTGGAAATGCCACTGACCCGATTTGAAGAGTGCTGGCCTCTTCCCAAGGAATCTCTTCCTGAACTCCCATAGAACCTCAGCATAGTAACCCTAACCCTAACCCTTTGGCCAATCAACTCTGGTGTTCTGACTTCCTTACTCCTCCCACGTCTCTCGTCATCCCTCACAGACTCCCTGCCTTCCTTGAATCTTTTATGCCACTGAAAAAGTGACGCTCGATTCATACAAGAAGGTCCAAAAGTAGTCTGAAGTATTCCATACGTTTCTGTGGCATTTTTTCCAAGTTTTCCTAGACAGAATTTTATTGCATATCGTCCTTCTAAAGTGTCATATTGCATTTTTGAAATTCATCAATCAGGTTTTAGTAGGGTGTATTCCAATTGCTGCTGTAGCTGTTCATTTGAAGCTGAAATAAAAGAAATTGGTCAGTCATCACATACGATGTATAGCAATAACATACTGAATTTTTAAGAGTCTACGACAATCTTAAATGCCTGTACAAAAAAGTCTGGAAACATATATATATATATATATATATATTCTATTAAAATCAGCAACAAAACTCGAACCCCAGCGAACAAAAGTGAATTAAAATCAGCTACACAACTCAATCTCAAACAAAGTTTAATTAAATACAAAAGCACAGTACATATAGCGACGTTTAACGTTAAGAATTTAAAAAGAATTGCCCATCAGAGCTGATGCTATGTTTTGACCTTCGATCCGGCCCCCCAAAAAATGCTATTCCAAGGTGAAGTGACACATTCCAATGGCCAGTAATCGAAAGAGATCGCGTGGGCGGATTAAGGCTTATAATATGGGACAAGGTGAAGGTCCCACTGTGCCAATACAGACTGATGCACCGGAAGAGAGTGACCTCTGAACTGCATGACAGTTATTTCCGCGTGATGACGATTAAACATTCGATTTCAAAGATCTAGTGGGTGATCGTGTGGGCGTTGAATTATTATTTAACTCAGTTGAGTTCGAGTCCAAGAAGTAGTTGCCAATAGAATTCCAGACAGCTAGAGACCAGATGTGGTAGGGAAAGCCACACGCGACCGAGGGGGCCCTCAGAAACCCCGATGGAGTTTGGGGTCCAGAGAAGATGCTGATAAGATGCAATAAAGAAAGCCAGCATCCAGCAGTGGGCCCTAGGCCTCCGGTTGAACAGCACTGAAGAACAAGAAAGACACAACGTGACGGTCATAACAGTGGGTTCAAGAAATTACAGTTTATGTTCGGTCTCCAGCTCCCTCTCACATGCAACCCTTGAACAACCCTTTCGAACCCTTGCAATAAAGTGAGAGGTAATATATTGTTAAAGAAGTCTCACTGCGTCGTTTATTACTGCGTGCATCGTTATTATTGTGTCGTTGTGAATTATTCTACATATATATGTGCATGTATGTAGATGTGAATCTGCATGTATGACCATACAACACTGAGAGCGTCTGCGGCAGAGCAAAATATAGACATAGTATGTATACAAGAACATCGATACCATCATAGAGAAGTAGAAATAAAACATCACGATTTTGGCAATGGATGGACATTTATCACAGCATCAGCATAGAAAAACTCTTTCAATGCCGTCATAGAGGTGTAGGAATGCTTCTCTGTCCACGCGCCCAAAATCATTAAATAACATCGAGAAAATACAACTGAGAATGATAGTAGCTATATTTAACGGCAACCCCAGGACAACGATCATCTCCTGCTACAGTCCTACCAATGCTCGAGATGAAACGAACCTCATCACCTTCTGCAAGGAGCTATCCTCCTTTATTCGTAGCATCCCCTAACACAACGTTCTAATAATCAGTGGAGACATAATTGCTCAAATAGCAAAAAACAAAAACAACGAATTCTACTTACACAACTCTTCAAACAGAAATGAGGAATATCTAACCGACTTCTCACCTGAAAATCGACCAACTTGCTTTAATTATTAAATTCCCAAAAAGGAAATGAAAACTATAGACTTACACCTCCGCAAATAATGCTAAAGCACAGATAGATTACATTCTTCGCGAATAAGAAATGGATTAATCCTATTTACCAACTCCTCCGCTCGGGCAGGATATGATACAAGCTCAATTTTTAAGCGGAGTTTAACAGGTCTGAATTCAGAGTTTTCCTTCTACAAGACTAGTTGCCTCACCAAGGCTGAAGAACCTAGTCTGTCCTACTATTTACCCATAGCTGGAGGGAGAATAATTGGATTCATACCTTTCCCAAGGGTATTAGTGCTTGGTGAAATGCAACCATTCTCGTCCAGGATTTGAACTCGAGTCGCCGTGTCCATTTCCTACGACGATAACCATCACACCACGGGCACCTCCTTTTTTTACCAACCCCTCCGCTCGGGCAGAATATGACACAAGGTCAATTTTTAAGCGGAGTTTAACAGGTTTGAATTCAGAGTTTTCCTTCTACTAGACTAGTTGCCTCACCAAGGCTGAAGAACTCAGTCTGCCCTACTATTTACCCATAGCTGGAGGGAGAATAATTGGATTCATACCTTTCCGAAGGGTATTAGTGCTAGGTGAAACGCAATCAGTCACGATAGTAAAAGTTTGCTCACCGGATGTTGACACAAACTTCTTTAACATTGTTGCTGGTGTTCTGCAAGGGAATACATCAGCTCCATATCTGTTTATAATCTGCCTAGACGACGTACTTCGAACGTCGACGTACTTCGAACGTCGACAGATCTAATGAAAGAAAATGGCTTTATACTAAAAAGGCAAGAAACAGACGATACTCCACACAAACTGTTACGGATGCAGACTACGTAGATGACACGGCGCTTCTAGCGAATGCACCCATCCAAGCCGAATCCTAGCTACATCGTCTGGAGCAGGCAGCAGGTGGTATTGGCCTCCATATGATTGCAGACAAAACAGAGTACATGTGTTTCTTTCAAAAAGGAGACATCTCCACAATAAATGGTGATTCTCTGAAATTCGCGGACAAGTTAACGTACCTTGCTAGCAGCGTCTTATCTTCTGAAAATGACATCAATATGTGACTAGCGAAGACATGGATTGCTATCGATAAGTTATCGATCATATGGAAGTCAAAGTTATCCGATAAAATAAAACGCAATTTCTTACAAGCAGCAGTTGTGTCAATTCTACAAAATGGATGCACCACATGGACGCTGACTAAACGTCTGGAGAAAAAGCTTGACGGGAACTGCACAAGAATGCTACGAGCTATACTGAATAAATCCTGGAAGCAAAACCCATCAAAACAGCTGCTGTACGACCACCTGCCTCCCATCTCTAAATCATCCAAATAAGATGAATAAAACATGCGGGACACTGTTGGAGAAGTAAGGTCGAGCTCATAAGCAACGTTCTCCAATGGACCCCTTCCTACGGACTTGCAAGTGTTGGACAACCAACTAGAACATATCTACTACAGCTCTGTATGGACACAGGATGTGATGGATGAAAGAGACGAATGATGAAAGAGAATCAGGGAAATCCGAGCAATTAACTTGACATGAGGATGATTATATATATATATATATATATATATATATATATATATATATATAAAACCGGCCCATTGGCACAGTGGTAGACTGTTCATCAATTGTCCGGAAAACGGGATTCAATCCTAGGTTGAGTCAAACCAAAAACTCAAAAAAAAAAAATACTTGATGCCTCCTAACTTAACACTCAGCATTATAAGGTACGGATCAAGGGTAAGTGGTGTAATCCAGGGTAAGGAGTAACGCATATAGCTCGATGTAGTAGCTATTGAAAAGGGAGCTTTCGAGTTACTCTCGACTACGGTCGACCAACTTAATATATATATATATATATATATATATATATATATATATATATATAAATGTATATATATATATATAAATATATATCACCAAAATAAAAACTCAAACATCGTGATTAGCAACAAATTCAATTTAGGAAAAATATTCAAGATGCGTCAAAGGATAAGTTTGCAAAATATCTGAATGGATTATAATGACATAAGCTTGTACGACACTTATGCATCTTACTGGGTCTACACAGCTACAGCCCAGGGACTAGCATCTGAAGAATACTCGGTGACGATGCAAGCTGCGGGTTTTATTTCAGTGTACATTCTCGTAGACTTTTTCCATCAAAGAATTCCTACGAGTCAGCAGAGGTTTTGATGCTTGAGCTTCCTTCACCTCTTTGACTTTAGATTTAATTTCTCCGAGAAATGATGCCTTCACTACGGCTTTGTTATGAGACTGGAGTCCTTTCTTGCTCATACATACTTATATACATACATATATACATACATGCACGCAAAGATTCTTGTAATTTTGTGTTGTAATACATCTATCATTCTTGCACAAAGGCTTATAAAAGCAATAATAAAGTTAAAAAAATAAACTCATAAAAATTCGACGAGGTAAAACAAGACGGTGAAAAAATGTCGACAAGTGAAAAAAAAAAAAAAAAAAAAAGAAAGAAAGAAAGAAAGAAAAGAGAAAGAGAGACTCTTGTCATTGATGGGTGTCTTTTTCACCAAGATATATAGCTATCTTTTTTTTTTTTTTTTTTTTTTTTTTTTTTTTTTTAGTTTATCTTTTATCTTTTTCTCTGTGCAAATTAGAATGCGTAACTATCTACGAATAGGTTTTTGTAGAAATATATTTACTCCATTCGACTAACAGAATCACAGCTTGGACGAAAAAAAAAAAAAAAAAAAGATAGAAAAAAAAGAAAGAAGAAAAAAATTTGAAAAAGCAAAAAGGAAAACAAAAGCAAAAAACAACAAAAATAAACAAACAAAATTAAAAAAAACCCGAAAAAACAACAGTATCAAGCATTAAAAAAAAAATCAGGAAACTATCATCTTGCACCTTTCCCATCTTACCACGAAATCGATTGACAAATGTTTTATTTCTAAGCCAGCCTTGGAAAAGCGTAAGCAAGTTATGTAAAAGCAACAACAACAACAACAACAACAAAAGAAAAAAAAAGAAAAAAGGAAGAAATATAAATAAATAAAATAAGAAAAATAAAAAGTAACTAAACAAATGTACGACACGAGAGGTAAGGTTAGAAAAAAATATTTGCTCATTGTCAAGTCAGAGAAGGTTATTTCGCATCGGTGAAGACATTGTCGCTATTGAAGGGAAATTTAAATTTCGCTTTATAACCAAATTAGCGCGGAAGCTTTTGTTTCTATCAAAGATTGATATGTAACACGTTGAATATTCTTGAAATATTACATTTTTTTTTTAAACCGTAAGTAAAAGTTTTATCTATGAAGACGCCGAAAAGGAAAAAAAATGGAATCTTTGCGAAAAATATATCATTTACTCAACACGTAATTGCCATACGCAATCAATTTAACTGCTATTTCTCTTTCTCTCTCTCTCCCTCTCTCTCTCTCTCTCTCTCTCACACACACACACACACACACACACACACACACACTCTCTCTCTCTCTCTCTCTCTCTCTCTATCTATCTATCTATCTAAATATAAAGTAAAAAAAAAAATGCAACAAAGGAAAGTTTGCTGAAAAAGTGCTCGATGCTTTAAAGCTGAGCACCTAAAAATATTATAATTTTGAACACTAAGAAAATTCCGTCTGATGATTGTGCACACCGAGTGAAAATTCAAGTTATGGAGTTCTAGTATATATATATATATATATATATATATATATATATATACACGTGTGTATGTTTGTGTGTAAAACACGTAAATAAGTAAACAATCAATTTATATATATATATGTATATATATATGTAAAAATTGATTTATATATATATATATGTGTATTCATATATAAATTGATTAATTACTTATTTACGCGTTTTACACACGCACATACACACGCATATATATATATATATATATATATATATGTGCGTGTGTATGTGTGTGTGTATGTGTATATGTGACACGTAAACAACCTGTCAAATTATATTGAAAAATGTATATAAGAAGTGTATTCCTGATAATTTGTTTAAAAAGTTAAATTTCTTGAAGCCAAAGATTCCAGGAATTTATTTTTTCTAATGGAACATTATAGAATCAAAATGAATATTATTCGGTATTATCTATTTTAAATCTCTACAGCATTGAAACTCTCGAACCAAAAATGAAAGCCCAACATTTCTGTCATGAAAAGTAAAGGTGCAAAAGTATGCATAAAAGATGCAATTATTCTTAAAAGGCTAATATTCATATTTTGTCGATAGAAAGAAAATTGATTTTTTTATAAAGAAATTTCTATCAGTTTAGAAGAGAAGAAAAGAATACGACAACAGTATCAAACAAAACTTGTGGTGGTTGGGCACTCAATGGCCCAGCAACCAACGTGGTTAAAAAAACTTGCAACCCCTATCAGGTTAAACGGGAGGCTGGAGAGGCCCGATTCAATCAATCAATAAGTTATATCAAGCACTAGCACTTACATGACTGTCTCAATCTTTCAAATTGCTCTCGTGACAAACAAACATCTCTATTTTATTTTAAAGGTGTTAGAAGACAGTGGATAATAGGCAATTGTGCTATGATAGCAATACTTGAAACCATCTGAACTTTGTGCAAACACTTCATTGATATTAAAAAGAATTAGTTGTTGATAGCAATAGTAGAAATAACTTAATAAATAGAATGATTAGCGATAAATAGCAATATTTGTAACCATTTAACTGTGTGTAAACAAGAGATTAATATTAAATCGAAATATTTGCATTAAATTGCAATACTTAAAACCATCTCCAGGTTATGGCACTAAACTTAATCTGATGGTGAACCTCCAGTCGCTTCATTGCCATTACTCTCAGGTCCACTCTAATTGAGTTCCAACTAAAAATAAATTAGAACTGTTCAATCATTTACTAAGGATTATAATTTTACTCTTTTGAGAGTTTTTCGCACCAGCGTTAGCTGATGGTCTTTCACAGCAGGTCTCCTCAAGTCTCCGGGACTCTTCTCAGTATTCTGGCCGATCTTAATTATGCTGTAGTCTGAGATAATTAACAGATGTATTAGGAGTAAATGAAGAATATATATGGGGATAGTCATTTGATTTACGATCTTAGATTATTGAAAAAATCCCACCTGCAACGGGATTCCTAACATGGGCTCAAATTAGGATGGACTGACGTACAGAGAAGCCCTACTGCTGTTTCTTAATGTTTCTAACACCTACTGTTTTGACCTCCTCTGCCCTCGCTAGAGAATTAATTTTTTCTTCACATATGAACTGTAATTCCACATTTGCTGTCCTGCAACTTCAAGTACTACTTGTAAAAAGTCATCTGACGAGAAGGAGAGTATAGTAATATTCTCCGCCGAAATAAATTTATTATGACAACTTAACCATTTTTGAGTTTCCATCTAATTACACTATATATATATATATGTGTGTGTGTGTGTGTGTGTGTGTGTGTGTGCTTATGTATAAACAGGCTTTGGCATTAAATAACACAAAATAGTTGATAATTCCATAAAACACAACCAAACCAAAAAGTCACGCAGGACTGTAGCTGAGGAGAGTGCTTCCATTGAACTTATATTTCATCAAAAACTGCTGATCAAATAAATCAAGAATCGACACTCACTGGTCTCGACTCCTTCTGAATTCCGGAGAATTATCTATACGTTTTGACGCATTCACTTCATTATACAATTTGCTCATTTGCGCTCACGTCTTTATCATAAAAATTGCTCATTTGCGCTCACGTCTTTATCATAAAAATTGCTCATTTGCGCTCACGTCTTTATCATAAAAATTGCTCATTTGCGCTCACGTCTTTATCATAAAAATTGCTCATTTGCGCTCACGTCTTTATCATAAAAATTGCTCATTTGCGCTCACGTCTTTATCATAAAAATTGCTCATTTGCGCTCACGTCTTTATCATAAAAATTGCTCATTTGCGCTCACGTCTTTATTATATAACTGACTCATTTGCCCTTGCATCTTTATTATAAAATTTGCCCATCTGTGCTCACGTCTTTATTTGAATCTTAAAATTTAAACTTAAAAAAAAATGCATATTCACCTTAAAATAATTACAATTTCAAGAAATATTATTTTTTATTAAATGTCAATTCTCTTCGAAAACAAAGAAACCAGAACTTTATTATTTATAATAGAATATTATGCGATCAAAATGGATATTATGAATTATTATTTACATCTCAAAATTTTCAGCATTGAAACTTACAAGAATAAATTTAGTTCGCTGGTGTTTTATGGCATACCAAACTTTGTGGGTTATCTAACACCAAATTATATATATATATATATATATGTGTGTGTGTGTGTGTGTGTGTGTGTGTGTGTGTGTGTTTGTGTGTGTGTGAGTGTGAGTGTGTGTGTGACTGTGTGTGTGTGTGTGATTTTTAAGTAATTATTTTTTTGGCAACTTTATTTTTAAACGAATTGTTGGAGCTCTTTTGCTTGCACACACATAAATGTTTGCCAGTTCTATCTAACATTAATCCTTCCATTTAATATAAATCCTTTGTATGCACATAATCAAATGGCTTCAAGTATTTCAATCCAACGCTAATAATTCTATTAAAGTTTGATCATTTGTTTGCACATAGTTAAACGGTTTCAAGTATTGTTATTTCAGTATCAGTAAATTTATTGATCAAATAGTCCTATGTCATATAAATAATTTGCACACAGCTGTATGGTTTCAAAAAACTTAATATAGAAATAATATTTTGTAAATTATTGAAAAATTCTATTTGACCAATAAATAGGACAATATCAAATATTAATAATCCGATTCAGTGTGAACCAGGGAGTAACGGCATGGAGGGGGTATTTCACTTTCTCCAAAACCCCTGGACTGGAGCCTCACCATCAGATGCAATATATCATCGTACCAAGGACACTCGTTACAGGGAGTGGGAGGGAATTTATCCCTCGGCAGACAATATGGAAAATGGAATTGTAACACCTCTCTAACTAAAAATAAATTTGTAGAAATGTATATAAGAGGAAACGCTTATGTTAGCACGGCTACGTATTAATACTTAAACTTTTAAAATCATTTTGTTATATAATAGCCGAGGGATTTCGGTTCAGGCCTTTGAGTTTAGTTAGGCAGAGAACCTTTCGGCTCAGCGCATGGGTTAGTTGGGTGCAACCTTGATGCAGATGGTAACGCGTGAGCGCGCACAGAGCGCACATGTTACTCAGATGTCACAATACTCCGAGACAAAACGGGTGACTGGGTGCGGGTGACGTCACGCACCGGAAGCGCGCAGAGGTTTGTGGAGATTTGAACAAAGTTAAAGAGTTGAGAATTAGACGCCAAACGAGAAGGATCGATTTTGGAGCTCGCAGACGCGAGGCGAACGTGCACCCTCTTGGGGCCACACGAGATGGGGGCCAAAGGAATAAGACTGCATAGAAAATTGTGTCTCTCCTCCTTACGTCGAAACCTTTAACTCAAAGTTAATAAAAAGGTTTCCTACCTGAACAAGAAGTCGTTACGTGTTTTCGAATTCAGAGATTCCTATGTTCTTTATATATTCTATTGTTATGAACATTATATGTCCATTTCGCACACAGTGTTAATTGTGAATATGGTACAACTTTAGCGCGCATTATACAAAGAAAATTGATATTATTATCTATCATTTATTACCGTAAGTTTGCAAACAAATTCAGGAATATATAAGGTTGGCGACCTTTGTCGAGGGTGACCCAAAGGTTCTCTTTTCAATAGCTACTACTACGACGTGTAAGGGAGGGCGCTACTCCTTTCCCTGGATTGCTCTACTTTACCGTTGATATTTTCCGAATAAAACTGAGTGTTAAGCAAGGCAGCATCTAGTACCATTTTTTGAGTCTTTGGTATGACTGGACCTGGAATTGAACCCCGGTCTCCCGGACCATTGGCGAACAGTCCATATATGTATAGCGTTACAGTGTTAGTTTTGATTACAGAATTTCAATGCTGTAGAGTTTTGAAATAAATACCTAATAATACCCACTTTGGTTGTATAATACACCATTGTAAATGATAAAATTCTTGTTTCTTTAATTTAGAAGAAAAATATATCCTTAATAGAATTTGGTAGAGAGAGAGAGAGAGAGAGTCAGGGAAATCCGTGCTGCCAATGTGACTTGATAATGATATATATGTATACATGTATATATAATCATAAAATATGATTATCCTAAACATCTAAACATATTGTTTTTTTTAAATAAAAAAATTAAATAACTAATTAAATTTACATTTGGATGATATTGGAATTAAGATAAAAAAATTAGGTTTTTATATTTTGTTTTTAGATATATAAAATATTAAAGACAATAAAAATTAATTTAAATAATTATATGTGAACTTTGGTTGATTAGAATAATTATTTTGATACAACACCGGTTTATTACGCGGTTAATTTCTAATTCATAATATATTGGATTAATACTTCATAAAAATATATTTTTAATGTATTTTTTAAATATTAGATTTAATTTCCTTAAAGCTCTAATTTAATATACAATGTATTTCCGGTTAAATGGTAAAACTCCATAAAAAAGTGTTTTACCATCTGAAGATGCATCCTTAAAAAATAGTGGGTGTTGAAATAAATTTATAATTGGCTACATCTGTTGTGTTTTATATGATATTAATAATAATATAATTACTCTGTATGTGAGCTTTATATATATATATATATATAGGGAAGTGGCAGATTTTGGTAAATCTGACAATATGATTAAGATAAATGGAAAAGTGGATTAACCAAACACTTACAACGGATTTAGTAGTGATATTTCGTTCTTTATTCAAGGAAGAACTTCTACAGACTAAGAATTTTTTTTTAGGTTTTCTATACTTTTTCTTCAATTGCTAAAATGTAGAAAAACTAAAAAAATGTTTTTAGTCGGAAGAACTTCTTCCTTGAATAAAGAAAAGATATTACTTCGAAACCCGTTGTGTTTGGTTTATCCAGTTATCTGCTTATTTTTATCATATTCGTATATAGTAATAGACGTGCATTGAGCGTTCTTATTGGAATATGTCAACATTATATTTTTTGTATGGATTGTTTCTTATATATAGTGTAAAACCAGATATATTCGCACTTTATGTCAACCTGTTATCTTATATTAAATGAAGTTGTAAAATATAAAACGGATATAAAACTTGAACTTTAATCTATTGAAAATATTTCTACAATTCGCAATACTTTCGGGAATCATTCATTGAGTGGTAAATAAGGTGCCATTGTTTTAGGCTGGCAACTTTTTCATTGATACTTAATGACTGGCTGGAACATTTCCGGACAAACCTTCCATATAATCCCCGCAACGATGCTGCTGAATAAATGTTATTAGGTCAAACCAATTTTTCGTTTTCGTATTCTGTGAACTCACCATAATTTTAAAGAATCAGTAGTTCTAGATTTTCGATCATTTTAATTTTTTTTTTAATTTTTAAATTTATAATTTATTTCAATGAATTTATTTTTTGTTAATCACAGCTAACTCGGATTGTAAATCAGCGATAACAAGTAAACAGTACGGATAAGAAAAAATAAAGGATATTGTAATGTTATGGCCACCTTCCACAATTAGTAACCCTAGTGTCCGGCAGTGTGTCCAACACAAAAAGGTCAATAACAAGAAATCTCACTGTACGTTGACCCTGTCCAACACAAAAAGGTCAATAACAAGAAATCTCACTGTACGTTGACCCTGTTGATGGGGCTTAAAATACGCTGACCGTATTCACTGCATAATGGTAAGAACCCACAAAAAAGTGATGTCCTGAAATTGATGGTGAGAGTCCAGTTGAGGAGGCATCAGCATTTTTTCTTTTTATTACCCAAAATCTATTTATGTGTAGAGTGAGTTAAAGATGGCTGAGCTGCACACACGGAGGCCGAAGTACGAATCTTCGGTGATAGCTCTTCTGCTTTTGATCAGAACCTTCCTGGTTATATAATATTTTGGACACTTACGCAAATTCTCGTGGTCAAACCTCCAGCCTTCCGCCTACCCGTTGCATGTGGACATACCTCTTTCTTGCATGCTACCAACGTAAAATCTCGTAGACACATCCCCAGGCTGCTGCCTATACAATGCACGTGATCACGCTTCCTTCAAGCATGCCACGCCCACGCAGTTTACATGGCATTTCCGCCAAGAAAACCTGCCTCCTGTTCACTTTAGGTAACCAGTACGTTTCCTCTCATTTATTTTTGATAATACTTGATATTATTAAATTGCCAGCAAAAAACTTAAAAGAAATAAAAACATAATGTAAATATAGATGTACAATGAATGTGATTCTTTAAATTCGACATACAAAATAACCCAATACTGTTTGACATGCTGTTAAAATCAATCAACCAATGAAACATTCATTTCCCTGGTGCCCGTGGTGTAATGGTTACCGTAGTAGGAAATGGACATGATGATCTGAGATCAAAACCTGGAGGGGGCTGTTTACATTTCACATAACCCTAATACCCTAGAGAAAGATATGAATCCAATTATTTTCCTTCCAGCTATGGGTTTATCTTGGTATGACAACCAGTCTAGAAGGGAAACTCTTAATTCAAACCCGTTGAACTCTGTTTAAAACTTAGTGACCTTTTGTCATATGCAGTTCGCAGGGAGGGATTCTTGAATATACAGAGCGAAAGACGATCAAATACGAGGCTTGAAGATTTTTGAAAAAATCTATCAGTCACCGAGTAAACGACAAGAAACCACCTAAATTTTGGCGCTAAGCGAAACTGGCTCTTCCCCAACCACAGGCTTTGGTTTGATTTGGTTGGGTTAAATGGCAAATCAATCATAGTGGGTTATTTAATATCAAATTCTCTTTATACATATTCTATATGATTTGTAAACAAATAGTTTGTTGATAACGTTTTTAAACGAGACAGAGCTGTTTGTTTGCACACAGTTCAATGATTATACATATGATTTGTAAGTCAAAAGTTTGAAGGTAATCTTATTTTTAAATGGGTCGGAGTTAGTTTGTTTGCACACAAGTGTTAATATTGTTTGCACACAGTTAAATGGTTCCAAATATTCTCATTGAAATAGTTCTATTAAGTATTCATCATTTGTTTGCACTCACTTAAATAGTTTCAAATATTACTATCTGACATAAATATATTCATTTGCACACAGTTAAATTGATTCTAGCATCACTATGTAACAGTAACAATTCAATTTAGGTGCACAGTTAAAGAGTTTAAAGTGTTGCTAATCAATACTAATAGTTCTATTTAACATTACTAATTCGGTAACCGACAGTTAAATTGTTCAAAGTGTTGCTATATATTACTAATAATTTAATTAAACATCGTTCATTCGATCTATTGATAGGACCCTATTAGGTACTACCACTCCGGTCAGACTGGACCTGGGAGCCATGGCAATGAAGAGTTACTCCATATTTCCCAAAACTCCGAGGCTGGAGCCTCACCATCATATGTTTAGTATAATATTCAGGACACTCGTTCAAGATGTCTTACCCTTCTGCACAGATTCAATCGATGTATTCTACAGCCCCAGCCGACTTGGCTCCAACCACTGGGGATGAGTGGGTTACAATTTATCAAAGAATCGATCTTTCCTTGATCGACTGGAAAACATCACCTCAGGTCTTCCTATTTTTGAAACTAGTCTAAAAGGAAACTGTAACATCGGAAACAGATAGAGTATGCTTTTTCTATGACCACATGTCTGAACTTTCCTTATCTTGTCGTCATTTCGTCTTCGTCTCTTTGTTCCTGTCAACTTTCTTCGAGGTGCCCGCAACTCTACAATAGATCCTTGATGAGATTCGAACTCACGCGCCCTCTGCTTGAGGGAAGTTCAGTTAAATACACCAGCTGCTCTAAGTAACTGAGCCACGAAGAGCCATTGATTAGTAAAGGTCTAAATCAAACACTTTTAACTAGTTTTTTACTATCTCTTCGATTTCACTCGGTGCAGAATATGTTGTCATTATTAATTATCTTGCACTAGTTGGGTTAGTAGCGTCTTTTATCAATTTTTTATTTTATTTTAGATGAAGCTTTATCAACCTCAAATCTTAACTCATATTTTCTTGCACCTTAATTTTGGCTGTGATAAAATAAATCAATTAACATGAAACATTAGACAAAATAAATGGTTGGTAAAGTTTCATCTAAAAAAAGAAGATAATTATCTGTGAATCTGAAATAGCTGTTTATTTCTGTGGTTGAGATTATGTTTAATCTCAGTAAGATAAGTTAATTATTAATTAATCATTAATGTAACATAAATTCCTGAGATGATCAATATCACTGTCAGCAACCCAGTTGGCTGGAGCTGTAGAATATACCAACTGCATCTCTGCCAATGGGTAAGACCCCACCAACTTGTGTCCTGGATATGACGCTAAACCATCTGTTGGTGATGGTCTTATTCTGGAGCTTTGAAGAATAAGGAGTACCCCTTTTGTTGTGTTCTGGTGAGTGAACACAAGTAGTAGTAATAATAAGACAAACCACGATATGTGAGGAAAATAGTTATATTTACAGGAAAGAGTATTTACAAGAGAGAGAGGGAGAGAGAGACTGTTAGTAATAAGAACATAGGATTAGTGATAGAGTAATGATATACTTCAACAATTGGAACAGCTCTTCTGGTCTGACTCGTAGGCTTATTTTATTTCGTTGTAATATTACAACGTAGGCACAAGGACTTGAGGTTTTGGAGGAGGAGAAGGAAGCGGTCATGCTTTTCTATATATTCTAAGGGGACCTAGCTAGCCACATTTGCCGACCCATTCAACAGTACAATATATAATCATTCATCCATCGCCATGCGCGCAGTAGTTACCAAAATACCACATTTACTCTATGAAAAAGACCTACTTAAAACTCGAAAGTGGTGTACGATTTTATTTACAATATATGGTTTATTTACAATGGATATAATGGGAATGGGAGAAAAAAAAACCGAAAAATATATACATGAAAAAACAAGGAAAAAATTCCCCGTTTGGTTGCCCTTCCATCCCCCCGTCTATGAAATTGGAGGCCGTTTTCCGGGTCGAAAGAACCGGAAACAAGCCGGACCAACCCTAGGTGGGATGGGAATCCTAATCTACAGGGATAAAAGAAGTAAAGGGTCGGGAGCGGTATGGGTCGATAGAAGTAGGTAATATGATTTTTTACTTATGAATGTTCAAGATCTTCGGAAAAAGCGGACTGGGATACGGTTTGAGGTACAAAAATAATGGGGAGGGGGAAGATCTTGAAAAACTAACGACTAGATGACGGGGACAATGGCTCACAGCATACTGCTAACTAGGTTTCAAGGGGAAAAAATAATTCTACTTACCAGGGAGGGGGTCCCTAAGGACCCGTACCGTAGACGTCATGGGTCGGCAGAGGAGGGAAGGATGACTTCAACATTGCCCTCTTTCTTACGACCAGGCTTGCTGCATTCACCCACCTTTTGCTGAATGTTATGCGATCCAAGTGTTTTCTATCGCATCTGATTTTGACCCTCAGCTAATGCCGAAAATACAAAACCAGATCACGATCAGAAAAGTTTGCATCGTCATACAACCCCTTGTTTCACGTCGTCCAAATCACCATTCGGGCTACAGCTAGTGTTGCATTGTAATCTGCTGATTCATGCAGAAATACACATATATATACTGGATACATACCGACGCAATGATAACAGACGCATGACAAACGACAGACGCACGAAGAAAGGACGCATGAAGACTTCTTTTCAAATATATTTACCTCTCAATTTATTGCAGGGTTCGAAAGGTTAGCATGTGAGAGGATGCTGGAGACCGAACGTTAACTTCATATTTTGACCCCACTGTTATGACCGTCACGTTGTGTCTTTATTGTTCTCCTGATGTTGGGGTCTACTCCATCGGGGCTTTCCGAGGGCCCCCTCGGTCTGGTGTGGTCTTCCCTACCACATCTCATCTCTAACCCTCTGGGAGTCTGCTGGCAACTGCATCGGGGGTTTCCGAGGTCCCCCTCGGTCGGGTGTAGCCTTCCCTACCACATCTCGTCTCTAACCCTCTGGGAGTCTGCTGGCAACTGCATCGGGGGTTTCCGAGGTCCCCCTCGGTCGGGTGTGGCCTTCCCTACCACATCTCGTCTCTAACCCTCTGGGAGTCTGCTGGCAACTGCTATGGGACCCAAACTCAACTGAGTTAAATAATAACTCAACGCCCACACGATCGCCTACTGGATCTTTGAATCGGATGTTTAATCGTAATCAAGCGGAAATAACTGTCATGCAGTTCAGAGGTTACTCTCTTCCGGTGCATGACTGTAGTGGCACAATGGGACCTTCACCTTGTCCCATATCATAAGCCTTAATCCGCCCACGCGATCTCTTTCGATTACTGGCCGTTGGAATGTGTCACTTCCTTCCGGTGTATTACCTTGGAATAGTATTTTTGGGCCGGGTCGAAGGTCAAAATATAACATTCATCCGTAAATTATTTTTCAAAATTCCACATGTGGAATTTTCTTCACGTTCGTCTCCATCACCCTCACGCATATTTTACAGAATAATTTACAAGGACAATAAATGGCTGAAAACACAAAAAGAATCATTTGAACCACAGCAAACAAAATCTTACTTAGAAGGCGACCTTCTCTCTATGTAACACTTGCCCGGCTAATTATTATCTAAATTTGTCTTACTATATTTGCGTGGTTGGCCATCTTGACATGTGTGCTTCAAGGTACCATACGGATGCATTTTTTATCTTCTCAACACAGCGGGCCCTCCATAATTCCTTGAAGAAATTTCAAAACCCTAACAGGACCATACTCTGGTCCTAGATCCTGGTCACATACTTAGTGACCCTGGTCATTCCAGCAATACATTTCACCTGGATTCCTCATGACCACACTCCAGTTCTTTGCTCAACAGGTTCCTTCCTGGAGTAACCGGAGAATTTCATAAACTAAAACACAATATCTTCAAGGCCCAAAGCATTCCACAAAAATCCACAAAAATCATGGCCCAAAACAAAGTATCACAATACATCCGAATGTATCACAATCTGGCACGCATGATGTAAACCACCTAAAATAGTCCACGCAAAATACTAATTAGCAATGTGTTACCCATTTTTTTCCATTAAGTTTCTGTTTCCATGCACATTGGTTTGCAAGCCCCTGAGGAAACATGTTTTACCTGATCAAACCCGCACCGGGTTTCTTTTCAGTTTAATCAGGAACCCTCGTGGCTACCAATATATAGGCACCTCGCCTTTCCCAGATTCGTTTCACTTTGCCAAATCACACACGAATCCAAAACATCATCGTGACTGAAAGACATAGACATCATCCACAAAATTTTGGAGTAGGCCACGCCTTTTTTCTTTTATTCTATCCTCGGAACTCCAAACTAAAAAAAATAGAAGCCAAATAGGCCCTCAACAGCTTCATGGGTCGGCGAATTCTTCGATAGAATTGCTTTCTTTGCCGTCTACCCATCAACAATCTGAAACCAATTGGATGAATGTCTGTCCTATTCTCACGTCAGCCACGATTTCCTCAAAAACAGAACCCCGCCCCCCAAAAAAAATTTTTTCCTATTCCACGAAAACCCCAAATTCTAAAAGAAAAATTTAGAATCAATATAATTTCAAATATCATTAAACCTAGAATAAAATCCTCTGTTAATAGTTTTCGTCAAATTTCATAATATGAACAGGAAAAAAAAATTCTAATGTCGCCTTTAAACTCAAACAAACTCAAAAATTTTCACTTTACAACAAGTCAAAACAATATTACAATCACAGTTCAAAAATGTTCCGTTTTCTTTTCTTCTTTTTTTCAATCTATGTAGTGATGTACTGTCTATTTAAAAAAGTGTTCGTTCTTTCTTTCTTTCTTTTTCATATGCTGTGTTCAACAATGTTCAAGTTTCTTCTTTTTCCTTTTTTTTTTTCTTTCTGTCTTTTTTCTATTGTCCTGTACGTTTTTGTTTTTGTTTTCATTTTCTTTTTACTTTTTTTTTTCATTTTTTTTTTCCATAATAAATTGCTCATTCAATGTCCCTTATTTCTTTTTTCAACCTTATATCTACCTCTCTGTCTTTACCTTAACATGATAACTAAAGGTTCGCCTCCCAGTTTATTCAATTTCAGTCTACAGTACCATAAATTAAGCCTGATTTATAATACAACTTTCGAGCATTCTTCTTCCTTTTTTTTTCACAAAATATCCCGTTTTTTTTTCTAAACAACCCAAACTTTTATAAATTCTACCAACATTTCCCAATTCAAAATATTTCCGAATCTGCGAATCTTCGCCACACTTGGTTCCGTCAAAATTCTGCGCATCTCTTAATTACATCTAAAACCCTGTTTCAAAATATCTTCCCCACTAACAATCTCAAAGCTTCACTCCAGGGGGAACTCACAAAATACCTGTCTGCCTCGTCAGACACAAAAAACATCTGTCTCTTAGTTATTCTGCCTCCACGGCAAGACCGTTTTCAAGACAATACCTATGTCTTCAATAATTGATATAAATAATTTCCACAGCAAAACAACCGGCCTGATTCTACCAGCGCCGAAAATATCGATTCTCCCAACTTCATGAATATTGAAAAAGTATATACGCATTCTTCAGACAAACACCAATGTGCGAAATTCATGAGCATCCCATTGATGCTCCCAGGATTACATTTCTCGGATTAAAATTCTCATTTCCAATCACCACTTGTCTGGACCAATGAAAAGTTACGATTTTTTTTTCTCACAAAGACCTATTTACGATAAAACAATCCCATTGATAAAATTTATTGTTTACGATAAGCTGTCTATCAAAAAAATGGACAATGACTGTCCCACAGCCATCTTTTGTTTTCTTTCTCTCTTCTTTTTTTCCTCCCACACTTCTATACACTATTACACACAGCAGTAATTTCAATTTTTATCTAGGGACCACACATTTTTAGAAAAAAATTATTTCCAATTTTATGCTTCTAGAAAGGCCCTTGTCATTACAACTAATCTTTCACAATTATAATCAATTTAAATCCTTTTTTTTAACGATCCAAAATTAAATGACAGAGAGAGAGATAGAAGTTATATGAATGAGCTCTCTACTTACAATTTTTTTTCTTTCTTTTCTTTTTTCTGTTGCTGGTTTTTCTTGTTTATTTTTTTTGCTTTACTTCTTTCAATTCCGGCATTCTTCTTTGTCCTCTTCGTTGCTGTCGTGTTGTGATGCCTAAAACTGCAGTTTACGGTAGCTAGGTTCATTCTGAGTCCTTGAAGAACTCGCCTGGCACAAGCACCAAATTAATATATGTTGTATACATATACATCTTCAGCATCACAACGACACAACAATAATTAAGACGTATGAAGGAAGGAAGACACAAGAAGAATTAAGATGCAGGAAGGAAGACGCATGAAGACTTCTTTTCAAATATATTTACCTCTCAATTTATTGCAAGGGTTCGAAAGGTTAGCATGTGAGAGGATGCTGGAGACCGAACGTAAACTTCATATTTTGGCCCCACTGTTATGACCATCACGTTATGTCTTTATTGTTCTCCTGATGTTGGGGTCTACTCCATCGGGGCTTTCCGAGGGCCCCCTCGGTCTGGTGTGGCCTTCCCTACCACATCTCGTCTCTAACCCTCTGGGAGTCTGCTGGCAACTGCTCTGGGACCCAAACTCAACTGAGTTAAATGATAACTCAACGCCCAAACGATCGCCTACTGGATCTTTGAATCGGATGTTTAATCGTAATCAAGCGGAAATAACTGTCATGCAGTTCAGAGGTTACTCTCTTCCGGTGCATGACTGTAGTGGCACAATGAGACCTTCACCTTGTCCCATATCATAAGCCTTAATCCGCCCACGCGATCTCTTTCGATTACTGGCCGTTGGAATGTGTCACTTCCTTCCGGTGTATTACCTTGGAATAGTATTTTTGGGCCGGGTCTAAGGTCAAAATATAACACTAGGATCGCGAGAAACACCACACGCTTCTCACCCTGAAACGGAGGAAGAACGTTGTCTACGGCGTAACCAACGTCGAGCAGCACAAGCTGTTTGGGTTCGATGCGAGCCGCCCGCTCCCTGACATTATCCCAAAACGGGCGAACTCGCTCGCAGTAGTAGAAAGCTTGCTCAGCCGTTTCTTCCAACCCAATGCCACAGCTAGGGCAAGCGGGCATGTCTGCCAGGCCCGCTTTGTAGTTCAAGTCGCGAAGGGGCAACGCATTCCGTACAAGTCTCCAGGTGAGCAAGAACTCGGAGTTGTTCAAGAAGCTCGATCCTGGCGCCCAATTCCAGTGAGAGCGGATCTCCTCCGCTGTCCAGTCGTGCCGCTCGCTAAGAGGATCAGAAGCGGAACCCGCCACTAACTTCCGATACAGTTCCTTCCGAGGCCATGAAAGATCACTGGACCCAAGAAGGTTACGAAGGCCCTTTCTGCACTCGCGGACAAACAGTGCTTCCCCCAAAGGCCAACGTCGACCTTCAGCCTTTGGGTCTGAGTTGAGGCGAGGAAAAGTCCGACTCGACTTTCGTCTCCACACTGCGTCCCCTATCAAGGATCGGCCCAGGTATACAAGTCTTTCAGCAAGCCAGTGGCTCTCCAGATCAGGCATACCCAGACCCCCGTTGCGTGTACGTTGGATACAGACCTGCCTACGGACCATCGGGCTTGCACCTCCCCAGAGCAATCTGGAGAGGGATCGTTGAAGCGCCAATCGATGTGCCTTAGGCAGGGGAAGTACAGCCAATCGGTAAAGGATCAAGGGGAAGACGTACACGGCGCACGCCTCCGCCCTGCCCTTTAAGGACAACCTCCTTGAAAGCCAGATTCCTACCTGAGCATTCACCTTAGTGTGTACTTCCGACCAATTTCGCTCCAGTTGGAGGTTGGGCCCGAACCACACCCCGAGGATGCGGATGGGTCCGTCACTCCAGCGGAAGGGCTCTGGAAGAGTATTGCTACCTGTCCAAGCACCGAGCTGCAAACCTTCGCTTTTGTCAAAATTGACCTTGGCTCCTGCAATCCGCTCGTACTCGACAACCGCCTCTTTCACTGCCTCTATATCCTGACTCGTAGGCTTATTACCAGACTGATCTTCGCTACTGCCATATATGTTTGAAATAGAACTGTTTTGACATTTAACTGGACAGTTCTGACATTTAACTGTTTGTAAACAAAAACTATTCTTATACTAAACTGAATTATTTGAAATTTAAATCGGCGTTAAATGACCCGAAAAGGGTTGATAGGCCGTAAAACAAAACAACTAACCAAATGTAAAATAGTGGCTGTGTTCATCTTGAATTACATAGATATCATAAAGATAAAAAAAATATTGCGATAGCAAAGCTATAAAAATACATTCTATTGACTTAAAGTGAGATAAAAATTGCAAACGAAAAAGCCCAATTTTTGCTTTGTTTTTTTCGTTTAATGGTAAATCAACCTTCGTGGGTTATTTAATACTAAAGCCATTTTTAGTTCTATTCGATCTACAGTGACCACAGTGATACCATTTAACCTATAGCTGGGAGGATACATTTCCCAAATGTACTTGTCCGATAGTAATCGCGTTTAGTTCGAGTCCACAGTCAAGTAGTTTAGCCATAACTCCACGAAGTCTTCCGCCAGAAATTCTGTTAAAAATGTATGTACATAAAGACTCATAATTGGAGTGTATCTTAATTTGGTCGTTTCGAAAGCTATCAATTTTTTTTATTTACTCTCAGTTTCTTACTTACACCAAGACTATCTTTAACTCTGAATACAATCGTTCAGAGAAACAATATTTATTCACTAAAGTTAATTGTAGCACAAAGCCAATAATACAGGACACTCAGTAAGAATCGAACCCTCAAATTATAGTTTCTAATGCTGATTTGCTATTCCTTACTCTACATGAGATACTGGGGTGTTATGGTTAAAGCGATGGACGGCGGAATCATAATAGCGAGTTCGAACTCCATTCGAGCTATTACGTTCACTTTCGGACAAATACCCTTCTGAAAGGTATGAACCCCCTTATCTTCCCATCTATAAGTTAAATAGTATCACTACTGTTCTTCTAAAAGGATGGCTCTGAAATTAAATAACCTACAAAGTTTGGTATGCCATTAAACAAACAAACAGGAGATGCTAAGAGGAATTATAAACGTTCACCTATATAATTATCTCAATTTTTAAAAAGCTTAGATATTCGACAAGGGTTGTTTGCAATCTTAAGACAAGACTAATATAAAAACCGAAAGAAACAATCGCTCATTTGACGGGGCTTAGAATATGCCGGTTATATTTCTTGCAAAGGAATAATGTTGTATTTTGACCTTCGGCCCGGGCAAACATGCCATTCCAAAGTGATGCACCGGAAGGAAGTGACACATTCCAATGGCCAGTAATTGAAAGAGATCGCGTGGGCGTATTTTGCTGATGAAATGGGACAAGGTAAAAATCCCATGATACACTCATAGACTGATGCACCGGAAGAGAGTGACCTCTGAACTGCATGACAGTTATTTCCGTTTGATGACGATCAAACATGCCATTCTAAAGATTGAGTTGGCGATTGAGTGGGTGTTGAACTATTATATAACTCAGTCAAGACAGGAAGTTAGACAGTTGGAGTTCGGACGGGGTTAGTGACGAGATGTGGTAAGGAAAGCCACACCCGGCCGAAGGGGCTCTCGGGACCCCCGACGGAGTTTTGGAGACCAGTTGGTGATAAGATGCAATAAAGAAAACCATCATCCAGCAGAGAGCTGGGCCCCTGGGCCTCCGGTTGAGCAGCCCTGGAGAACGAGAAAGACACAACGCTGACGGCCATAAGAGTGGGGGGGGGTCAATATATTGCAGTTCTGTTCGGTCCTCAACTCCTTCTCACAGTAAAACCCTGAGTAACTCTTTTCGAACCCTTACAATAAAGTGAGAGGTACATATTTTTCTAAAGAAGTCTTCGCTCGTCCTTTATCGTTGTGTCGTTGTGATTCATTCTGCATGTATATGCATGTGTATATGTAGATGTATATGCATATGACAATATAACAATAAAACATCCTACCCTCAAAAAGCATCTAATAATGAGGCTATTTTTCTGGAGATCTATGAAATGTGGAGTACCCTTCCATTGCATTGCATTACTCCTAAATCTACTTTGACCGGGAGTGATAGTACTTGTTAGGGTTCCAACAGTCGGTCAAATAGATCCGTTTAAAAGCTATTCATATTCGATAGGAACGTGTGCAAAAATCCCAACTTTTTGTGCTCGCTACAATCTCAGCAGGGTTTAAAATATTTTGACTGTACCCCTAAGAAAAGGGTGTTGTGCGTATGGAATTAAATTGCATCCAATGTTAAGGCTCCAGTTCTGAAGATCTGGGGAGTGAGGAGTACCCTATGGTTGCTCTTACGCCAGGGTCCACTCTGACCCGGAGTGGTTGTGCCTGTTATGTTCCCATCTTTGGATCAAATGGATCTGTTTAAAAACTTCGCATTTGATAGGACCGTGTGCAAAAGAAAAAAAAACTCTTAAGAAACAACTGCACAAAAAACTATGAATATAAATGTACAATGAACGTGATTCCCTAACTTCAAGCATTAAAGCGACCCTTGATGGTTAATATGCTCTTGAAATTTTTCAGTCCATCAGTCAGAATTTTGGCGCATGTTTAGTATTCATTACGTAGATATTATAATCGTCGTTATTTATTAAATGCGGTTTGAGTCGGAGCGGTTATTGAAAATATGACGCCCAACTGTTTAATGTTTGTGAAATTTATTCAAAATTAGCACAATACTAGGAAATTAAGTATTTTTAAACGTACCAATAATATAAATATTTACAGTGAGAAGTCTTTAAAAAGAACAACTTTCATAGAATTTGCGTTCGGTGAAAAAATCTGGTGGAACAGATATGATTCCCTCCTCATCTATGACAACCACCTCTGAGCTACTGTTTTTCAGATTATTTATTTATTTATTTTTTATTATTGTAATGAAACATTTTTTGGGTGTTTTGGGTGCAATTAATTTATTCTCTTGTCTTGCAAGTCTCATGTTTTTTTCAGCGAAGGCAGTAGTTTTAATTGTATTTCCATTGGCCGATAATTGTATTCATTTATACAATAATCGATAATCAATCAGATCGATAAGAGAATTATAAGAGGCATCGACCGGACGTTGATGATCAAATTTTCCGGGGCTTGTTTGATGGTCACCAGCTGTGCTGGCAATGGGCCGAATATTAGCTTCTCATTTCCCGATATGAATAGACCATAAAATAAATAAATAAACAAACAACCAAGTGAGCAAAGATCACTCTTTTTTTCTTCTTTACGTCTCTGCTTAGTATTTTTTAAAAGATTTTTGTTTTGCTTTCTCATAATCTTGATCGATCCCCTTTTCCCGCTTTTTTCCCTTCCGTAAAGGTCTACCATCTTTCTCGATATGCCATAGCTTTTGGTTGTATTTTTCTTTTAATTCTTCGCAATTTTTCTTTTTAATTCTTCGCAATAGATTATAGATGAAGTGCTGTTTTATGATATTTACTAAATGTCACTAAATTTTTACATCTAGATATCGGTTCTTTCTTTCTTTCTTTCTTTCTTTCTTTCAATTGTTATTCTTTATTTCTTTCGAGTCGTCTTTTTTCCGTCTGTTTTTCTTTCTTTCTTTCTTTCTTTCTTTCTTTCTTTCTTTCTTTCTTTCTTTCTTTCGTTTGTTATCCCTTGTTTCCTTTCGAGTTGTCTTTCTTTCTTTCAGTCTGGTTTTCGTTCTTTCTTTTTTGCAATTTGTTATACGTCTTTCTTTCTTTCTTTCTTTCTTTCTTTCTTTCTTTCTTTCTTTCAATTGTTATTCCTTATTTTTTTCGAGTCGTCTTTCTTTTCGTCTGTTTTTCTTTCTTTCTTTCTTTCTTTCTTTCTTTCTTTCTTTCTTTCTTTCTTTCTTTCTTTCTTTCGTTTGTTATCCCTTGTTTCCTTTTGAGTTGTCTTTCTTTCTTTCAGTCTGGTTTTCGTTCTTTCTTTCTTCCCATTTGTTATACGTCTTTCTTTCTTTCTTTCTTTCTTTCTTTCTTTCTTACTTTCTTTCTTTCGTTCTTCAAATTAGTTTTCTTGCAATTTCGTCTATACCAAACAGCTACGAAATAAACTAAAGTGGTCTTATATTACATCAACTGAAAATATCCAATACCTGGTGGCTTAGTTCCTTATACCAACATCTTCACTTCAAGAACCAATACAGATTTGTTTTGTTAATGGTAATTTCAGACGATCACTCGTCTCAATTTTACTTCAATCTTAAATGTCCGTTCATAGCAAGGTAAATGCTGTGATCATGAGGCGCCTCTGGTGGTGTAATGGTTAGCAAGCTCGACTAGCAAACCTACACGAGTGAGTTCGAGTTTCATTGGGTGCCCCTTTCTTATGGCCTTGTGCCACATCTAAGCAAAAAGCTTAGTAAATTTCTAAATGCTGTGATCATGCGCATCTTATTCCCTGGAACTTTGAAAACATTTTGGATTTAAATGAAATTTACCGATCCACGAATATATGAAGACAAATTGACAGCAGAGGTACAATATAGAGTTTTATTGTGAGTATTAGGTTTGCTAATATAGCTAAAATGTTAACAATATATATATATATATATATATATATATATATACTTGGAACATATATACATTTATTACTTATAAAGTTTTCTAAATTTTCTTTTACTGTAAATTAATAATCAACTGAAAAAACAAAAAAATATACATTTTGCCATGGTCAAAAGTTAAGGAACGCATCATAAATCCTTGTTAGATCAATATATAAACTAAAGAAAAATTCGATATTTAGTGAATTTTCCTTTGCATTGGATTACCTCATTGTATCTTCGACCACACGAGCCAATTAACTTCTTACAAAAGGTGGTAGTAATACTTTCACATTCTTCTTTCAGAAACCCTCATAAATCTTCAATATTTTGAGGATTTCTGCACTGAGCTTTCTCTCCTATGATTTTCCATACATTCTCTATAGGATTCATATCTGGGCTGTGTGGTTGCCACTTCATAACAGCTATTCCTTCATCTTCAAGAAAACACAGTTTTAGCTTTGTGGCAAGGTGCGTGGTCTCGCATAAATATGAGTTTCAACTGTTCCTTTGCGTAAATGAGGAAGAGCATGCTGGCGAAGAAGTTCTTTATAAACACTGGCATTAATATTACCGTAAAAACGAACAATGGGTCCTACTCCCTCGGAAGAAATCATTCCTCACGCCATTACACCCCCCTCTAAATTTCACAGTTTTCTTAACGCATTGAGGAGATAAGCGTTCCCCAATTTTTCGTCTTAAAAACTCTTACAATCAGACCCAAACAAGTTGAATTTAGATTCATCACTAAAGTGAACCATATTCCATTGTTCCTCTTTTCACAGGATATACTCTGTGGTGAAGTCAAGACGAACCTTTTGACTTTTCTTTGAAATCAAAGGTTTCCGAGCCACTAATTTTTCCTTATCTAACCAACGAGAAACAGTTTTTCTAGAGATTGGCTTTCCTGTCTGCTCTCAAAATGCACGAGAAATAGATGTTGCTGTATCGAAACGGTCTTTTAAAGACATTTTAACTATCATCCGATCTTCCCGTTTGGTAGTCATTGGAGGTCTGCCAGTTCTCGGTTTTGGTTTAAGTGTCTTGTCAGCCTTAAATCTACTGATTACACCATAACAACACTTCGTTCGATCCCAGCAATTTCAGAATACGATTTGCTAAGATGAGCTTTTTTCTTCCCGAGTTAAACAACTACGTGCTTTCGCTGGTATCTTGCTCAAAAATAGTTCGAACGATGTATGACAGTTGACTATAAATCAAAATTAGCAATCAAGCTATTTAAAAATTAACTAAATTACTATAATTCAACTGCGTTCCATACCTTTGAATATGGCAAAATGTATATATTAGTTTAGTTCACTATTAACTTCGTGTAAAAAAAATTAGGGAACTTTATATGTAATAAATACATATATGTTCCAAGCAAATTTTCGGAAAATTTCGTAAACGTATATGCAATTTTTTTCAAGTAGAAATCACTTAAATATTTGTTGTTGTTCCGTTCCTTAACTTATGCTCGCTACTGTTTATATATATATATATATATATATATATATATATATTTGTTCTGAAACTTTATACACATATAGTTTATAAGAGATATTTTTTGCAGCATGTACAATGCGGTTTTCTTTTTAAAATACAACGGTCAGAAACACTTTGTGTCTTACATTGCAAATGTAAGGTTTTGTGCAGTCATGGGCAAATTGCAACCTGCAGTGTTTCTGAAAAGCACGCTAAAGACTTTAATTTTTTATTGAAAAGATATTTTTACTGAAGAGAAAAAATCAATTTTCCCCTATTTCTAAGTCAGATACGTACACGTATGCTCGTCTGTATTGAAAATGATTGAGGTACCTTAAAAGTAAAACTAGCTCGATTTTTTTTTAGTTGTGTGGCTAGCCTGAGGATGAGTCATGTCTCACGCCGCCCGCTTTATGGAAAAGATAACCCATGTCTGGTTTTCTATCGAGATTGCAATCTTTGTTTAACAAGCCAGGGAACTTTAAAGTTAATATATGTTATATTATTAAGACATTAGCTGAATACTTCGTTGAGTATTATATGCAGCACTAGACGGTATATATATTTTGTTATTTACTGGGAAGTATTTGTTTGCTATTCCTTTCAGACGGTCAATGTCTGTCGGCTGGGGCTTTAGAAAACACCGATTGCATCTCTGCAGAGGGGTAAGACCTCCACCCAAACAGTGTCATGTTTATGACACTAAACAATCTGATGGTGAGGCTCTACTAATGCTGGAGCTTTGGGGAATGCAGAGTACCCATTTATTGCCATCGCTCTCAGGTCCACTCTGGCCCGGACTGGTAGGACCTGATAGGGTCCTATCTATGGGTCAAATAGAAATAAACTGCGTAATAATGCTTAACTGAATTAAACTATTTTTACATTTAACTGTGTGTAAGTAAATGACTTTAATTGAATTGTTAAAGATACATAGCAATACTTGGAACCATTTAACTTTGTTGACATGCTAAACGGAATATCTTGAAATAAAAATGTTTTTGACATTTAAACTGTATTCTTATGCTAAACGGAATTTTTTGAAATAGAACTGTTTATATGCATAAAAATGGATTTGGCATTGAATAACCTACAATGGTTGATGTGCCAGCCATAAAACCATACCAAACCAAACCAAACCAAACAGACAGTCAATTGGTTTGATATAATGCTGTCAAAGTTGATATGAATTTTTATTCGATCGGGAGGGAAAAACATTTTGTTCCATATGAAGGAAAGAGGGTCCTCAGTTCTGACTGAGAAAAAGTCTCAATTAATTAATTATCATATGCAAAAAAAAGCAATATTGCCGCAAGCCATGACTAGTCTTTCAGAATTTAAATTTCCAACTTTCAAAAGAAAAATTTAGCCAATTGTTTTTACGAAAATAATCACTGATATTTAATTTAGATTATAATTAGTGGCATAGAATAAAGTGAGACCGTAGCATTTGAACACAGATCGCCAGGAAACAAAAATGGCAAACCTCCATATCGCCTGAATAGAAGTACCGCGCTGTTTATGACGACATTAGAGGAGTGGATTTCTTTGAGAGACGAACATCAGTGAAAGAAAAACTTTATAGCTCGGCCGGTACACTCTCAGTTTAAGTAGTTCTGTTATTGTTCTAGGCAAGACTGTAATGTCACGGATAGTAACGATCTTCGTTTGTCTTATTTTCTGTTAATGTATTAATTTCTGTTGAAATGAAATACTTGACTTTTGTTAAGATCTTTCTCAATTATTCTTCTTTTTATACACATGTGAGCGTTACAAAAATTAGTTATTTGATTAGTTAAGATAGTTTTATAACCTGAAGAAGTAAAATAATTACATAGCATTTTTGCGAAATTAGAATTAACGAATAAGACCTAAAACAAAAATTTCTTGAATGTTACTTAAATTTCAAAAACGTTTCTCAACATAATTCCGTGAAAATTTACGCATATTCATGTTAACTTTATAAGACATCAAATTATGATTCATAAATATTACTATTTATAGATTCATCTTTTATTCCAACAATTGCTAACAAACCGATTTAACGTGTCATTTGTTTGTAAATTGTTTAAATGTCAAACAGTTTTATTTGACCCATAGATAGGACCCTATTAGATACTACAACTCCAGGACAGAGTGGACTCAGGAGCAATGGCAATGAAGGTATACTTCACATTCCCTTAAGTTCGTGGGCTGGAACCTCACCGTCAGATTGTTTAATATCGTTCAAAACTTGTTGATGGGGAGTCTTACCCCTTAACAGATTCGCAGTCGGTATAACCATTCTGCGAAGTTAAAATGATCTTAAATAAAGATGGTAAAATAGACATTTAGAAAAAATGAAATAAGTAGAAAGTATATTTATCTCTTCGTGTTCAATTCTAAACTTTTGACTAAATAGTAGTTTTACTATGATTATAACAACCCTCTATCCAAACTTTGATCTCTGACACAGCATAGAGAGCGGTGTTTCAGCTATATATTATTCCCAATATGGTAATGAGAAATTCTATTGTTAAATTAACTAAAGGCATTTCTTTCTTTTAGTTTGAAAGGATTTCAGTAGATCGTTGAAAAGTATAACCTTTTTTGTTTGTTTCTTCATTTGTTCCGCTTGGATATAGCGCAAGGGTTCCGACAAGCTGGAAGCGAGTTACATTCGGCCCGAAAATTACTTTTTTTGTGACACGCGGCAAAACAATTTTCATGGACAATATTTTCCTAAAAATTCGTAATTTGTCCCTCATACCTGATCATGTTTCTTTCCAGAAAAGAATGTAACGTATTTCAATTTTTCATTCGCTTTCACTTCAAGATTCAAAGCTGATTAATAGAAAGAGTCCAATTTTACATTCATAAAAAAAAGACATTGTTAATAGAAATGTTAGTGGGGGGGAGGTGACTGGGAAAATAGAGAATCAATTCACACAACAGAACATGAGGAACTTTTGATTGTTTCATTACGAGAGAAGAGGTAGATTAGACGACTGATATTGGCGTGGAGGGTGTACTTGAGATGAAAGACAACTAACATGCATTATAGAACATAGGAATATTATTTTGTTTGATAATGTAAGAAGAAATAGACTTGTCAACTCGTATTGGCGTGGGGAAGTTGTACCTGAGATGACAAACAGCGCATACATAAGTAGAAAATCATAGAAAATGTTTGAGAGCCTATTGTCAAATAAATAGAAATTATCTGCTATTTTCTCTATTTTACTAATATTTATTGTACAGTTTATTACAATTTACTCAAAAAATACGATTCACCCACGAAATACAACAAAATGAGAAAAAAAAAAAAAACGGAATTTATCAAATGTAAAAAAAAAAAAAAAATTTACCGAAAGTAAAAACGGAATTTAAGAAAAATTTGTCCCACTGCATTTTGTATTAATTCACATATCTTATTAAATGATGTGTCGGCCCAGTCAGCCTGGGATGTAGAATATACCGACTGCGAATCTGTTAAGGGGTAAGACTCCCCATCAACGAGAGTTTTGAACGACATTAAACAATCTGACGGTGAGGTTCCAGCCCACGAACTTAAGGGAATGTGAAGTATGCCTTCATTGCCATTGCTCCTGAGTCCACTCTGTCCTGGAGTGGTAGTATCTAATAGGGTCCTATCTATGGGTCAAATAAAAATGTTTGACATTTAAACAATTTACAAACAAATGACACGTTAAATCGGTTTGTTAGCAATATAACTCTTTGACCATTTAACTGTTTGTAAACAAATGAATGATGTTTAATTGAATTGATAGCGATACATAGCAATACTAGGATCAATTTAACAGTGTGCAAACAAATGAGTTATGTTAAGTAGAATTATTCGTGCTGATTAGCAACACTTTAAACTCTTTAACTGTGTATCTAAACTGAATTATTACTGTTACATAGCGATGCTAAAAACAATTTAACTGCGTGCAAATGAAAATATTTATGTCTGATGGTAATATTTGAAAGTATTTAAGTCAGTGCAAACAAATAATTAATACTAAAGAGAACTATTCCTGTGATAATATTTAGAACCATTTAACTATATGCAAAAAAATAGTAATATGTGTGTGCAAAAGAAAAATGAGCTCAGACTATTTTATAAATTAGATTATCTACAAACTTTTAACTTACAAATCATATGTATAACCGTTTAACTGTATGCAAACAAATGAGCACTGGCTCGTTTAAAAATGTTATCTACAAACGATTTGTTTATAAATCCTATATAATATGAATAAAGAGGATTTGATATTAAATAACCTACCATGATTGATATGCCATACAACCTAACTAAACCAAACAATCAAATAATTATTCATTTTGATGAGAAAAATGAAGCCGCCTATCAGCTGTTTTGCAGATTAGCATTACAACAAGTGGAAATCACACCCTCGTCTTGCTTTTGGCCCACTGTATATCTTCCATAATGTAATGACCCTGTTGAATCCTTGAGTTAAGAGACCCTCAATGTAGAAGATCACGATGTCGTTCGAGTCTAGTTGGCTGGAGCTGTAGAATACCGTAGGAGTAACACCCACGCCCTACGAGTGTCCAGTAAATTAAACCAAACTATCTGATCAAGAGGTTCCAGCTTTGGGGAATGTGGAATACCCATTCGTTGCTATTACTCCCATGGTGACTATGAACCGTATTGGCAGTACCTGTTAGGGTTCAATCTGTGGGTCAAACAGAAATATATTTAATCCATTATTTTACTTGGAACCATTAACTGTGAGCAAACAAATGGTTGATATTAAACAGAATTATTAGTATTACATAGCAATACTTGAACCCATTAAATTATGTGCAAACGAATGAGCTCTGACTTGTTTTAAAATAATGTTACCTACAAACTATTCGCTTATATATATATTTGTGGTTGTGTGTGCGTATTTATAAATTGGAGATGGTATTAAATAATAACAAAGATCCATATGCCATAAAACATAACCAAACACATTGTCGTTTCCGGCTAGGGATCAGAGTATAGTATACGTATGTATTTATTAACCTTCCGCGCGGGTAGATGTGACACAAGGTTAATTTTTAGCGGAGTATAACATGTTTGAATTCAGAGTTTTCTTTCTCTTAGAACGGTTGCCATGCCAAGGTTAAAGAGCCTAGTCTGCCCTACTATATACCAATAGCTGTAGGGAGAGAAGTTAATTTCATACCTTTCCCATGTGAAATGCAATCAGTCTCGACCAGGATTTGAACTCGTGTTGCCGTGTTCATTTCCTACGACGATAACCATTTCATTTCGGGCAACTCAAAGTATTAAAGTAATTTACGAAACTCTTTGCTTCGATATGGCACAAGGCCGAATGAATGAGGCACCAATGAGACTCGAACTCACTTATGTAGTTTTGCTAGTCAAGCTTGCTAACCATTACACTACCTCCAAGTATAATATATGTATCAGTGGAAATCCAAGTAAATATATCACCCACCAAAATTCAATTTAGATCTAAAAATAAAAAAAAGCAACAGGAAAAAACTACTTATTTACATGCATATATTTCTAGAATTTTATATTTATTTTTTTAGGAAGCATCACATTTTTTTCATAATAACAACAGCTTCCACCTGCAAATGTTATATGTTATAGTTTTGGGGGGATTTTAGCAGGTACATTCCGATCCTAAACAGAATACCGAGAAGTACAATTTGATCTTAGACCGAGTGTGCAGATACTTCACTCCTATCCTATGCAGAATTGCTGATCCATGCATATTTGATCCCATATTTTTTCTCAGGAAATATGCTGGTATCTACACAGATTGTCTAGAAAAGAAACCGACTGATCAAAATGAATTTTAAAAATTGATTAATTCATTGACACAAATGATGGGCAGTTTTGGAGGGAAAAAAAATTAATTAATTACTTCAACGTATAAGTTGTCTCAAGGTTGAAAATTAAACGCTCCATGTACCCTTCTTCATCTTCACGGCGCTCCAGGATTCCTGTACAGAAATTATGAATTGTGATTTTGTGTTAGTAACTTAGATTTTGCAATTTCTACAGTTTGTAAGGAATTATCTTTAACAGTCCACGTAAAATATTTCAGGCAGTCTGGTGTGGAATTCGTAACTTCTCACCATCTCTTCGTGTGGATTTCCACGGGCTGCTTAGGTAAGAAGCACGAGCTCGCTCCAGTTGGGTTTTTTTTATACTAAATACTAATGGTCTCGCAACTTTTAAATTAGCACAACCCTCCTTTTGTTTCAAAAGTACTAATCGTACATGGATTATTTGGCTGATAGTGACATCCCTAAATATGTTTGAAAATGTCTTAGCACATCAGAAATAGAATTCAATTTGCTTTATTCAAGCACACAGAATAGCTTTTCATCTGCTATGATTATTGGCTCTCTGATTTAAAAGTGAACTCTTGGTGCTGCCGAAATTCTTAATAATAAACTTCAAGTATTTCTCTCCAAAACTGTTTCAATACCCTTAATAGTTCTTTTTAAAATAAGTATTTGAAGCTATTTATTTTATAGACAGCCTATGTAATGTTGATCAGCTGCTGGCCCAGTCGGCTGGGGATGTAGAATACACCAACTGCATCTCTGCAGAGGGTTAACTCCCTCAACGAGTGTCCTAGATATGGCACTAAACAATCTGATGATGAAGTTTCGGTGATGCTGGAGGTTTGGGGAATACGGAGTAGCTCTTTATTGTCAACGCTTCCAGGTCCATTCTTGTTCGGAGTGGTAGCACCTGATAAGGTCCTATCTATGTGTAAAAAAGAACTAAACTGTGTACTTATGCTTAACTGAATTGTTTAAAATAGAACTGTTTTGACATTTAAGTGTGTAAACAAAAACTATACTTATACAAAACTGAATGGTTTGATTAGCCTAATGAGTCGAGTGTTCACTTAATGGTGCGGGAGACCGGGGTTCAGTCCCAGGTAAAGATTAAAAAATGGTACTTGATGCTGCCTTGATTAACTCTCAGCATTATAAGGAAAGGATCAAGGGTAAAGTGGAGCAATCTAGGGAAAGGAGTAGTGCCCTCCCCCACCCCTTGGTGTAGTAGCTATTGAAAAGGGAGCCTTTGGGTCACCCTCGACTATAGTCGCCAACTTTACTTTTACTTACTTTATGTATTAGAATGGATTTAGCATTAAATAACCTACAATGGTTGATGTGCCATAAACCAAACTAAACTGACAAACTGATTAGCTGCTTTCTGAGTAGATGAAGCTATTACCTTAATAAGTTTTTTTATTAACATTTTTTTAAATAGCTGTATTAAACACAAAGATCTTAATAAAATTTCAGCGGTGCTTTCTGAAACATATGGGATGTGATTAGGAATTAATAGGTCAATTTATTTAATCGACTAAACTGAATTACTTTTTGAAAATAACTTTTTAGAAATACGAAATAATAATAAGCTCCTTATTGGCTAGAACTGAGTTACACTCTAAGCATTCAATTTACAAGTCCGGGCAAATCCTTGATATAGTACTTTTCCTTCTGCCCTCGATTTTATAGCTATTTTCTTCTATTCCCGCGTTCAAGTATCTTTCTTCTGTCTTGTGATTTTCTTTATTTTATCTTTTTCTTTATTTTATTCTGTTTGATATTTTATCAACCCCACCCTGTAGATACATTAGACATGTACCAGCTGTTACCAATACCGTTCACAGTATTAACTTGGAGAAATAGAAAACAGTGAATGAGAGAGAAATAGAGAGAAATGGCTTTTCTTCCAATCCATCGGCTCCATACGCATGCGCGTTCTTGTGTGCCTAAGACACAAATGGGGAAGACGGGAAAAATACGAGCCAGGTCGTATATTTCTCTGATTTGGTCGTTAAGACTCGCTTACTTGCCCGTCGTGGCGAAAAAGTCCCTATTCTATTTATTCAAGATCGATACTGTCTGCAGAAGAAGCCATATGCGGCGTTCATTTTTTTTAATTCCCTCACCCGAGTCCCTCCCTTGACACCCACTTATATTTCTTTTATTACACCAATTCGTGGGTTATCTCCCTTCCAGCCCAAACTTCTTTCTCTTTTCTTATTTCGCGTCTTCCTCTACTTCTCTCTTTGCAACTACTCTTGCCAGTCTTTCGACTAATATTATTATTGCTGTTTTATTTTATTCATCTTATTTTTCCCTTTTCTTTAATTTGATTCGCTGTTCTATCATCTCTTCGCACTATCAACACTGCCGCGCCAGAACGATCACGGCGGGAGTAGTTTCTTACTTTTCTCTCGTTCGACACAAATGGCCACTCCCTTTAGAAAGATTTGACGCATCCACTGGCCAGAAAGATGAAGAATTGAGCTGCTGCAACAGACGTGCAAATAATTTCACTTTTATCAAATATCCTCTGCAAGCGGATCACTTTTATTCTTTCTGTTTTTCTTTTTCTTTTTTGTTGCTTTCTAAATATCTATTTCTTTTAAAACCCTTTATTCTTTTTTTTCTTTTTAAATCGCATCTATCTTTTACTGCTATTTATTCTTTGTTTCTTCCTTCTATTTCACCTTCTTCCAAAATATTTCGTTTCTTTCTGCATATGTTTTTATTTTTGAATTTGTTTTCTTTCTTTCTTTCTTTCTTTCTTTCTTTCTTTCTTTCTTTTTCTTTCTTTCTTTTTCATTTACGCTATCATTCTTTTACTTTCTAGAACTTTTCTTTCTTTTTCCTTGTTTTTTCTTTCTTTTATATTGTTTGTTTGTTTCTCTTTTCTCTATCACTTTGTCTTTCCTTTTTTTTCTTCTTTACCAATATCTACTTGTTTATATTTTTTCTTTATATATTCTATAGTATTTTTTATTAATTCATTCCTCTTTTTCTTTATTTTTCTTAATAAAAAAGTAGCCTATCAATTTTCTTGTTTTTTTTTCTTCTTTTATTGCTTTTTTGTTTTCATTCATTTTTTTATTCTTTTATTCCTTCCTACTTTTCTTTTTCTCTATTTTTATCCTTTTTTTCCTCTTCGAATATCTATACTCTTATATAAGCTTGTTCTTCCTTTCTTTCTTTCATTCTTTATTTCTTCCCCCTCACCACATCTATTTGAATTCTCTTTTTGCTCAAAAGTAAAGATATCCATCCTTTATCGAAGATCAGATATTGACAGGGAAGACCCAGCCGACTGAGTGATGAAAAACAGCTTAGTTTCAATAGAACTGTTATTAAAACTATTACCATTCTCACAAGAAGTAATGGCTGGGAGAGGGCGCTGATATATCGGGACCTTAGATCGAAACGAAAATCATTACGAGTATCATGACAAGTCCCTTTTATTGCCAGAAAGCTGAAGGATTAGAAATTCATGTTGTGGCTCTGAGTGTTCAGTGTTGGAGGGTGCTGCAAAGTTATTAATTCATTTAGTATATTTCTATGTTGCTTTTCTACACTTAGTATAAAATGGGTGAAGCTGGGTGAAGCTGTTTGCGTTTCACTTCACTTGGTAAAGGCATGAATCCATTTGTACTATCCTAAATTATGGGTAAATAGTAGTACAGACTGGGTTCTCTAGTCAGGGTTAGGCCACCAGTCTAGGGGAAAGAATACTCTGCTTCAAATCAGCAGTAATCCGCTTAAAATCGTGTTTGGTTTGGTTTCTTTGTTTAATTGCATATAAACCTTTTTATGTTATTTAATGCTATAGCCAGCCTCCAGTAGAGGTACTATTTAACCCAAAGCTAGGAGGATAAAGAGGTTCATACCTTTCCCAAGGGTATTTGTCCGAAAGTGAACGTAATAGTGCAACTGGAATTTGAACTTGCAAACTACGATTCCGCAGTCAAGCGCTTTAACCATTACACCACAAGGACACCCCTTAAAAATTGGACACGTGCTACATCTTGCCTGGGGCAAAGAGTGTGGGTAAATAGATTCTTGATAGGAGGTAAATTCAATAAATAGGGTGAATTTTACAATAAAATGACTAATATCACGCAGGAAAAAATACTTTATTTTATTATATAATCTTCGTTCTCCAAAAACATATTGTCCCATCAAAATCAATCTTTTGTATTCCTTCTGCTTAGAAATCTTTGGACTTAGTTTTTAGCTATTTGCTCAAGACGCTGTTCACTTCATCACTACTTCAAAATTTTGTTGCACGCAGAAATTGTTTGAGACGGTGGGGAGCAAACAAGTTGAAATAAGAGGAAGCCAAATCTGGACTTAAAGCAGAATGCGGTACCTGTTCTCCACCAAACTGTCAGATGATTTCCATTGTTCTTGCTGTAGTCTTGAATTGTCTAGGTGAAAACCAATGACAACTCACCTTAGAAAGACAAGGTCGTCATGCCCAATTTTGTGTGATGTACCCCCAGAATTTTCCATTTGTTCATAAATGTCCTCTATTGTAATTCTTCTGTCAGCAAAAATGATCGAATTAACTGAACCAACCCTTTTATAGGTGGTCAGCATCGTAGGCTTGCCTAGCATGTCTTCTTTTTGAATACTTTTTCAAACATCCATAGACAATTTAGTCCATCCGTAAAACCTGCTTCTCCGTACAAATAACACATTCTTCTGTAAATTACATATGGTTTGCGCTTCTCTGCCACCAAAAATTTGATTCCAAGAGTTAGTTCAAACCAAGTACACTCTGTTTAATTTACTGCCATTTTGAATAACTTCAAAACAAATATTTTGACAAGATTAAAATAATTGTTACAATAAACCAATTCCAAAGAATATTGAATTATTTATATTTTTCTTTTAAAAAGATAAATCACCTTCTTTATCGAATGACTCTTGCGCATGTATATATATATATATATATATATGTGTGTGTGTTGTTACCAAGAGAGAAGTAGATGAAGACACGAAATAAGAAAAGAGAAAGAATTTTGGGCTGAATGGGAGATAACCCACGAATTGGTGTAATAAAAGAAATATAAGTGGGTGTTAAGGGAGGGACTCGGGTGAGGGAATTAAAAGAATAAACGCCGCATATGGCTTCTTCTGCAGATGATGTAGCACGTGTCCAATTTCTTAGGGGTGTTATGGTTATCATCGTAGGAAATGGACACGGCGACACGAGATCAAATCCTGGACAGGACTGATTGCATTTCACATAGCACTAATACCCTTGGGAAAGGTATGAATCCAATTATTCTCCCTCCAGCTACGGGTAAATAGTAGGGCAGTCTAGGTTCTTCAGCCTTGGTGAGGCAACTAGTCTAGGAGAAGGAAAACTCTGAATTCAAACCAGTTAAACTTAGCTTAAAAATTGACCTTGTGTCATATCCTGCCCGAGCGGAGGGATTCGTATATATATATATATTTATATATATATATATATATATATATATATATTATTAAAATTAATAGGTCCGCAAATGATTTCAAATTTGATATTTGTGTTTTTATTATTTCATATACTTGGGTTCTACATGTGTTTCGAATTTTACGTCTTTTTAGAAGATTTTTAATGGTTAAGTTCCTGTTGTCATTTCATTGTAAAGATTGATCTATTTTAACCTCAGGATTTGTGTCTGTGAATGTCTCATTGCAGTTAGTTGTCCCTGAAGACCTCTGGTCTAAGTAAATGTTCTTTGTATGTAAGAGTTTGTGTGTGTGTGTGTGTGTGTGTGTGTGTGTGTGCACGTGCATGTAAACATGTAAGTACACTCATGAATATATGCACTAAATATGTTTTTTTTGTTTTTGTTTTTTTGTTTTTTTGCTTAAAGAGACTCAAGTTTGTATGGTAGGATTTTAAAAAAAAGCAGAAATAGCAAAAATTATTAAAAACAAACGACAACCGAAAAACTAAAAAAACACTAAAATAATCTAAATTTGGCGAACTCAGTGTATGGAGTCCCAATTTGCAAAAATAAAAGATATCGTGTATGTAATTTTATCATAGAGGTAAAATTCTACTTCATTCGAAAACCCAAAAACATTTGAAATAAAAAGTAATTTAAGTGGTAGTAGAAAAAAATGTAGTCTCCTTAATCAAATGCACAAACTGCTAGGAAATGTATATTGGTTGTACTCAAGCACTGAACAAAAATCCTACTTACACACAAGTAACATTAGATAACCAGAAAATAGAAAACTGTATGGATCAAAATTCAAAATCAGAAAATGGAGTCCCTAAGGAAGTTCCATATAGTCTTCACCCTTGTTCTGGAAATTTCTTTGACGTCATTGATATCTGTTTTATCAACCCTTGTTTTTCCTTTGGTTAACATTGGTGATGTGCAGCATGATCAACTGCCGGTCCTTCATACAAACTTGCCCAGATTTATGAGTGGAGATTGTGGTTTCTTATGCGACTAACCGATGTTACAAATTTCAAAAATTTAGTATCATTAATTTCAAAACAACAATGTAAGTAGTAGTGCTTTATAAATATAAATATAATTTAATAATTATTTCTTTTAAAAATTACAATGCCTGAAGTTATAGTGAACGAAGATACCTTCATTAATTTTCAAATTGGATTGTAAATTTGATTATTCCCTTAGCTTATAATTCTTTAGTCTTTTATCTTTACGAAATATCATTCGTGTTTTGGGGCGTCGTGGCGTAAGAGTTAACGTTCTAGACTAGGATATCGTTGTAAGCGAGTTCGATCTCCAGTCGTGCTAATACGTTCAATTTCAGTCAAGAATATGTGGGAAAAAGTATGAACCTCTGGATCGCTCCCCAGCCATGAGTGAAATATCACTTCTACTATTATTTTACTAGGATAGCTTTGTCATTAGGTAACCCACCAAGTTTGATATGCCTTTAAAAAGGGTGTGCTATTTTTGCTGTGTTGCATTATTATACCATTATCTGATCATTTTACGAGGGTTAACCGAAAAGTTTAAAGGCACACCAATATACTCTTATGGAATGCGACCAAATGACGTTTATTTTTCAACATACGAGGATCATTAAATAAGTTTCCTGACTTTTTTCTTATGGGCACTTTTATTGATAGTACACACATGAAACTCTAGTCCCCTTCGAAGTAATCTCCTCCGGCTACAATGCACTTGTACCGTTCCAACAACTTCTTCAACGTCCCATGGAAGTTCTCTTGTGTGAGCGTATCAATGACCTTCGTCACGGCCTCTTTTATCTCCTCAATTCTCTCATAACGACAGCCTCTGGGCTTAGGAAATAACCAAAAGTCACAGGGAGCAAGGTCTGGACGATAGGGACGGTGAGGAACTGTCTTGATGCCCATCTTGGTCAAATAGTCTGTGACAAGAATGAAGTTGCATTGTCCGGCTGGAAATGCCACTGACTCGATTTGAAGAGTGCTGGCCCCTTTCGACGGAATCTCCTCCTGAACTCCCTTAAAACCTCAACATAGTAACCCTAACACTAACCCTTTGGCCAATCAACTGTGGTGTATTGACTTCCTTACTCCTCCCACACCTCTCATCATCCCTCACAGACTCCCCGGCTTTCTTGAATCTCTTATGCCACTCAAAGACTGATGCTTGATTCATGCAAGATGGTCGAAAAGCAGTCTGAAGCATTCCATACGTTTCTGTGGCATTTTTTCCATGTTTAAAACAGAATTTTATTGCATATCGTTCTTCTAAAGTGTCAGATTGCATTTTTGAAATTCACCAGCTGTGACAATCAGGCTTTAGTAGGGTGCATTCCAAATCCTGCCGTAGCTGTTCATTAGAACCTGAAATCATAAAAATTAGTCAGCCATCTCATAAGATATATAGCAATAACATACTGAATCTTTAAGAGTCTACGACAATTTTAAATGGTTGTACAAAAAAGTCTAGAAACTTATTGAATGGACCCCGTAGCTTTTCTTGTGGTCCAAACACTTCCTCCATTGTTGCCAAGTTTGAATCCAATTAGTAAAAAAGTCATGCCAACAGCTGATATGACGTCATCATATGAACTTTTCAACCCACACTCTTGATATATATTTTGCCGATATCTTTTAATATCTAAAAACAATTGACTGAATATAGAATCAGATAAAATTTAGCCGACTGTGCTTATGTTAAATTTTAGTTTTTTTTTTTCATTTCTATCGACATACCCCATTAATCAGAGATAGTCTGTTTTGTATGTAGTCAATATTTGATAAATAACCGAGATTGGCTCTGTTGTCAATATTTTAATGTGTATTCATTCTAAGAACATGATGGATATGATTGACTTTCCCTGATTCTTCAGTGACGTACATAAATGCAAAATAAGTAAATGAATAAATAGTATCAGAGGAAATAAAGAGTAGACTGAAGCAATAGCTAGTATTACAAACCTCAGATAAAGTGTAAGAAAAAAAAATAAAAAAAAAATAAACGGAAAGATAATCAATCAATTGTGACGACTGAAAAAGAAGTGTCCGATCAAGCAATCTGGACACAGATTCAGGATGTTTGCAATTTATTAGATCTTCAGCATTTTATTATGAATCGACTAACTCTGACTTTATTGATTAGAAGGGGACACTTAAGATTCCAGCTGATACAGAAGAAGAAGAAGAAGAAGAAGAAGAAGAAGAAGAAGAAGAAGAACTATTAAATTTTAATCTGTCTACATCTAAAGCCGAATTAGCAGACCAAATGTTTCTGTTTGCTTTCCTAATTGATTTCTCTGTACATTTTACTTTATCAGCTCTTTCTAATTATATTCATTAACTCCTATACCTTTTATTTCATTTGATTCGATTTAATTTTTAGTTTTAAAGTATATATTACTATAAATAGATACGTAAAGTTTCATGCATAATTTTATGGGGATAATGTGAACAAATGGTTATTACCGAAATTCTTCCAAGTATGAACCGTATCAGTACTATTGTGTGGCTGTACCACATAGAATCTGACAGAACGTTTAAAGAAAAAGCCAGATAGGGACTATACAAGAATCCGAAGTGATTTTTTGTACAAATCCTTGAAGCAATAGTTGTACGGCAACTTACCTCCTATCACACAAATCATCCAAGTAAAGAGGAACCCATTAGCGACCTTTTCCAGTGGGCTCCTTCACACAGACCAGTTTTAGCAAACCAGCAAAAACTTTCACTCACCAGCACCGGATGCCGTCTAGATGACCTCCATAGAGAGATGGCTGATAAGGACGAACGACGAAAGTGAGTCTAAGGAATCCATGCTGTCAGCACACCTTGAAGATGATAGTTTGTTTAGCTTTCTTTGTTTAATGGCATATGAGACTTTGTGGGTTATTAAATGCCAAAACCATCTTTGCTGAAGAACAATTTTAGTACTATTTAACTCATTGCTGGGGATGAATAAAGGGGGTTCATTTCTTTTCCAAGGGTATTAGTCCAAAAGTGAACGTAATAGCGCAACTGGAGGTCGAAATCGCTTACTACGATGTCACAGTCAAGACCATAAGTCCCTATACCACGGGGACTTCCTTGCCCAGAGGAGTAAGACCCCCCAACGAGTGTCCTGGATATGACACTAAACAATCTGATAGAGAGCTTTCAATAATACTGGAGTTTTGGGGAATGCGGAGTACGCGTTCATTGCCATCACTCCCAGGTCCACTCTAGTCCAGCGTGGTAGCACCTATAGGTCAAATAGAAATAAACTGCGTACTTATGCTAAACTGAATTGCTTACATTAGAACAGTTTTGACATTTAAACTACGTACTTATGCTAAACTTTTGTTTTTTAATGTAACTGTTTTTATATGATAAACTGATTTGTTTGAAATGGATCTGTTTTTGACATTGAAACTGTTCTTCCGCTAAACTGGATTGTTTGAAATAGAAATGTTTGACTAAGCTGAATATCTTGAAATAGAAATGTTTTTGACAATTAAACTGTGTACTTATACCAAATTGAATTGTTTGAAATAGAACTTTTCATTTGTATAAAAAATAGATTTGTCATTAAATAACCTACAAAGGTTGATATGCCTAAAATCCAAACAAACAAGCAAGCAAGCAAACAAACAAATGGTGACTCTCCCCCCTCTCCCCCCCTCTCTCTCTTGTTGAGTTTCAGTTGGTTAAATGTTCATTACTTTAAAGTATTTTTCCAAGTTGACTTGATCCTTTATTTTATTATTATTCATTATCATCTTGTTTGATGGAGAATATTACGATTTTATATATTATTAATTTGTAATACTTCAAAGCTCCTTTTAATTATCTAGAAATTTCATGAACATCCGTTACAGTATATTGCGAATTTTTTTACGACTGCAAGTCGTATTTCCCGTAAATAACACTTGGTGCGATGTCATACTTCAGCGCTTTAACCTCTACGTCATGGGGGCTCCTCACATTTTGTAAATAAAATAGAATTTGAAAGAAAGTCATAATAGACAATGAAATTTATTTATGAAAATCCCAATTTGTGTTTCATTGTTGTTGGTTGCATGTTTACTGGAAAATATATTAATAAGGAAAATAATATTCTACAAAGTGTCCCCTCAAAAGTACATTCATTGCTTCAACAGACAATAAAATGAATTAGTTAAATTACGAAAACATTAAAAACACGTCTCGCTGTGAAACCTTTATTCATGTTTAACTTTTTGTGTTAATTATAGAATTTATAAATTACATTTGGTAAACCAAAAAGATTACTTACGTTTAACCGAATAATTAACACACTTTTAAAGAATAACTTATATTTGAAAATTCTATCAATTAAATTTCAATATCTAAATTTGATTTTTGTGTTAAAAATGTTTTAAATGCATCACAGCTTGCTTCGTATCTATTCTTTTTGTTTTATTGATACAAATGTTTCCGTCATTATCACCATCATAATCATCATAATCATGATCAAGAGCGTTGATAACACGGATTCCTTGACTTGCTCTCGCCATACATCCCAATTAGCTATCGTACTTTCTGGGTCTTTTATGTGTAAGATTCCATAAGAAAACGTCGCTTATGAGTTCGTCTTTACTTCTCCAGTTGGACCCAGTATGTCTTGCTCGCCTTTTTTGTGTGGTTTGCGAGATGGGAGGTAAGTGACCATACAAGCACTGTTTTGTTGGGTGCTACTTCCAGGATTTGTTCAAACAAGCATGCAGCATTCTAGGTACTGAAAAATAAGACACTTATGGAGTCCACTAACTTAAGCTTAGTTAATATCAAAATAGCCACGTTAATGAATAGCATATTTTTTCTTCAAATAGCAGTAGTTTTTCTTGTGAAATTTCGTCTCAATTTTTCTCCCTTGTCTCTGTTATCGAAAAAACTTGAAAGTCTTTTCTCAGCCAAGTCGGTTGAGGCTGTAGAATACACCAACTGAATCTCTACAAAGGGGTAAGGCCTCCCAACGGGTGTCCAATTTATGACATTAAACATTTTGAGGGTGAGGCTCCAGTAATACTGAAGCTTTTGGGAATGCGGAGTACCCTTCATTTCCACCACTCTCAGGTCTACTCCGACTCGGAGTAGTAGCATCTCTCAGGGTCCTATCTAAGGGTCAAATAGAACTGTTTAGCATTTAAATTAGGTGTAAAATAATGACATGCTACATTCAATTGTTTGAAATAGACTTGTTTGATCATTTAACTGTGTGTAAGCAAATGACTGATGTTTGATTGAATTGTTAGTGATACATAACAATAATTAGCACCATTTAACAGTGTGCAAACAAATGAGAAATTTTTAACAGAATCATTTGTGTTAAAATGCAATACTTGTAACTACTTCACTGTATGCAAATAAATGATTGATATTGAATAGAATTATAAGTATTAGATAGCTATAATTGAAAACATTTAACTGTATATAAATAATAGCAATACTAGTATGTAAACAAGTTAGTTTGTCGGTAATTTCATTTTTAATGGGTTAGAACTAATATACATATATATATATACATATATATATATATATATATATATATATATATATATATATATATATATATAAAATTAACTTAAATCGAGAGTCGGAAATCTTCTACTAAAGTTTCAACTTGGAGTTGGAGTTAGGCTTCCTGATGATCCGATAAGGTGAAACTTTAGTAGAAGATTTCCGACTCGCGATTTAAGTTAATTTTATAATTGGCTCCACTTGTGTTGAGCACTCTTGTAATTGTAGCATTGCAGGATTCGCGGAAGGTTTTAGTTTTCTTTTGACAAACTGACTGCGTATCCCTTGATTTTTTTCAAGGGGTAGGACGAGGTTGGCCTTTTTTTTCTTTTTGACTTATAATTTTTTCTTTTTCCCCCGGGCGGTGATTCGAGATACTTTTATCTCTTGTTCCTGGCGGAGTTTTTTTCTTTTTTTTCTGGTACCGTGAATGCTGGTAGATATTAGATTAGTAAATATATATATATATATATATATATATATATATATATATACTTACTAATTTACTATCTACCAGCATTCACGGTAACAAAGAAAAAGAAAAAAAACCTGCCAGAATTCAGGGATAACGAATCTCGAATCACTGCCTGGGGAAAAAAGAAAAAGATTATCGGGAGAAAAAAAAGAAAAGGCCAACTTCGTCACACCAGTCGAAAAAAATCAAGAGATATGCAATCAGTTGGTCCAAAGAACAAAAACCCACCGCAAAATGCTGCAATGCTACAATTACAAAAAGTGCTCAATACTAAATAGAGCCAATTACAAAAATTAAATCGCGCGTTGGACTATCCTACTACAGTTTCGCCTAAAACGGCTCTTCAGGGTGCCTTGCACCGACTATATATGGATTAGTCGGTGCTAGGTATCCTGATAAACTAAGCTCTTTGGAAAGTTTTCGAATGCTGGTATAGGATTTTCTTCTAACATGTGTTTTAAAGTATAGTAAAAGACAATATAGGGTTTTCCACTTTTAGAATTTATTTCAAGGGACAAGTCACTGCTTAGATTTTGATCGCTTCTGGAAACCGAACAACACCGAGTACATCAGCAAATAAAAAATAACAATGCCATTGAAAAAGGTAAACGAAAATGATTAAAATTATTTTGAGGTGTACAGTCCGTTTTTTTTTTTTTTTGTCTCATTTTCTTTCACTTTCCAAAATCTAAGAACATTCTAAGCGGCTTTGAGATACATTTTTAAATAATGCCTGAAAATTATCAGAAGCTAAGTATATATATCTGAATCAAAAGATACTGCAGAACATTGCAGATAAGGATAAGGATATTTAGGCATAATGGCGAGAGAGTTAACCAATGGTCCGGAACAAGGGGGTTCAATATCAGGTCGAGTTTTACCAAAGACTCAAAAAATGGTAGTTGATGCCCCCTAGCTTAAAACTTAGCATTATAAGTTACAGATCAAGGGTCAGTGGAGCAAAACAGAGAAAGGAGATGAGAAACTCTTAATTAAAACCAGCTTTACTCCTCATAAAAACGACATTTAGTCACACCGTGCAATGACGTTGGCAAAATACACGCCCACATATATATATATATATATATATATATGAATACGTCCACTAAAAGATTTATATCTTTTAAGAATTATTTATTTCGTTCTTATATACGTGTTTCCAGCTTGTTGCTTTCGTCAGAGAACATTTAGCAATTTACTAGACTTTTTGCTTGGATCTGGCACAAGGCCATGACTAACAAACCTACATGAGTGAGTTCGAATCTCACTGGGTACCGCATTCATATAGCCTAAATGCTCTCTGACGAAAACAACAAGCTGGAAACATACACATATGTAAGAACGAAATAAATAATTTTTTTAAAAATATAAAATTGTGGACCTATTCATTTTCAAATGTTTACTTTTTTCTCTCTTTGGGCCAACAAAAAAAGAAAAAAGTTTACATGTATATATATTCACAGCTATGGATAAAATTGAAGGTCTTGTTAGAGCAACTGGTTTAAGAAGAGGAAAACCTCTGATTATAAACCTGAGGAATGTTGCTTGATAGAATCTGTTGTACATTAGTGCACTATGTTCCTTTTATCAGCTAATCCAAAAACGTGTGACTGGTTCCACAAAGTCCTTCCCCACTATAGTCAAATCACCTGTGTAGGTAGTCCATCCATATCTTTAACTGAACTCTGGACTCTCATGTGTCGAGATCGATGAGAGAGGCATTGGACAAAATAAGGAAACATTTGAAAATTTAAATAAATTTATTTTAATATGATTTTCTGATTGCAGCTCATCCATGAAATCCGGCTTTGTGCAGCTCACTTTTGAGGAAACTGGCTTCTCGAGATTGTCATTAAGCTCTGCTGTAATTTTCGGAGCTGTATTCTTGTGATCCTTTCTAACAACGGTTCCTATCAGACAGCTTTCGCTTTCTTTCAGGGTTTGGCTTCAGTGAGGAGGTTTTTCTTTTTTTCTCAAATGCTGTAATTACTTTCAAGACAGTTCTCCTTGCTACACTTAATAATTCAGCGTTTTTTGTTTCACTAGCACCTACCATGCGAGCACCATAAGTTTGATCTCTTTTAAAGTCTGATAGATCTGCCATTTTAATAATTAATTTCTTCTAATGCGATCTGTAAAAAACAATTTCAGTAAAATTACTCGAGAAAAATTAATAATAAATTAAAAGCATATAAATAACAAACATTTGATGGTTTTATAGAAGTTTCAAAATTATGAAAGTAAAATTCTAGGTGTTTCCATTATTTTGTCCAACCCCTGTAGATATTAGGATAATGATACGTATAACGATATATGATAGACGTGTGGAAATAAGTATATGACACAGGATTTGTGTGTAAATATCAGTAAAATAAGAATTTTTCATACACCTTAACATTTTTTCTTAAGTACATTTTTGGCTGGTAAAAATTTTCTGCATTCAGAACGCTACTATTGTGAAAAAAGTACTATGATCACCAACTATAATTATTTTTCTAAAAGATGCGCGAATTTGTAAAATTTACGATAACCAGATGATCTCTTTATGATATATTCAGTTGATGCATATTTTAACATTTCTAAGAAACCATTTTGTATGCATAAGTGCTAGAAGAAAACTTGGTAATATTTGATGTTTATCTCCTTTTTGCCTCGTCTTAGCATGTCACCGGAACGCCTTGTTTTTTAGAATTACAGTGGCTTAATAGTCATTCATTCCTTATCGACAGACAAGTCAGTCCTTTTCGGCGGATATTGAAGGCCATGTGTTATCCACATAATTAAATAGTTTTATAGGAGCAGCCGATAACATCAAAAGATGCAAGAAATTCTGATCTGCTTCTGGAAGGAACCCGCCTTGTTTGGTCTTTTGGTCGACTAATGCGACAAGTGGTGAACCCTAATAAATCAATTACTCAAAGCAGATTTGATCTTTGTTCAAAAATGGCCGCCAATCGGCGGGCGCTCTTTTGACCACAACCTTTTGACGGAGAATGAACTAACCCCAACTGCCAAGAGAATGTGAGAATATTATTCATTTCCACTTAATAATTTCCAAAGGCTACGAAATCGAGATCATTCATTCATTGATTAAATCCTTTCTTTCCATCATTTCTTTCTTCTTCATGGGAAAAGTTTCTTTGTTTTTAAGTATTACATTCTTTTCACCGCTTTCATATCTTTCTTTTTTCTTTGATTGTTCACTCTTTTCTGTCTTGATATTTTCCTTTATTTTTAATTTGATTGATTACTATTTTCTTTCTTTCTTTCTTTCTTTCTTTCTTTCTTTCTTTCTTTCAATTACCTGCTATTCATTTATTTTGATAACTTATTGCTTTCTTTCATTTTTTTTATGACGTATTTGTTTTGATTTTTGCTTTCTTTTTTTAGAAATATTTTCTTTTGAATGTTTGCTTCTTTCTTTCTTTCTTTCTTTGATCCCTCTTTTTTGCCTCTATTTTTTCTCTTTCTTGCTTTTCTTTTGTGAAACATCTTCGATTCCTAGTTTTTATTACCTTCATTTGATCATTCATTCTCTATTGCAAATATTTTCTATGGCTTAACTTGTTCTTCCCCTTGAAACTTATACGTACACCTCCGTTTTCAATCTTTTCTTTCTTTTTGATACACTTTTTTCTTCCTCCTTCTTTGTTTCTTTTCTTTCTTGCATCAGGTTTACATCAACTTTTGATTCGCTACTGTGGAGTGCAAGCCTCAGCTAATCTGCCTGCTGTTATTTATGGCCAAATGATCAAGCGGATTTGAAGTATTCGGTGATTGGCAAGAAAGAAAAAGTACAGTTGATCAAACAGTAATCGGTGTGATCTCTCTAATGCTATAACAGTGTCCATCAAATATTTCTGATTCAAACCGCACAATTGGTTTTTCTTCATAATTGTGATAATTTATGTTTACTGTCATTATTATTGCTGCTATTACTGTTTCTGATTATTATAATTAATAATGATGCAGTGGACATTGGCCTAGCGGTTAGAGTGTTCGCCAATGGCCCGGGAGACCTGGGTTCAATCCCAGGTCAAGTCATACCAAAGACTCAAAAAATGGTACTTGATGCCTCTTTGCTTAACACTCAGCATTATAAGGTACAGATCAAGGGTAAAGTAGAGCAATCCAGGGAAGGAGTAGCGCCCTCCCCTACACTTTGGTGTAGTAGCTATTGAAAAGGGAGCCTTCGGGTTACCCTCGACTATGGTCGCCAACTTTACTTTACTTATTTTTCTCATAATGTTATGCATGCTACACTTTTTCTAAATCCTTGCACTTACATTTTTATATTCCTTTCATTTCGATATCAGTTTTTATTCTTGTTCTGAATTTTCTCATTCTTTCCAAAATTAATCTTTGTTCTTCTCAGTATTTGTAGTTTTATTTATACCCCTTAATATTTTTATACTTGCCAAAACCTCGTTCTTTCCAAAATTAATCTTTGTTCTTCTCAGTATTTGTAGTTTTATTTATACCCCTTAATATTTTTATACTTGCCAAAACCTCGTTTTGGCTTAATAGACTCGCATAAGTATAACTATGGAGTAATGAATTCTGTCCTCACTAGGTTCTGCTTAATCGTGGCCTAGTATCAAATCTAAGGTTTCTTTAGCTTATTTGTTTTAGAAATCGTTGGAGTGGTGCAATGGTTAGCGAATTTGTGTAGCAGATTATTATTAGTGAGTTTTTCTCATTTGATGATCTATACTACAGGCCTTGTTCCACACAAAGTCCAGTATATTGCTTCTTTTGCAACTTGATTCGTTCTCCATTGTCTCCTTTCTTTATGTTCTTTTATTTCCCTCTTTTGTTTTTTCTTTTTTCTCCATGGATTTATTTTTCCTTTGCTAGAGTACTCGGGATTGTCCGGGAAAATAAATCCAAATTTAGTAGTTATTAAGTAATATCAATTATTATATTAATTATTATAAAGAGTATCATAAGAAGCTAGAACTAAATTTACCCAGGGTGTCCTCGTGGTGTAATGGTTAAAGCTGCGGAATCGTAGTACGCGAGTTCGTACTCCAGTCGCGCTATTACGTTCACTTTCGGGCAAATACCCTTGGGAAAGGTATGAACCCCCTTATCCTCCCAGCTATGGGTTAAATAGTACCAGTACTGTTCTTCTAGGAGAATGGCTTTGGCATTAAATAAACCTGCAAAGGTTGATATGCCATTAAGCAAAGAAACCAAACCTAAATTTACCCATCCCAACTTATGTCAGATCGAGAAAATCTAAAAAAAATAATTACACAGTAAATTCATTACCTCTTTGTTGTAATTTACTAACCTTTATGAACTGTATGAGCGGAGCATCTAATGAGACTCGAACTCACTCGTGAAGGTTTGCAAGTCTAGCTTACTAACCATTGGTTAGGCGCTCATTATCTCTTTCTGTACGGCTATGAATAGATATTTTGGCCTTTAATTTACCCATGGAGACCTTGTTGGTCATTGTCATCGATTCCATATTCATCCTCGAATCCACTTACCGTTATTGACTAATTTTCTCTCTTCGAGGTTCATCCGTTTGGTTGCTCATAAGACACATGAAACAGAGAAATCGCTGGCTTTATTACTATAGATTATATACGTTGTTTTTTCATCATTTTCTTCTTTCTGCATTTTCATTCGTAATTCTTCTATTTTTAAAATTATTATTTACTCCTTGAGAGTTTTTCACATCAGCGTTAGCTGATGGTCCTTCATTGCAATTTGAGTGACAGCACGTTTCCTCTAATCTACAGGACTCTTCTCAGTATTCTGGCCGATCTCAGTAATGCAGTAGTTTGAATAGTCTCCACTAGTCCTCTTTTTTTCCAAGTCCGCCAGTCCCTTTATTAATACTTTGGTTACTGTACCAAGAGCACCAATTACAATTGGTATAAACGTCACTTTCATGTTTCACAGTTTTTTGTCATTATTATTTTTTGTCATTATTATTATTATTATTATTATTTATGTTCTTCCATTTTATTTTCATTACTTTTTCTCTCAGTGTTATTCCCTTCCTTTTTTGTCTTCAACTTTTTTTGTTGATGATTATTCCTTTTACTTCTACGTCCTTCTTTCACAGTTTTTCTCTTTTCATAAGTTAATAAGACTAATAATGATTTCAGTGTGATTTCTTTCTTACCATAACCCCTTGCTGAAAACTAAGTGAATCTTTATAATCTTTTAAGTTCACTGCTAAATAAAATCCATCCAAACAATAGCATTTTACTAAAGTCCCGCCACTCTATATATAAAGCTTTTGAGTCTTTTGTTCGTCTGTTTTTCAGATACAATTCTTACACAAAATTGTGCCATCAAAATAGTCGCTGCAACCTGCCTTAAGCACGTTTCTCAGTAGCCTATCATATCAATTGATGAATATTGCGAGCGATTTTTTTCGTAATCGAGTTAGCTAATTACCATATTTTTCTTCAAAAATTACTTATTAAAAAATGAAAAAATTAAAAGATAAGACTGAAAAAGAATAATTATGCTTGGTTATTTATTTTCAATATCAACTTTTATTGAATTTGTTTTCTTATTTAAGGTTTGTCTTAGTTTCTTTGTTAAATGATATATCAAACACCGTGGGTTATTTAATACCAAATACATCCGAGTAGAAGAACTGTAATGGTACAATTTAACCCATAGCCGGCGAGGATAAGGGGGTTTATAAACTTCCTCACTAATATTAGACGAAAAGTTAATGTAATAGCGTGACTGGAGTTTGAACTCATTTACTGCTTTGTTACTATTCTGTACGTTAGCCACTTCGCAACAAACACTCTCCATCTTTTCATTTTTTAAATAAGTGATTGTTGTTTTTTAGTAGCTTTTATAACTATTCTCGACCGTGGTAATATTCTCATAAATACTGACCATCTTACAAACCGGCATGGTTAAACACACTCAGCTGATCGACTAATTCATTTATTTAAAAAAGTGAGCTACTTAGTTCTCATTACCGCAAAGTTGCAGTCGTTGTATTCTGCAGCCCAAGCCAACTAGACCATACAATCATGTAAGATGCAGGATGTTATATTTGGAGGACTAGCGCCTTTCTAAGTCATCCCAAACCTATAACTGTCTATTTCGAACACCAGTGTAATATTTGCATAAATGTTTTCTTTATTAAAAATGTACGCCTTATATACCGGGCATATAGAAGGTTTTTAAATTCCAAATAAGATCTTATAGTAATTATTTTCGGGGAAGGTTGTTAGTGGCTAACGTGCTGAATAGAGACATTGTAGAAAGCGAGTTCGAATTCTAGCTTCTCTATTATGTTCATTTTCGGCTTAATACTCTTTGGAAAGGTATGAACCATCTTAAATCCACCAGCTATGGGTTAAAGGACCAATATTGTCCTTCTAAAAGGAGAGCTATGCTATTATTGATATGCTGTTAAAAAAAATCCACCAAAAACAAAACAACAAAACATAAACTGAAAAAAATATTTTCTTGTTAAAGTTTAATTTTCCGAAATTAGGACTAAAATTTTGATATGAAACAAAAAGATTTTACATAGCTCTATGTTCATAAAATCTATATAGATTTTTTGGGACGCCCTATGTGTCTGTGTGCGCGTGCATGTATGTTTATACGTGCATGCGTGTGGGTGTGCGTGTGCGTGTGGTTATATGATAGATAGCTGGATCGATAGAATGGGTGTGCGCGAGCGTGCGAGTGTACACATACCATTAAAATTGCGTTAAACGACTTATCTCCAATACCCGCGTCATATTAATTTACTCCTAAATGCGCAACCGAGACGCATGCGCACTCTCCCTGCAAGCTCTACATTTCTCCTTGCTGGGATCCAATATAATAATATAAAAGAGTTTCTATCGATATCCTCTTTCCATCGCGCTCATCTTAATCGGCGCACATATCAATTAAAACAGGACACAGCTGCGGAACTTAATTTATTGCTTTCCAAGCTGTTACTTAAATGAGTCATTATAAAGTTAGTTTATTTGTTTCTTAAAACCGTGAAGGTTCTTTTATGTTTATTCTCTTAAACCGTGCATAATGAGATTGTTATTACACTTAGAAAGGGACTGATTAGTCCTCATCTATGTAAACAGGGGCTGTAGTTGATAATAATAATAATAATAATAATATTAATTATTATTATTATTATTATTATTATTATTATTATTAAAGACAGAGAGAAAAAATTGCTAAATAATAAATATGACCATTCCATCAGACAGGAATTTGTCTGTAAAAGAATGAGAAAAGTTCCCGAAGTACAAAGTCAAATTAAAATCGCAAAAGGTATAGCGATATCTCTAATTATGGTAGCCCTTAAGGGATACAAAAGAAAGCTGTCGATAGATAATCCGGTAGAATACGAGGAAACCGAAACATTTAAGGAATAAAGTGAATTTTTCCCACAAACGCAGCTCATATTCTTCGTAAACTCTTCTCATATAAATTCCATTTTGTCGGTATGGATCAAATGGGAAAATTTAAAGAAATTAATCAAATTGACCTTCATTGACAAGAAATAAATTAGTGGGAGGAGTCCCTGTAGCGTAGTGGATAATGCACTGCACAGTAACGTCATTGTAAACGTAATAAGAAATTAATTACCTGTAAATATATGTATAACAATTATTTGACTGTTTCTGCTGAGACAAAACAGCGTTACTTGCCCTTGGTTTCTGGTAGAAAGAAGTTTTGTAATAGACAAAATCAGATTTTCTTCTTCTTCTTCTTCTTCTTCTTCTTCTTCTTCTTCTTCTTCTTCTTCTTCTTCTTCTTCTTCTTCTTCTTCTTCTTCTTCTTCTTCGTATTATCATTATTATTATTATTATTATTATTATTATTATTATTATTATTATTCATTAGAGTTTTTCACATCAGTGTTAGCTGATAGTCTTTCACTGGAGATTGAGTGACAGCAAGTCTCCTCAAGTCTCCAGGACTCTTCTCGGTATTCTGGCCGCTCTCAATAATGCTGTCGTTTGGATGGTCTCCACTTGTCCGCCAACTTCCAAGTCCTCCAATCCCTTTAATAATCCTTTACTTAATAATCCTTTACTTACTGTACTAAAAGCAATAATCACAGTTGGAATAATTGTCGTCTTCATGTTCCATAGTTTTTTTTCAATTCCCTGACAAAGTCGAAGTACTTATCCTTCTTTTCACATCATTATTATTATTATTATTATTATTATTATTATTATTATTATTATTTCACTCCTTGGTAATTTTTCACTCCAAAATTAGCTGGTTATATTTCCCTGGAGTCTGAGTGACAGCAAGTCTCCTCAGGTATTCAGGTGTCTTCTCCGTATTCTAACCGATCTCAACAACGCTGACGTCTGAAGGGTTTCGATTTTCTCACTGATTTCCAATTCATCCAGTTTCATTTACTACGCCCTTGGGATCCGTTCTTAGCATACCATCAACAATTATTATTTCTTTGACCCTCATGTTCCACAGGGTTTTTTTTTTCAGTTCTCCCGCAAGGTCCAAGTATCAGCCTATATTTCCGCTTCCTTTCATTTTCACTCTGTGGTCCGCCGGAACTGCTAAATCTACAAGATGGGAAATTCTTTCTTTCTTTCTTTTTTTTTTTTGTTATTACCCCTAGGTCTAGTCTTCTGGCTGAAATTGATTATACCTCTTTGGATTTAAACTTCAGCAAGCGTTTGTCTAATTACTGTTAATTTCTCTTTCCAGTTTTTCTTGGTATTCGTGATGAAGTTTATGACTTTATCGGATACCTTTTAATTTTCAGACTTCTATTATTCCAGTTTGCGGGACCATAGCATAGACCTTTTTGTAAACAATCCGTGTCATGGAAAAAAATTCCGCCTTTGATATTTTCATTCCAGAGTATCCTTGTGTGTTTTTTCCTCATTTGCACTTTTGCTTGTTGTCTCAGTTGCTTTATCAGTCTTTCTAGCCTAATTCCACATCCTGAATTTGTATTTTTGTTCTGGTTTCTCAGGAAAAAACCAATCACTCGCTCAGTTCTATGACTTTGTCCATTGGGATATGTTTTAATAATTTTTTTACCTTTCCGGTCTTTACTTTGTCTTGATTTCCGAGGAATGGAAATGTAGTCTTCTTTTCATTCATATTTTTTTTAATAAACTCTACATTTTTTCTCTTCTTGTTTTAACACTGATGTTATTGAGCTCGGATTTATGGTTTTGGTTTTCAGTATTTTGTGTTTCAATTTGTGTAGGGCGCTGTTCTTGAGCGTTTTCTTCTCGACTTATCTGTTCGTACATTTCTAGTATCTCACTGTCAGAAAACCGCTCTTTTTATCATGGTCAGCAATCATTTATATTATTGTATTAAATTTAGCAGACTGAGCCCAAATTTCGATCATCCGTTTTCAATAAACTCTTTGTGTAGTGTTGGTCTAGAAATAACAGTGAAATAACATTTTTATTGCCTTTTCTAGTCCATTTTTCGTTGGTTTACCTCAGTTGAATTATTGATTTGACCTCGTTTATGTACCTAAAATTAGAACAGCCAACATTCGCAGTATGCCATTGGGTCCCCATGTTGGCTTTCAAAGGAGCCTCTGTTGTTCATGAGTCTCAGATTTGTTATTTAATCTCTATGTTTATTTGTATTTGACATTTTTCATGGGTTGTATAATGTAGCTATACCAAACACAAAAGTTGATTATTATCTATGCTTCTATTACAAATGTGATCTAATATTCTTCTAAGAAAGACTAGTCATCAGTTGGCAACACAAACATAAAAAATGAGAAATAAAAACATAATAATTAAAAAGGCCTTAAATCCCAGAAAGAACTTTGACAGACTATATGTACTAAGAAAAAAAGAAGGAAGAGGACTCGCCTGCATTAAAGATAGTGTTGATGCCTCGATACGTCGATTCGAAAAGCACATAAAAAGCGCAAAGAAAAAGTAATTAAAGCGACCAGAAACAACAAAAACAGTACAAGGATCAACAGAACAACAATAATTAGAAAACAGAAATGGGCAGAAAAAGAAGTTGAGAGATATTTCCAGCGACAAACTGACGAAATCTCATGCGAGAAGACTTGGACATGACTAAGAAAGGGAAAATTTAAGAGAGAAACTGAATCTCTTCTGATTGCAGCTCAAAACAACACGATAAGGGCCAACTATGTTAAAGCGGAAATAGATAAAACAACACAATAAATTTTTACAAAAAAATTGTCATGGGTGTACTTATTTATGAGCGTTACACTTTGGCAGAAGCAGCAGCCTTTATTCCCTCACTACAGGACACGAGAGGTTCTTAACTCCTTCCATGGTGACTGTTATGATGATAATCTCTGTCATGGCTTAAGAAGAAGCCCCTTTATCTCATTTACCCATTTTCCTTCTGGTTATCTGCGTTTGTTATTCATTGCGCACCATTCAACCAATATTGTGCACCATCTGTTATCCTACCTTCTTATGTGTATTGATTATTTCAATTTTTCTCTTGTAATCACTTCATTTATATTTCTGATGAAGATCTATCTCAGATAAATGGAGACATCTTTTTATCTCTTCTTCTCATCGATCTGTCCATCAATCTTTGTGCAATTCTTGTTTTGTTTTCTTGCAATATTGTTAATTTCCATATTTTACACGTGTACATCAACGCCACCATTATATATTTCGGGACTGCTGCATATTCATTTTTGACGTCACAGAGTTTCAATTCTGTAGAATTTGGTAATAAACAATACATAATAACACCTGTTCTGGCTTGGTTTCGTTCCTGTGTATGATGGCATATCACCTTAGATGCCATACTTCTAAAAGAAGAGCAGTGGAATTATTTAATCCATAGCGTGCAGACCTAACCGATAAAATGAAATGCAGTTTCTTCCAGGCAGCGGTCACATTGATACTGCTATATGGCTGCACTACATGGACGCTAACAAAACGGTTGGAGAAGCTAGATGGCAATTACACAAGAATGCTGCGTGCAATCCTGAACATGTCCTGGCAGCAACACCCCACAAGACACCAACTGTACGGCCACCTGCCCCCTATCACGAAAACTATTCAAGTTAGACGAACCAGACATGCAGGACACTGCTGGAGAAGCAGAGATGAACTCATAAGAGATGTACTCTTATGGATCCCCACACATGGCCGCGCAAAAGCAGGACGACCAGCACGAACGTACATTCAGCAGCTATGTGAGGATACGGGATGTTGTCCTGAAGACCTACCTAGGGCGATGAACGATAGGGAGGAGTGGCGAGAGAGGGTCAGGGATATCCGTGCTACTAGCGCGATATGATGATGATGATGATGATTAGTCCGAAAGTGAATGTAATACTGTAAGCTACAGAGAAAGTTGCTCGGGTGCGTGGGGAGGAAACATCTGCTTTAGTTATACATTCAACATAGAACATAGATCTGAAACAACAGACAACAGCTTTATATATATATATATATATATATATATATATATATATATATATATATATAATTTGCGCTACTTGAAACGCCATCACACCATATTAAGGGGGTGTCCTTGTGGCGTAATGGTTTAAGCGATGGACTGCGGAATCGTAGTAAGCGATTTCGCACTCCAGTCGCGCTATTACGTTCACTTTCGGGCAAATACCCTTGGGAAAGGTATGAACCCCCTTATCCTCCCAGCTATGGGTTAAATATTACCACTACTGTTTTTCTAGGAGAATGGCTTTGGCATTAAATAACCTACAAAGGTTGATATGCCATTAAACAAAGAAACCAACCAACCACACCATATTAATTCAAATACTAGGGTAACTGGACGTGCAGACACCATCAAGATAATCACGTCTGTAACTACTATTAAAGTAAACAAACAATAAGGCTAAGAGAGGCGGTGAGATCGAATGTAGGTGTATGCTTAGGTATCATTTTGTTCAGCGTAAGGCTAACGGCAGGACTGCGGCATCGTAGTAAGCGAGTTCGAACACCGGTCGCACTTCCGTAGCTACAGGTTAAATACTACCACTACTGTTCTTTTACAAGGATGGCTTTGGCATTAGACAACTCATGATAACCCACGATGGTTGATTTATATTTCATTAAACAAATCAAATTTAGTATACCCATAATAGTTGTAGAATGTAAAATTACCTGGGCGTTAAAATATTAATAATAATTATAGATTGACAGCAAGAGGGACAAATCTGACTGAGATGAAACTTCAGAGAGGTATATTCTAGGGAGAGGCACTGTCACCATTACTGTTTGTAATAGTAATTATACTACTCAGCCACATGCTTAGAAAATGAACCAAGGTCTACATATTTACTAAAACGAAAAAGAATTGGAGATTGTAATGCGAACAATAAGAATATATAGTCAGGATACAGTGGTGAAAGTGGATATAGAAAAATGTGCCATGCTTATAACGAGATCCAGAAAAAAACAATAACGGAATGTATAGAGCTACCAAGTCAAGAAAAAATCAGAATACTCGAAGAAAAGGAGATTTATAAGTACTTGGGGATATTGGAAGCGTACATCAAACAAGTGGAGATAAAATAAAAAAATTCTATCTCAAGAGAACGAGAAAACTACTCGAAACCTAAAACTGTATAGCAAAAATCTTATTAAAGGGATAAACGCCAGGGGTGTCCCCTGATGAGATACTCGGGACCATGCTTAAAGTGGACAAGGAAAGGACATCAACAAATGGATCAGAGAACAGAGAAAACTCATGATGATGCATAAGGCCTTATATCCCAGAGATGATATAGACAGATTAAATATGCCAAGAAAAGAAGGTATAAACACTTGGGCTATGGCCATCAGCTCGCGCTGGTGGGAAAAACTCGCCTCATACTAAAAACTGCAATAATAGATTATAGATAAACTTATAAAATATCAATGATAAAATACTTCAAGAAATGTAGTCCACTGGCACTAGCGGACAAAACTTGCATTATAATAAAAACTACAATAATAGATTATAAATAAACTTATAAAATATTGATGATAAAATGCTTCAAGAAATGTAGTCCACTGGCATTAGCGGGCAAAACTTGCATTATAATAAAAACTACAATAACAGATTATAAATAAACTTACAAAATATTAATGATAAAATACTTTATCTAAGAAATGTAGACAACTAAAAATATACGTAGTTTCCATTACAAAGGAAAGAATGGAATTTGAGTTAATCCACAGAATATTTCAACGGTAAAAAGTATTCCTGATCGTTTGACTTTTACTGAATGAAAACATCTTAAACCCTGCTGTATACATTATTAACAGGGGTTTCAAGCGATGCACGGTAAAAAAGATAAGAGGCAAATACATTAATGAAATATAGATACATGCACCTGAAAAATATAAGCCCAACATAAATACAAAACAGCATAAAGAAAAAACAGATTCATTTCTGAGAGCCTCATTGTACATAAGATTTCTTCTTTTTCCAACTTTTTTAGATATGTTGTACTTTGTTTGTCTCTACAAACCAGTAGACATCCAATATATAGCTGGCCATGTGACAAAATGAATTTTATTGTGTTCGACCCACTATTTATGACAGCTAAAATCTTTTGTACCAAATTTTAGACAATAATAAACAGATTTTGTGCAGCGTTCTGTAGAGCCTTTATGACCATTACCTCTCAGAAAATACCACTTATAAGGATTTGAACAATCACAAAACTTGTTATTATTGCTAAAGACTGCAATGACAATTAAGAATCTTGAAAAGGCAGAAATTCAAAATTAGCTCACGAGTTTGGTAATTTTTTATGCGTTTTTTTAAGTGTATTTCTGAAAAAAGATTTTTAAAGGATATAAAAAGACCCCTACTTTTTTATTTAACAGTTTGATCTTTGAATTTTTTTCCAGAAATATAGCCTTCAAGATCACAAAGCATGTCTGCCTTTAACAAAAGTCTCTATCTCAGTTCATCTGGTCAGAAATTGCACATCTGATGACCCATTCCCTCTGGAACTTCTAGCTTAGTCACGCATACTCTTCATTGGAGTCTAAGGTCAAGACAATATGGATAAAAAAATCAGTTTGAACTCAAGTGAGGTTAGTAGGTTCACTTTCGGACAAATACACTTTGGAAAGGCAGGAACCCATCTTATTCCAAAGCTATGAGTTAAATAGTATCATAGTGTTATATAATTAAGGAATGATTTTTATATCAATCATTTTTCGTTAATTATACTTTATTATTCAGTTTGGTTGGGCTTTGAACTATTCGGGTTAAGAGCCCAAGTGTATAGTCAATTGGTGCAGTTTTCGCTCGCGAGCAAAGCATATGACAATCACCGTTGTCATAATAACCCCCAGACAGGAAATGAGGCTGGAGTGTGGATGACGTCATGCCCAGAAGAGATGGTCCTGAGAATTTGAGGATTTTGAAAAAGAGTCAGTTGAGAAGTTGAGATTGGACTATTGAGGCATAGATTTGAGTTTATTCCGTTGAAAGATGTAGTTGAGTTTTTTGGATCTCTACCGACAGAGATCTTAGACATCACAAGATTCGCCGCGCGTTGACATGGGGTCAGATAGTATGGTTAGCATAAGTTTTTAAGAATTGTGTCTCTCTCTTCGTGTCGAAGAACCGAAGTCAAGAAATTAATAAACCGTTCGTACCTGAGACAACAGAGTCTGCCTGTTTTCGCCTGCATTTGTATTGTATATGCATCGCGGTATACAACAATAGCTGTTCTTTTCCATGGATGGCTTTGGCATTAAATAACCTACGAAGGTTGATGTACCATTAAAAGCATAGAAACCAAACCAAACCAAACAAATGTTTTAACTTCAATATAGTATAGATTCAGCTTTCAAATGATATTGTTTTTTTATGTAAACACAAAATTTATGTGTGTAGAGACACAATAATTATCACTGCATTGCATAGGGGCCGACAGTGGGTCAAATGACAGTCCCAAAACCCAATAAATACCTCTTTTCGCTGCAGGTCTTTAGGTTTGGTTTGGTTTTACACTGTATCAACCATTGCAGGTTATTTAATACCAACTCTGGTTTATATATATATATATATATATATATATTGTTTGTAAACATAAGTCAATAAAGTTGAATGATTCCAAGAATTACTATGAATTATTAACGATTCAATTAAACTTCAGTCATTTGTTTACACATAGTTAAAAAAAATAAAAACAGTTCAATTTCTAACAATTAAATTTAACATCAGTCATTTGTTTGCACTCAGTATAAATGTCAAATAGTTCTATTTGACCCATAGATAGGACCCTGTCAGGCGCTACCACACCGAATCAGAGTCGACCAGGGAGCTATGGCAATGAAGAGGTGCGTCACATTCCCCAAAGCTGGAGCTTCTCCATCCGATTGTTTATTGTCATATCCAGGACATTTCTTGGAGGGGATCTTACCCTCCGACTTTTTAACTGTAGAAACGTTGCCTCTGACTCTGTCAGGTAACAGTAAAGCCACTTGGCTATCTTACCTTTTCTTACCAATTATATATTTGCCCAGCCCCTTCTCCTTGACTGGTTGCCCAGCCTGAGTATTTTCCCATAGCTAAGGGGGAAATATGGATTCATTCTTCTCCTAAGGGTATCAGTGCGAGTTGAAACGCAACTAGTTTCATAAAGGATTTGAACTCGCACCGCTGATACCATTTCCTAGGAATATAACCGTTACACTAGATACGCCTTATCATCAATTAAGCCTTTTATTTCGTGTCCCTTTCACATACAGCTTGTGCATGAAACAATGTGTGTTGAATTCCAGATGTTCGGAAATGATTGTAGATTCTTTCCTTTTAATACCACACTTAGGTATATTGGGAATATAAAATATTAAATGTTCTTCGTAAAATACGAACGAGTTTATCTGGTCTTTCCTTTCGTTGCATTCAGGGTTAGCATATCACGGACATACTAAATGTTTATGGTTGTGGGAGAGTAAAGATTTAACTAAAACATCATTCACTACCACCAAGCATCCAATAAATGCATTAATTTTGTTTTGAATTAAATCCATCGGTTTTTTTTTATAACGGTAAATTCTTCATCGCCACGAGATTGTTACAGATTGCTCAGCCGTGATGGAAACTACTGCAGATCCGTTGGTTTAAAACTGCATTGGGGTATGCTTGATCGACCCCAAATCGTTTATTCTGGCGATTGATGCGACGGACCTGCATATAATTTAGTAGCCGCTGTCGTCTTCACAACTAACACCCGTTAGCTGATCTCCGCTTTCTCACCTCAATGGTTTTCTTTCTTCTTATTTCACTCTTTCTTCCATTTTAGACTATCGTCTCTATTATTGTTGACAATCTCATGGTTGGATAGGCGACACTGAATGCGAGAGTAGAGAGTGTTGGAGACAATCTGATTAATTGATTTTTTTTGCGGCATGTCAAGCTTTCTAGGGTTATTTTATGCGTAAAGATTAGGTGAATGCATTCAATGTAATGGTAACATTTTTTTGAGAAGAGGTTTCTTTTGGAAGAATTAATTTAATTTGGATCGTTTCCGTACAAAATATTTAAAGACTCTTGAACGGAAAAACAGATTTTGTGCCGTATTTTCTAAAGCTTTTATGAGTATTACCTTCTTGAAAATACTACTCAGAAGTATTTGAATAAGCACAAAATCTATTTATTGCCTAGGATTGAAAGAATAATCTAAAGAACGCAGTAATCCAAATTAGCTTTGGATTTTGGTAACTCTTCCAAATACAAGGCTTCTTTCGATAAATAAGTATAATTTTCTTTAGATAGGAATACTTGACATATAACTATGTGCAAACAAACAATTATAGACAAATAAAAAAGTACATTAAAAAATAATGCAATGGAATATTGAAAATATTTTTATGGTTACAATCGAAAGTTTATAAATCAATTAAATTTCTGCATTAAATAACCCATAAGGAGTTGATATGCCGTAAAACAATTAAACCAAACGAAACCAAGTGTTTACAAATGGATTAAATTTCACCATTAAATAATCCATAAGGAGTTGATATGCCGTTAAACAAATAAACCAAACGAAATCAAATGTTTTTCATCATCATTATCATCATCATGTCGCGCAGGTAGCACGGATATCCCTGACCCTCTCTCGCCACTCCTCCCTATCGTTCATCGCTCTAGGCAGGTCCTCAGGACAACATCCCGTATCCTCAGACAGCTGCTGAATGTATGTTCGTGCTGGTCGTCCTGCTTTTGCACGGCCGTGTGTGGGAGTCCATAAGAGTACATCTCTTATGAGTTCGTCCCTGCTTCTCCAGCAGTGTCCTGCATGTCTGGTTCGTCTAAATGGATCAAATTTCGGCATGAAATAACCCATAAGGAGTTGATATGTCATTAAACAAATGAACAAACCCAAATTTAAATTTTAAAAATAATCCAATTTCTTAAAATCCTGTTGTTGAAATTAATTCAATTCCTTGTCTTTTTTTGCACAAATTGACCAAATTGAATAGAAACACACTTTTGAATTTTAAGTACTATTGGCTTGACAAAGCTTTGAGTCAGATTCAGTCAAGGTTTATCCTCTTGATAATTTTCATGTTCGTACGATTGGATAAAATCGAGTTTTCAAACTCGGGGTAAATAACGGTAAAAATGGATAGCTACTGAAAAACTGAACATTTAGTTAGGTTAAGGGCTGCTGAATACCTTGGGAAAGTAAAGTTTGGAGCATTTGAATCTTGTATGGAAACCTTTTTAAATCCAATTTCAGAAACTTTTGAAACGATGATCTTGCAATGCCTAGTTGAGCAGAGAGACGATAAGTTGAATTTGATAGATACTAAAGGACACTCTGCCCTAGAGCTTCTACCACTGCATCAATGCGCATAGTTACACTTAGATCGGAAAATCGCCGATTGATCCTGGTCTTTCAAATAGGGCAATTAGGTTCCGAATACTGTTATCGCTTGGAGATACTCTGACATTTAAATGCTGCCGCTATTTTCTCTGAGATTGAATAAATGATCTTTCACTGGAGTAGAAAAAGGCTCAATGAATTTTACTCGTTACAGGAAAATCATTCTAATTGCCAAAGGATGTTCTAAAACCAGCATAATAATAATAATATACTAATCAACAACAAAAAGAGAATTTGCAAAATTGTCGACTTTGCTGTCCCGGCTGAACACAGAATAAAACTGAAAGAATGTGAAAAGAAGGATAAGTACCTCGACCTCGCAAGAGAATTGAAAAAAAAAAAACAGACTATGGAACATGAAGGTTACGATTATACCAATTGTGATTGGTGCTTTTGGCACAGTAACTAAATGATTATTACAGGGCCTGGATGACTTGGAAGTTGGCGGACGAGTGGAGACCATCCAAATGACAGCATTATTGAGTACGGCCAGAATACTGAGAAGAGTCCTGGAGACTTGAGGAGACTTGCTGTTACTCAAACTCAGGTGAAAAACCATCAGCTAAAATCTATGAATAATAATAATAATAATATAGAATGAAAACGAACAAGTTATGGCTTTTTCAAACCCTTCAGTTTGTCGCTGGTCACATTATAGAACCCTTTAGCTTTTGCCTAGTTGTTCGAAAATAGGCTACCCAGATATCGTTCCTTGCTTCCAGTACCATGTAACTTTGTACAACCTGTTACATGTTACTTGGATAAAAAATGCACATCATCTAGTAACATTCGTTACCCGGCATATGCTATGAAGGAAATAAGGCACAATGGCGTCATGAAATAGGACACGTGCATATCCAATTATAATCCTTGTGTTTTTTAAAAATAAATTATATGGTATAATAATGTGTTATGACATAAAAACGGACAAGGACTGAAACCATTTTGTCAGCACTTCAGATTTATGTAACACCAGAAAACTACCGTGTAATACATTAATTTCCTCCAAAGTATAACTAGCGAATACGATTGTTGTTAGAAAGTGAGAATTTTGAATGAAAAAAAAAACGAAGGAATTTTTTGAAATAGAAGGAAGCGGTTGAGGTTGAAGATTTTTTTAAAACTCGAAGTAAAAAGGGAGAAGGTAAGAAAAAGTAAGAAAAAGAATTCAAAAGTGAAAGAAAGAAAGAAAAATTAAGAGAGAGAGAGAGAGAGAGAGAGAGAGAGAGAGAGAGAGAAGTTGCGAAGCTCATAAATAAAAATGCTTGATTGAACAGATACGTGATAACAGCTCGTGCGTACTTGTCACTTGCACGTGTTCCGTTAATTCTCGTGTCATTTTGCCAACGATCATTATGTCACGGCTGCTTTAGCATTGTTTTTCTGTTTATAAGTATTGTTTTTCTGTCATCAGTGTTCAGCTTCTTACCTTTCGTTTTTATGCTTGAAAAAGTCTCTCTCTCTCTCTCTCTCTCTCTCCCTTTCTCTTTCTACCCCTTTCTCTCTCTCTCTCCCTTTCTCTTTCTACCCCTTTCTCTCTCTCTCTCTCTCTCTCTCTCTTACAGAAAACACTAATGACAGATTAACCATAGATTTTTATCGAGTATCCAACCTTGTTAATTATCAATTTTTTTTTTGCCCTCAAAGAAATAGCAAACAGATTAACTCTGTTTTAGATTCCAGTTTTCTGCTTTCGCCACGAATCATCATCATCATCATGTCGCGCCGCCTGCGCAGATATCCCTGACCGTCTCTCGCCATTTCTCCCTATCATTCATCGCCTCCGACAGGTCTTTAGGGTTACATCCCGTGTCCTCACATAGCTGCTGTATGTAAGTTCGTGCTGGTCGTCCCACTCTTGCACATCCATGTGTGGGGGTCCACAGGAGTACATCGCTTATGAGCTCGTCCTTGCTTCTCCAGCAGTGTCCTACGTGTCTGGTTCGCCGAACTTGTATAGTTTTTGTGATGGGGGGCAAGTGTCCGTATAGTTGGAGTCTCGTGGGGTGTTGTCGCCAGGACTTGTTTAATACTGCTCTCAACATTCTTGTATAATTTCCGTCCAGCCTCCTCTCCAGCCGCTTCGTAAGCGTCCATGTGGTGCATCCATAAAGCAGTATCGACACAACCGCTGCCTGGAAGAAACTGCGTTTCATTTTATCAGTTAGGTCCGACTTCCATATGATCGAGAGCCTATCGATAGCTGTCCATGCCTTCGTCAGTCGTGTGTCGATGTCTTTCTCGGTTGATGAGACGCTGCTTCCTAGGTAGGTGAATTTGTCGACTAGTTTCAGAGAGGCTCCGTCTAGTGTGGCAATGTTGCCCGTTTGGTTGTAACACATATATTCGGTTTTGTTTGCATTGACATGGAGGCCAATGCCAGCTGCGGCTCGTTCCAGACTATGCAGTAGTGTCTCTGCTTGATTAGGCGTATTCGCTAGTAACGCCAAGTCATCAGCGTAGTCGGCGTCCGTGATTGTTTTTGCGGGGTACCTTTTGCTTCTTCTCTTAGTCAGCTGGAAGCCATTTTCTCTGATTTTGTCGATCGAAGTCCTAAGCACATAGTCTAGACAGATGATAAAGAGGTACGGGGCTAGTGTGTCTCCTTGTAGTACTCCTGCAACAATGTCGAAGTATTCCGTGTCTCCATCTGGTGAACGTACTTTCACTTTGGTGTTTCTGTAGAGAATCATTATCGCTGCTACGGTTTCTTTTGGTAGGCCGTATGCTAGTAGGATTTGCTCCATCTTCCCTCTGTATATGGAATCGAATGCCTTGGTAAAGTCGACAAATAGTAATGTCGCCTGTAAGTTTTTTGCCCGAACGCTTTCTAGGATTCTACGGATGGTCAGTATTTGTGAGGTTGTGGATCTATTTCTCCGGAAGCCATTTTGGTTTTTCCTAAGGATGTTGTCTATTTTGGGTTCTATGCGGTTTCGTAGTAGGGCATTGTAGATTTTGGCTGCTTTCGGCATGTCAACTCGTCCAGGGTTATTTTATGCCTAAAGGTTAGGGAATCGCATTTACTGAACATTAACATTCACTCTTTTTGTGTTATTGTTTCTTAACGTTATTTTTTTTGCACAGTTATATGATATCAAGTAATGTTACCGTCTTCGAAAATCGACACGGTGCTCCTAGTTCAAATCTTTAGCGAGGCTGTTTGCACTTCACTTTGCGCTAATACCCTAGGGAAAGGTATGAATCACAGTATTCTCCCTCTATCGGTAAATAGTAGGACAGACTGGGCTCTTTAATCTTGGTATGGCAACTAGTTTAAGAGAGAGAAAACTGAATTAAAATCTGTTAAATTCCGCTTAAAAACATAACCTTGTGTCGCATCTTGCTTTTGCGGACGGTTTGTGTAAATATGAATATGATACTAAGTCTTCCAGTGGGTGTCCTCGTACTTCAGCCGCGCTATTACATTCACTTTCGGGCAAATACCCTGGGGAAAGGTATTAAACCCTTATCCTCCCAACTATGGGTTAAATAGTACCACTACTGTTCTTGTAAGAGAATGGCTTTGGCATCAAATAATCTACAAAGGTTGATATGCCATTAAACAAAGAAACCAAACCAAACCAATCAAGTCTTCCTATCTAATACTGATAATCATATGAGATAAAGTAATTATTACTATTGAATAACAACTCTTTGTTTGCATACAGTTATATATAAAGTATTTCTAATACAGATAATATACTTACAGTTGTATTGTTTCAAGTATTCCTACCAAATAGTAATAATTGATTCATACTTATATGGTTTCAAGTAACAATTGTTATTCAATAATTATCATTTGTTTGCATACACCATTTGGTTTCAAGTAACTAATAATAATCCTTAGTAAACAATTCTGGCTTCAATAAACTATTCTTGATACAAATAATTTGAGCACAGTTTTATGACCTCAAATATTCTTATCGAATACAAATAAACTTTAAACAGTTCCGTTTGACCCGTAAATTGGACCCGAACAGGGTCAAAATAGACCGGGGAGTAATGGCAATAAAGGAGTACTCTACAATTGTAGCATCATCATCAGATGCAACTTAGTGTCATACTCAAGACACCCCTTTTTTGGCTGGTATCTTACCTTTCTGCAGGGGACACTGTCAGCGTATTTTAAGCCTCGCCGATAGGTCGCTATAATATATTTAGCTCGTTGCATAACCACAGTGACAAAAAAGGATTTGTCTTGCAGCTAGTGTACTATACTAGTTGGGCCCAAGAGATCCTTGAGTAGAATATAGAATATTACAATTTAATTCATTATCATTAAAAAGAAGAACCGTTGAGAAAATCTGAAATCTTCCAGGTTGTTTATACATATGAATGTAAATACATATGAATGTATTACTATTAAATAAATATGGTTTGGTTTGATTTTATGGCATATCAACCATTGTAGGTTATTTAATGTCAAATCCTTTATATATATATATATATATATATATATATATGTTGCGAGCAATATTGAACAAGTCTTGGTGGCAACACCCCACAAGGCACCAACTATACGGCCACCTGCCTCCCATCACGAAAACTATCCAAGTTAGACGAACCAGACATACAGGACACTGCTGGAGAAGCAAAGACGAGCTCATAAGTGATGTACTCCTATGGACCCCCGCATATGGCCGAGCAAAAGCAGGACGACCAGCTCGAACATACATACAGCAGCTATGTGAGGATACGGGATGTAGCCCTGAAGACCTGCCAGAGGCGATGAACGATAGAGAGAAGTGGCGAGAGAGGGTCAGGGATATCCGTGCTAGCGGTACGACATGATGATGATGATGATGATGATATATATCTCAAATCTGATTTTGAAACATATTAAGTAGATAACCTTTTTTGAACGAGCCTGAGCTCATTTTTTTTCCACAGCAAAATGCTTTCACTTATTTCTATCTAATATGAGCAATCCTATTTGCTATTAATCATTCATTTGCACAGTTAAATGCTTTCAAGTATTGCTATTTAACACCAACAATTCAATTAAACATCAGTCATTTGTTTACACAGTTAAATGTTTTTGATTATTTGGTGGGTGTTATGGCATATCAACCTTGATAGGTTATTTAACGCCAAAGTTTGTTTATACGAATATAAGTGTACATGATTTGTAAGCAAGTTAATTGGTTTGGTTTTATGGCATGTCGACCATAGTGGGTTATCTAATGCCAGTTCGTTTTTATGTGTATATTAAATATGATTTCTAAACACATTTTGAAGATAAATTTTTTAAAGAATCCTGAGCTCATTTTTGTACACAGTTAAATGGTTTCACTCAATTTCAGACAATTCAGTTTAGCATAAGTACAGTCTTTTGTTTACACACAGTTAGTCATTGGTTTAAATACTGATTTTTGTTCACACACAGTTAAATAATCAAACAGTTCTATTTCAAACTATTCAGTTAAGCAAGTCAGCGAAGTTATATGATTCCAAGTATTGCTATATATCACTAACAATTTAGTTGAGCATAAGTACATTTTTTTTTTGTTTACTCGGTTAAATCTAAAAATAGTTAATTTCAAACAGTTCCGCTTAGCTGAATTACAATTCTATTTGACCTATATATAAGACCCTATCAGGTGCTATCACTCCGGGTCAGAGTGGACCTAGGAGTAATGGCAATGGAGAGTTACTTCGCATTTCCTAATCCTCCGGTATTACTGAAGCTTCAACATCAGATTGTTTAGCGTCATTCAGGATATTCGTTGCGGGAATATTACTCCTCTGCTGAGATGCAGTCAGAGTATTCTATAGCCCCAGCCGAATGGCAATCTAGTTGATTAAATGAATGTAAAGAATAAGAGAACATTTAAATGAAAAAAAAAACTGCAAAATGTAAAAACAGAGATTAGATATTTTCATTTTTTTAAATTTGTCTCGTTTTATGATAAGGTTTAAAGCATTATTTCTTTCTCTCTTTTAATTACATCTCAACTTTTTGGGATTATTTAATACCAAATCAACCTTATAAAAGAACAGTAGTCGTACTATTTAACCAGATCCTGAGGGCGATAAGGTTCCTACTTTTATCGAAGGTATTATTCCGAAAGAAAATCTAATGCCGGGAGTAGAGTTCGAACTTTTTTACTAAAACGTCACATTTCGACACGTTAGTCAATGCACCACATGGACTCCATCCCCATCCAAACTCTACCATGACTAGTTAATTCGGCCTCTGTCGCCTGCAATGTGGACCCTTAGCTCCGTGGTAGAATTTCAGCTCTGCATTCTGTCGTCGCTGGTTCGATCGGTCGTGGAGGAGATTACGGTATATACTGCTGATGAGGCCTAGTAAGTTTGGATAAAGCAGTCCAATGGTTCTTTATCTCTCGTGGTTAACTGAAATTTCAGCTAATTCCATTTTGCAGATTATTTCATTTTTAATCGGTTTTGTCAACATGAATTTACTATTTGAAACTAAGTCGAACACAAAAAGCTAATTGTTTGGGTCTTATCTTTGTGACGTCTACAAATTTAACTTCTTCAAAACAAAATGCACACAAAAATATCCTAATTCAACAATTGTGCTTATGCATGCATAGAGTGTAGTCAATAAATAAGTACACCACTCCTAATCTTTCTTTAATAAAAACTTAATTTTGTTTTTAACTAAAGATTTTATTATTTCCAGTGGAACCCTATACTATGAAAATATAGATAATTAGCCATAATTTATTTCCAGAAAGGGCAAAATTGAAACTCAGCAATCATAAATAAAACTGCATAACTATATATAAGATATATACTTAATTGTAGACTGCTACATATCATATTTTTTGTTACAGAACTTCAATGCCGTAGAGTTTTGTGACGAATAATATGTTATAATATCCATTTTGATTGTATAATGAGTCACTAGAAATAATAAGATTCTGATATCTTTCGAAGAGAATAAAGATTTTATAGAAAATTATTATGGATGTAATTAGAAGCGATACTGTATATAGTTTTATAGTAGCCGCTGGTATTTAAAACTTAGATAAGAGCAAGGATTTCAAATGATGATTTTGGTGTAATTACCCGTAGCGTAGAGGTAGACGTCCTTGTCTGCACCATGAAAATAAGCGAGGTCGACTTTCATTCGACTTATTGTATTCACTTTTAGACTAATGCCCTTGGGAAAGATACGATCCCCCTTATCCTCCCTAGCACAACTACTATTCTTCTACAAGGTTGGTTTTGGCATTAAATAACCCTCAAAGTTTTATATGCAATTAAACCAAAAAAGCTAAAGCTAAATGCTAATTTTTATGGCAGCTAGACTCCCTCATATTCAGAAGTCTCTATTTATGGTAGAGTTCTAAAACTGCTAATTTGGCAATAAGAAATAATCAGTGACTTCTGATTTAAAGCCCAGTTTCATATGGGGCTTGACAAAGTTCTGATATTCGTTATTCGGAGTGTTTCGGATATCTCCTGCAGAGCATCGAATCTGTTTCTTAGTGTTATCGTATATTTATTGTTAATGTATCTATTGCTAAGCAAGGACAAGTCATAGTGTCTGGCTTTAGTTGTTTGCGTCGTATTTCTGCGTAGTATCTTTACTGAGACAATTCTGCAATCGGAAGATACTCCTTCAAAAGAGGAATATGCCTCACAATTCAAAGCGCTATTAATCTATTTCTTATTCATGAGGACGTAATCTATATGTGCTTTAGCATTATTTTTGTAGGGTTATAGTTTTCCCTTCCTTTTCTCGAATTTAGAACTAAGGCATGTTAGTCCGTTTCCTTGTAAGAATTTTGTTAGATGTTCCTCATTTCTATTTGACGAGTTATGTAAGCAGAATTTGTTGTTTTCGTCTTTACCTATTTGTGCATTCATATCTCCACCGATGATTAGAACGTTGTGTTAGGGGATGGTACAAACAAAGGAGGAGAGTTTGTGGTAGAAGGTGATGAAGTCCGTTTCATCACAAGCATTGGTAGGACTGCAGCAGGAGATGATCGTTGTGCTGGGGTTGCCATTAAATGTAGCTACCATCATTCTCGGTTGTATTTTCTCAATGCTATTAAGTGATTTTTGGACACGAAGACTGAGAAGCATTCCCACACCCCTATGATAGCATTGACAGAATCTTTCCATATAGATGCTGACATAATATCAATCCATTGCCAGTATCGTGTTGTTTTATTTCTACTTCCCTATGATGGTATATGTGTTATTGCACGAATACTATGTCTATATCATGTTCTGTCGCAGATGCTGTTAGCTCCGGTAGTTAGCCTATTCTTTTTAAAGTTTGAACTTTAAGCGTCGCTATATGTACTGTGCTTTTGTATTTAAGTAACTTTTGTTTGGTGTAGATTGAGTTGTGAAGCTGATTTTTCGAATACTGGGACCAGAGCTATAACTTCAGCCGAACGCACCCCTTATTTAACTGCAAGAAGGGCGATGCGGTTTGGACATGTGCTTTGAGTCAGAATAGTGGTAATCTTTCGATGGTTGTCGTTTTATCTCATCAATAAACGCCACCATTATAGATACAATTTGATCCTGGCCGTTCACCGGTGAAGTTTTTTCGCCCAGTATCTGTTGAAGCACGCCGCTGACCTAACATTGTATTCATCCGTCTTATTTCACATCCACCACGCTGCTTCCCATGGCTTCTGAAGTTTAACTTGTGGGTAAAAAAATCCCCCTTTATATTCCTTAAGTTTTAATTTAGTAAAACTATTTATTTTTCTATTGTTCTATCTTCTCCTCTAATTCCATAGTCGATTTCATGAGCTTCATTGTTTTACACGTAAAGTCCCATAACTTTATTCGATAGTTGGTCACGTGACTTCAGAGAAGATTCCAGTTGTCTGGGATATTCCCTTTAAAATCACCCCCGCCCCGTAATAGTAGAAACTAACAACCAATCCTAAATATATAGAAAGGTTAATCATTATAATGAGAATAATATCAGCAAAAATAATAACTACTGCAATAATTGATAAAATCCAATATTTAAAAAAAATGCAAACGAAAAGACAAGAAAAGAAATATATATGATTTGTAAGCTAATAGTTTGTATGTAGTATTGTTTTTAAAGGAACCAAAGGTCATTTATTTGCACACAGTTAAATGGTTTCAAGTATTGCTATTAGATACTAATAATTCTATTTGTTAATCATTATTTTGTTTGCTCCCAGTGAAATGGTTTTCAGCATTGCGATTTATCCCTAAAAGTCCTCATGGCACACAGATGAATGGTTTCAAGTATTGCTATCAAACACTAATAATAATTCTATTTAATAACAATACTAATAATAATCCCGAGTAAAAAAGTAGAACAGATATATTCGACCTATAAATGGGACCCTAACATGTATAAACTTTTGGGTCAGAGTAGACATGGCAGAAATAGCAATGAATGAGTACTCCATATTCCTAAAAGCTCTAGGAGTAGAACATTATCATCAGATAGTTTAGTGTCATATGAAGGAAACTCGTTGGTGGTGTTCCTTTTATTCCGCCTCGATACTTACTGAACACAATCATATGCAAACTGAAATTCTCCAAGTTAGTCAACTGTGTCTATTCATGCAAATATAATTTTGTGTTTCCAGCGGTATCACAAGCTCAGAAAACAGTAAAAATCATGAATGCTGATTTTCAAGGCTATCAGGCTTATTCTAGTTAAAATATTCTTTTCATCATCCTTTTTTATTGTCAATTCTGTTGGTGGGGCTTAGAATATGCTGATTGTGTCTCCTAAAAGAGTAAGAACCCCCTCAAAAAGGGAGTTCTGAAAATGAATGTAAACTAAATCTTATGGTGAGGTTCCATTTCTAGATACCTGAGGAATGAAGGGTATCCATTCATTGTTATTACTGCCGGGTTCACTTTAGCAGTACTTATTATGGTTCCACGTATGAGTCAAACAGATCTATTTGTGAATTATTTGTATTAGAGAAGAATACTTGATATATAATGTTGTATATCGAGGGAGAAAGTGACAACAACACTTATCTATAAAAATATAAATTCCCTTTTTATCTACGAAATGCGAAATGGTTGTGTGTGTGTGTGTGTGAGAGAGAGAGAGAGACAGTGAACCGCTAAGATACGATATCTTTAGATTTACGCCAGATGGAAATACATCATCTCTGGAGTCTTTTTTATTTGTACTTCTTTCACAGGAGAGTGATACAGGGCCGGCTATAACCCGGAGCCACCTGTCCTCCCCAGGCTAGTGGCCAAACAGCTTGGCCACTCACTGTTTATCGCTGGTTCTGCTCTCTCTTCGAGGTAAACAACTTCCGTTGTTATATATTTTTCGGGCCCCTACGTATTTCCTTCAACGCAGTTCACGTGGTATTTCCACTGTCTCTTGATTATCTTAAGCCACAGCTGCACATTCTCTTTTTGAAATCCATAAACTAACCGGCCTGTCAAAGGTTGATATGTAACAATAACAAATCTCGAGCAGCTACACAAAAATGGAAATATCAATGTACAATATTGACAATTCCTTAACATCTTGGCACAATATAACCCCAGATAGTTTGACCTGCCGTTAAAATCAATCCATCAGTCATTTATTTTATTTTGTGCTTTATTAAGCTAAGATTTCTAAGTAATAGCACAAAAAGACACTTTATATATGAGTTAGATGTTCGTGTATGCTTAAATAGAAAAAAAGACAACTTGAAAAAGTACTGAATATTAGATCCTTAAAGCATAGGGTTGAAATAAGACAGCAACCCTTTCCTAAGGAACATGTTTTTTTACTCTGGACTATCGCGTCGAGACAATGAAGAAAAATGTTCTGAGATTGGAGCCATGACACACCACCTGTTCGAAATTAAAATAAAATGAATACGCAACCGTTGTTCTCCTTCTTTTCCGCTCTAAAATAACATTTATGGCTCAGACGAAAGCAGCCAAGCTAGAAATTGAGTAGTTAACTATGTAATTATATAATAACACGCGGGAGACACAACTATTTTATAGCAATTAATTGCTTTAAAGACTGTAATAATATAATGGAGAAACATATGTTTGAAGGTTTCCTTGTTCCATTGAGGCATATATGGAAGCTCACATACGTATAACATGGGTATTAATATTATATTTGTATGCAAATACGTACATGTCTACACACACTTATCTAAGAAAAGACTAATTTTTTCTTGTCAACCGATATGTTGATCTTTTTATTCTCTTTCGTAAAATTAACATATAAGGTTGGAAAATGGGTTGAGAATTGTCCTACAAATAAATAAATGAATGGAGAAAGGAAAATAAAAATGATAATAAGGAAAAAAGACAGCGAATACAAATTTGATTTTAGAGAAAGGGAAATGCGAGAAACAATGGGTTTTTTCCTTTGCATTGTTAAGATTACATTGTTAAACAAACACACTTCTCTCTACTTCTCAGTCATTTTTGTGTGTATCGTCTTCTGTTTTATCTTCACCTGACATGTAAAATGCAAATGAGGGAATATAGAATTTCTTTTACTCCGTTTACAACCATTTCAGCGTAGGACAGACGTTTATTTATTGATATTTGCTTATTTTAACCAAGTAAGGAACAAGGCTAAACGTCTCACGAACTCCTTATCATTTACTAGGCTTATTTTATTTTGCTTCTGTATTTTGAAATTAAAAATATTGGAAACAGTTAACCAAATTAACACTTGAAACACGCATGAAAATATGTGAATATGTTATATATATATATATATATATATATAGAGAGAGAGAGAGAGAGAGATGTACACTAAAAAAGAATTACCGATGTTTACATACATTTGAAGCAGTTTTTACAAAACTGGTTATATTTTTAGCTGGCTTTAATAGCTAATGGTCATATTAAGTGGAATTAAATATGCGTATATATATATATATATATATATATATATATATATATATAATTCAATTTTTTGTGTCATCATAAATTAATTTCAGGTTTATAATGACTTCAAAGAATTGATTTTTTTTCTTGTTATTTTTATCTGAAAATTTTTGGGCTTTTCATGTTGAGTTTTGATCTAATCTTAATCCTAAATTAATTATACGTCGATAACCGATGGCATTGGATTGTCATACTCCCTGGATTTTTCCTAGGATTATATATATATATATATATATATATATATATATATATATATATATATATATTATCAATTGTCCCATGAAGCGGAAGTATATATGTATATAGAATTCCGCTAAATTGGACCATTAGTTTTTATAACCATCCACACAATAGAACTAGTCTTGCTAGAACCGATGCAAGCGTACGTAAACATTGGTAATTTTCTTCGTTTATTATTGCCAACACGGTTTACTTGGACCAATCAGAACTGTTATCAAAGTTAGGATCATTTGAAATAAAATCTAATGGAATATTGATTTGCTTTTTCTATTCTCAAAACAATGTATAAATATGTTTTGCTCCTGATTCAAGTTAATCGGGGAAATAACGAAAATCTCAAAAATATTCAGCGTTATTTCTAAGATATTTCGTTTGCTTCAAGGGGAAGGTTTTTGTAAAGAACTACACATTCTATTTGTTCGGTTCATTGGACCACGCATTTACCAGGCGTAAAATCGATATTCAGACTCACTCCTGTAAAACGGAGTAGAATATATATTATCATTCACTGATACACTGTTTCGTTGTATTAAAACTCTTCATTGTGGCTAGACACGCAAGACACTTTAAGCTGGGATCGAAACCCGCCTAACTTTACGCTAGACTTGGTATCTTATCACTCAGCCATTTCGGCGACCTACGTAGGCTCGGGAATTATAACGCATTTTGTATAAGCTTTCGTTTGTTTGATTTTTTTTTTTTGCACGATCGGATACCTGAGTGCACAATTCGTTTGAAAAGATTTGCATTACTCGAGTGGCAGCCGTAAATTCCTTCGCCAGAGTACTCTATAGTGGAAAAGTGGATAAATCAAACATTCACAACGGGTTTAGTAGTAATAGTTTGTTCTTTAATCTTCAGACTTTAAAGAATGAAATATTACTACTTAACCCGTTGAAAGTGTTTGATTTATTCACTTTTTCCACTTATTTTCATCATCTTGTCATATTCACCAAAATCTACCATTTCTCCATATATATATATATATATATATATGATTAAATAAGAGAGATACTTCGCTTTTGCCTACTTTGTAAATGATCCGTCCAAGTCTTTGAAAGAGTCATTTGACTTCTGGATGGAATGAATTCGAAAAGGCACCTAATTTTTCCTTATTACTTTCGGCCGGTATAAAATGAAACGCAGTTTCTTCCAGGCAGCGGTCACATCGATACTGCTATATGGGTGCACTACATGGACGCTAACAAAACGGCTGGAGAAGAAGCTAGACGGCAATTACACAAGAATGCTGCGTGCAATCCTGAACAAGTCCTGGCGGCAACACCCCACAAGACACCAACTGTACGGCCACCTGCCCCCTATCACGAAAACTATTCAAGTTAGACGAACCAGACATGCAGGACACTGCTGGAGAAGCAGGGACGAACTCATAAGAGATGTACTCTTATGGACCCCCACACATGGCCGTGCAAAAGCAGGACGACCAGCACGAACTTACATTCAGGAGATATGTGAGGATACGGGATGTTGTCCTGAAGACCTACCTGGGGCGATGAACGATAAGGAGGAGTGGCGAGAGAGGGTCAGGGATATCCGTGCTACCAGCGCGACATGATGATGATGACTTTCGGCCCAAGCAGGAGGCAATGAAAAGTCATATGCATTTATTCAATAATTGATCAGAAAGATGTAAAAGACGTTTCAGAAAGCTGTTACTACATATGAAATTGGTCTTATTTAAGGAAGGTTTGGCAATCTTTATATAGTGTGTATCAAGAATTTGGATTTTTTTTCTCCGTGTATAATGGGGGTGTTTTTTCGTAACCAGATGCACATACTCTATAAACTCGATGAAATAGCTCTAAAAAATCTAAGACATAATAACGTCTCCCCGACTGACACAATAAAATAAACCTAATGGTGTAATTGTTATCGTCGTAGAAAATGGACACGGCGACACGAGTTCAAATTCTGGACGAGACTGATTGCATTTCACATAGCACTAATACCCTTGGGAAAGGTATGAATCCAATTATTCTCCCTCCAGCTATGGGTAAATAGTAGGACAGACTAGGTTCTTCAGCCTTGGTGAGGCAACTAGTCTAGGAGAAGGCAAACTCTGAATTGAAACCTGTTAAACTCCGCTTAAAAATTGACCTTGTGTCATATCATTCCCGAGCGGAGGGGTTGGTAAATAGGATAGAATAAACCTAATTATATATTATCCCAAATTCAATACAACTAACCTCTCTAATAACTTCTCTCCCTCGATTAGTCACATCAGTTCGACTGATGTAATGTACAAATTCAAATGTCCCCTGGGAGTACTCTTCTCCAATAGAATAAGTATTATCATCGTCCTGACTACAACGACACACCCGAGACGCTTTACACGGCAGCTATCCCACATTAATTCCATCTCTCAACACCTTTTAACACATTCGTGACTTTCCTCTAAATATCAAGAAACTCTACCTAAAACATTCTCCCCCTCTCTCTCTCTCTCTCTCTCTCTCTCTTTATATATATAAATATATATATATCACACACACACACACACACACACATGGACATTTGAAACTTTTATTTAAGAAAGAATAAACATTTATCATTTCATAACTATTTTTATGGCATCAAGAAGTCGGATGATTAAAAATTGACTTCCTCCAGAAGACATTTCTCATAAAATTGTAAAAAAATTTTGAAGTTCAATTGGTCGATATTCCATCGATAAAACCTTAACGATTATTATCATTATTGTTATTTCTTTGAGAGTTTTTCTCACTAGTGTTAGCTGATGGTTTTATAGTGGAGTTTGAGTGACAGCAAGTCTCTTCAATGCAGCAGGACTCTTCTTGGTATTCTTGGTGATCTTGATAATGCTGTATTTTGGATGGTCTGCACTTGTCCTCTTATTTCCAAGTTTTCCAATCCCTTTACCAATCCTTTGATGATTTCCACCGAGCGCACCAATTACAATTGGGATCACAGTTACCTTCATGTTCCGTAGTTTTTTTTAGTTCTCTAGCAAGGTTTTGGTACTTATCTCTCTTTTTGCTTTCTTTTTACTATGTGGTCTACCGGAATGGCAAAGTCCATTATTCGTCTGTTTCACTTTTGTTGCTATTATTATTATTATTATTCGAGAGTTTTTCACATCAGCGTTTGCTGATGGTCTTTCACTAAGTGACAGCAAGTCTCCTCAAGCCTCCAGAACTCTTCTCAGTATTCTGGCCGATCTCAGTAACGCAGTAGTTTGGATGGTTTCCACTCGTCCACTTATTTCTAAGTTCTCCAGTCCCTTTATTAATCTTTTGGTGACTGTACTAAGAGCACCAATTATAATTGGTATAAACGTTACTTACATGTTCCACAGATTTTTCAGTTCCCTAGGAAGGTCCAGGTATTTATTCTTCTTTTCATTTTTCTCGTGGGTGATGTTCCTTATTAGTCGCTTGAAACGTCCATAGAGTTGTTTTTCTTCCCAGTTTTGTTTTCTAGTTATTGTCGTTTTGTTGGTCCTCGTGTTGTCAGTATTATTTCTGGTGCCTGTAATTAGCCTTCCTCCACGCTTTTATATGTAGGCTCTAAGTCGTTATATTGATGCGTCAAGTCTGTCTTCAATGATGGCAAGTCCTCTTCCTCCTTCTTTTCTTGGTACATATAGTCTGTCAAAGTCATTTCTGGGATGTGATGCCTTATACATAGTTATTAGTTTTATTATTCTCTGGTCCATTTGCTTAAGTTCTTCTCTCGTCCACTTTAAGAATGGTCCCGAATATCTTACGAGGGAGACAGCCCAGGTATTTATTCCTTTGATAAGGTTTCTGCTATATAGTTTTGACTCGAATAGCTTTCTGGCTCTTCTGAAATATTCTTTATTAATTTTTTCTTTTATCTCCTCTTGTTTGATGGTGTCAGCTTCCAATATCCCCAAATATTTGTAGGTTTCCTTTTCTCCGAGCGTTCTAATTTTTTCTTTATTTAGTAGTTCCATTCCATCCGTAATGTGTCGTTTCCTGCTTTTCATTACAAGCACTGCACATTTTTCTATGCCACATTCCATCCCTATGTCTTCACTGTATATTCTGACTGCGTGTATTAGAGTTTTCGATTCTTTTTCATTTTTGGCAAACAGTTTGATGTTGACCATATACATTAGGTGATTCATATTTTCCTGCGATTTAGAAAGTTTATATCCGGCTGTACATTTTCTGAGTCGATGAGTGACATCATCGCAATTATAAATAGTAATGGTGATAGTGCATCTCCTTGGAATATACCTCTTTTGATCTTTGTTTCAGCTAAGTTTTTCCCTCCTGCTAACAATTCCACTTTCCTGGATTTCATGGTTTTCTCGATAAAGTCTATGAATTTATCTACTATTTTGTACATTTTAAGACAGTTTATCATCGAGCTTTGTGGAACCATATCATATGCCTTTTTGTAGTCAATCCAGGCCATAGTCAGATTTTTCCGTCTTGCTATCGTTGAGGATGTGCTGATCAATGTAGAGTAATTCTCCTGTGCCTCTGGATCCTCTACGGCATTTTTTTCTGTTCTCCAGGAAACAATCCGAGGCTTATTAGCGAGAAATAGATCTCTTCCCTTATTTCTGCTGTTCGTATTTTCCACATCATCGGTAGGCACGTTATTGGTCTATAGTTGTTTGGGGCGGTTCCTTTATAAAGGTCTTTTTGTATCAGTGTACTCCTTTCTTTGATCATCCATTCGAGTACGTATGTTTCTTGTAGATATCTGTTCATTTCGAGCGCTACTCTTTCATAAATGGTGGTGAAATTCTTGAACCAGAATCCATGTAGCCATCATGACCAGGCATTTTCCAATTTGACATTTTTAAGTGTCTTTCTCTGTAAATCTATGTGTATTTCCGCTTTCGATCTTTCTTCAACTCCTTCTAACTCTTTCGCCATGTTGCTTATCCATTGGTTTTTTTTTTTTTTTTTTTTGCTATGCTCTCTTGGCTGCCATATTTTACTCCAGAATGGTTTAGTTCTCTTGCATCAGGTTGTTGTTATGAGTTCGTATCATCCCCCCTAATTTGTTGGTAGAATTTTCATTCGTTGTTTTGGAATGCTCTGTTTTGTCTGTATTGCTTTACCCTTTGTCGATATCTTTTTTAATCTTCCTTCTTTCGCCAGTTTAAACGCTGGTTTATTTCTTCAAGTTATATTGTTATTTTTTTGTGCTGTATTTTTTTTTTCTTTTTGTCCCAACATGTTTAAGCATTTTTGCTTTGTTTTATTGTTTTTGTCTGTTTTTGTAGGGTTTTCTTTATCTGCATTTCAAGTCGAATTTCCCATCTCGGTTTTGATTTTTTGTTTGTCCTTTTAAAGGGAACCTCATTTTCTCACAAACCAATTTTTCTCCGGCAAAATTAGTTCATTTAATTCCGGTACGTTTTTTGTTCGTATATATGATGATACTTGATTTATTTTTCCGTTTCTATCTTGAGTGTTCTCCATTCTATATTTCTTCGTGGTGGCAAGCTAGATTTTTGTTCATTTATAATTCTCTTAAAATTTTCTAATTCTATTTTTTGTTCTTGTGTTAGTGTTTGCTCTCTGTTGTTGGGGTGTGTGGCGTTTCTATTTTCCAAAGTTGTTGGTTCATTTCGGTGAGACTGTCCTTGTTTGTCAAAACATAGTGTGTCTGATACTGTATTAGTGTCTTGTTCATTATTTGTTTTCATCAAAATCTATTTAAAATTTAGATATTCGTAAACGAAACCAATCTTATAAGAATCTCGATATAGAGTCACATTTCTCATGAATTATTGTCGAATACTTACCAATTTAATGCGAATTTTAGTAACCACTATTGATGTTGATTGTTGGATATCCTTGTATTAAAAGTCGATTACAATTGATTGTATACAAAAGTAGCGTCAATTTTATTAAAGTAAAGAAAAATCTCGCTGAGACTCAGGTTTAGTGATTGTTAAGAGATTTTCATTTTATTATGAACCGATTTTTCATAATCTAGTTTTATTTTTTCTAAAACTTAATATAAATCATGGCGTCCAAACAATTCGGCTCAGGGGAAATTTGGAATTAGGACATGTCGGTACTAGGTCAATTTGTTACTTGAAAATTCGGTACCGAACAAATCAATACAAGGGAATTTTCCTATTTGGACAATTTGTTACAAGAACAATTTCGTATTAGGGTAAATCAGTATTAGGAGAATTAGGTAATGGGCAATTTGGTACTTGGAAAATTTGGTATTAGGGCGATTCGATACAAGGGCAATTTAGTATTAAGACTATTCGATACTGGGACTATTTGGTATCGGTCAATTCGGTACAAGGATAATTTTGTATTAGGACAATTCGGTACTTGGTATTTGGTATTATGATAATTCGGTACTAGGACAATTTCCAATTAGGACAGTTTGGTACTAGGACAATTTCGTATTTGGATAATTCAGTATTAGTAAAATTTGGTACTGGACAATTCAGTACTTGGATAACTTGGTATTTAGGCAATTCGGTGCAAGGACAATTTGGTATTGGAACAATTCGGTACTAAGAAAATTTCCTATTAGAACAATTTGGTATTTGGGCAATTTGGTATTAGGACAATTCGGTATTAGATCAATTCAGTACAAGGACAATTTGGTGTGAAAAATATTCAGTACTAGGACAATTTCCTATTAGAACAGTTCGGTACAAGGGCAATTTGGTGCTAGAACAATTCGGTATAAGGACAATTTCATGTTAGGACAATTCAGTATTAGGACAATACGATATTGAAAAAATTCGGTACCCCTTAGAATAAGGCTTGCCATAGTAAACTGCAAATTTGAGGCTACTAACTTTGTTTTGTGAACTTATACTTTATATTGGAATCATGGTTCAGAATTATGATCCCACAATAATAGAAAAAAAATGAATTTCTTAAAATTGCTCAAAATATAAAGCTTCAAATTTTTTTTTAGTATTATGCCCAAGAGTAAAGACTAAAATTGATTTTTATGATTTTATTAGATATGATAATTTTAATTATTATTCAAAAATATTTTAATAAACTAAATTTATTTAATCTACTTTTTTTTTCACCGCTTATTATCATAATCTACTTTGAAAAAAAAACTATTTAGAGTAACTGTTCTGTACCAAATTGTCAAAGTACCGAATTGTCCATTACCGAATTTTTCTAATGCAGAATTTTCCATTATCGAACTGTTCTAATGCCGGAATATCAATTACCAAATTGTCTATTACCGAAATTTCCTCTTACCAAATCGTTCCAATACCGAACTTTCTATTATCGAATTGTTCAAGTACCGAATTGTCTATTATTGAAATGTCCGAGTACTAAATAGTCCCAATACCAAATTTTCCATTATCGAATTGTTCAAGTACTGAATTGTCTATTATTGAAATGTCCGAGTACTAAATAGTCCCAATACCAAATTTTCCATTATCGAATTGTTCAAGTACTGAATTGTCTATTATTGAAATGTCCGAGTACTAAATAGTCCCGATACCAAATTTTCCATTATCGAATTGTTCAAGTACTGAATTGTCTATTATTGAAATGTCCGGGTACTAAATAGTCCCAATACCAAATTTTCCATTATCGAATTGTTCAAGTACTGAATTGTCTATTATTGAAATGTCCGAGTACTAAATAGTCCCAATACCAAATTTTCCATTATCGAATTGTTCAAGTACTGAATTGTCTATTATTGAAATGTCCGAGTACTAAATAGTCCCGATACCAAATTTTCCATTATCGAATTGTTCAAGTACTGAATTGTCTATTATTGAAATGTCCGAGTACTAAATAGTCCCAATACCAAATTTTCCATTATCGAATTGTCCAAGCACCGAATTGTCTATTATTGAAATGTCCGAGTACTAAATAGTCCCGATACCAAATTTTCCATTATCGAATTGTCCAAGCACCGAATTGTCTATTATTGAAATGTCCGAGTACTAAATAGTCCCGATACCAAATTTTCCATTATCGAATTGTTCAAGTACCGAATTGTCTATTATTGAAATGTCCGAGTACTAAATAGTCCCAATACCAAATTTTCCATTATCGAATTGTTCAAGTACTGAATTGTCTATTATTAAAATGTCCGGGTACTAAATAGTCCCAATACCAAATTTTCCATTATCGAATTGTTCAAGTACTGAATTGTCTATTATTGAAATGTCCGAGTACTAAATAGTCCCAATACCAAATTTTCCATTATCGAATTGTTCAAGTACCGAATTGTCTATTATTGAAATGTCCGAGTACTAAATAGTCCCAATACCAAATTTTCCATTATCGAATTGTTCAAGTACCGAATTGTCTATTATTGAAATGTCCGAGTACTAAATAGTCCCAATACCAAATTTTCCATAATCAAATTGTCCTAGTTCCGATTTACCCAGTACTGAATTGTTCTAGTATCAAATTTTCCATTACCAAAATGTCCATTACCCAATTGTCCTCATCTTAAATTGTCCCGTACTGAATTGTCCTAGAACGAAATTGTCCAGTACCGAATTATCCTAGTACGAAATTGTCCAGTATCAAATTGTTCTTGTCGTGAATTATCCAAATCCCAAATTATTCAAGTACCGAATCGTCCTCGTACCAAATTGTCCTGGACCAAATTGTTCTAGCGCCATGAATTACATATGTATAACTGGGACTGGCTTCATATCTAATTCATGACTAAATCTTGACAATGGTTTATGGATATTTGAATGACATTTTATTTTCATTTAACCTGTCGAATTGGTACCAACAACTATGTGCAACGCCCATTATGAAAAAGAAAATATAGAAAGAAGGCAGTGCCTACTTTCATGACAGTTCTTTCTTCCCCTCTCGAACAATAACTTCTTTTTTTAAACTCTTGCTCTGTGTATATATCCAGTATCGACAATGATAAGCAGAATCCCCAATTTAAACAGAACTGCCGTAAGGCCTCGATTGGTGCTTCATAAGAAAATTATATATCTGGGCGGGTAAACTGGCGATGCATAATATCATGGGCGTCTGTGTAGGGATAGTCAGAGCAACAGTAAAATGAGTGGATGCTTTGGCGGGATCAGTTTCCATGACAGCGGACCAGATGCATTTGACAGAGTGAGACTGGATATTGATAGATCGATACTAAATACAATGACAACTTCGATAATATATCGATATATATTGGTGCACCAGATCTGTTTGATAAGAAGAATGTCATTGGATAGGAAAAGAAAAGTAAGATAGAGGATAGTGGAGAGTGATAAAGGAAATAAATGCGAAAAAATAAGATCTTGTATTCAAGAGTGGATAAGAAGGTGACAAGACTAAACTTAGTGTTTCAAGGAAAAGTTCATTTAAAAAAAGTGGGATAGATTTTATAGAGAGAGTGGAAGGAGAGAGAGGGAGGGAAGAAAGAGAGAGATAGAGAAAGAGAGAGAGACAAATAAACAAATAAATAAAGAAAGAAAGAGAGAGAGAGAGAGAGAGAGAGAAAAGAAAGAATAACTCAAATGAGGAGAGAAAGACAGAGAATGAAAAAGGAAGGAGACATTTAGAGAGGTAGAGAGGAAAGAGAGAGAGAGAGAGAGAGAGAGAGAGAGAGAGAAACAGAGAAAGAAAATGAGAATGAAAGACAGAGAGGAGACAAAGAAAGAAAGAGAGAGAGAGAGAGAGAGAGATTGAGCGAGTTATTGGGAAAGACCTACCAGACCATAAAAATGCAGTAAATAGATTGTTGTCGCCAAAATTATATCTAGTTTTGTAATGAATCCGTAATACACGTTTAGTATTTTTGTTTAATGGTATATATAACCTTCTTGAGTTATTAAATGCCCAAGGATCACTTATAGAAGAAAAATAATGATACTGTTGGTTAAACAGTATCATTATTTTTCTTCATCGCTGAGTGAGAGGATAATTGCTTTCATTCCTTTCCCAAGTGTATGTCCGAAAGGGAACGAAATAGCATAACTTGAATTCGAACTCGCTTTCAACAATGTCACAACCCAGCTCGTTGGCCAATACGCCATGAGGAGTTACCTAAATTTTTTGGGTAAGATGAACAGAGAAAGAAAGAATAAAGAAATAAAGCCAAAATATAGTATGCACGATTTTCAGCTAGCTGCATCCTCTGCAAAAGGGAGTGTCCCGGACATGACATCGAGCAATATCTGATCGTGGGGCTTAAGTTCTGGATCTCTGAGGAGTGTCGAGTACTCTTTCATTAGCATTACTTCCAGGTCTAGTCTAAGCCGAAGTGAGAGTACCTGTTAGGGTCTCATCTGTTGGTCAAATAGATCTATTTCAAAATATTCGATCGAAAAGTTGCTTGCCCAGTCAGCTGGGGCTGTAGAATACACTGACTTCACCTCTGCAGAGGGGTAAGACCCCCGCTAACGAGTGTCCTGGATATGACACTAAACAATCTGATGGTGAGGTTCCAGCAGTGCTGGAGCTTTGGGGAATGCAGAGTACCCCTTCATTGTCATTGCTCCCAGGTCCACTCTGGCCCGGAGTGGTAGCACCTAATAGGGCCCTATCTATGGGTTAAATAGAACTAACAGCATACTTATGCTAAACTGAATTGTATGAGTAAACTGAATAGCTTGAAATAGAAATTTTTTTACAATTAAACCGTACTTACATTTAAAATGCGTGCTTATGCTTAACTGAATTATTTCAAATAGAACTGTTTTTCGACATTAAAACTGTATTTACACTTAATTGAATTGTTACATATAACTGCTTGAATAGTTTGAAATGGAAATGTTTTTGACAATTAAACTGTGTACTTATGCTAAACTGAATTGTTTTAAATAGAACAGATTATTTACATAAAAATGGATTTGGCATTAAATAACCTACAAAGATTGATATGCCATAAAACCCAACAAATAAACAAACATAGAAAAGTTGCATATTGACCATTGACCGAGCCGTCATCAGAGATTCTCTAAACAGGATGCACGTGTGATAATAAGCGGAAGCGGTCATGTGGTTGATCGGAAATCGTCGGCATGATGGAATGATATATGCAGATTCTCCTGTGAGGGTCGCAGTCAGCGTGAGTCTTGAGTCAGTGCCAGCTGTCAGCGGAGTCGAGTCGGCAGATAGAGAACTGTGGCCGCAAGAGGACAAGCAACCTCTTGGCGAGAACCGGTCGAGTACGTCTCGTTGTTAGAGAAGACGTAAGGCCTTGAAGATAACATAGCATGGTATGGTCAAAAGAAGAAGTTATAGGTCAATGTAGTAGTCTGTCTTTGTCTCCCTCCGTCCGTTTATATCTCTTACATCACAGAAGCTTTGATTCCAAGAAGAATAAAGAGAGTTATATTTATATAACCAAGTATTATGGTCATTTTTCCTCCATGTATATTTATTTGTTATGGCTATATGACAGGAATACTTCATAATATATGACTGCGAATTATTTCTATTAAAAATAGTTACATGAAGCTATAATTATTTACGTGGTGTAATGGTTATCGTCGTAGGGAAATGGATACGGCGACACGAGTTCAAACCTGGACGAGACTGATTGCATTTCACATAGCACTAATACCCTTGGGAAAGGTATGAATCCAATTATTCTCCCTCCAGCTATGGGTAAATAGTAGGACAGATTGGGTTCTTCAGCCTTGGTGAGGCAACTAGTATAGGAGCAGGAATACTCTGAATTCAAACCTGTTAAACTCCGCTTAAAAATTGACCTTGTGTCATATCCTACCCGAGCGGAGGGGTTGGTAAATATGATGTTTAGTTACTTGAAACCATGTAAATGTGTGCAAACAAACGACTATTATTACGTGGAAATAATTACTTGAAACAATATAATTATTAGTATTAGGTAGAAATACTTCAAACCTTACAACTGAGTGCAAATTATTTATATTGTATAGTAATACTTGATATCATAAAACTGTGTGCAAAAAAACTCTTGAGATATAAGTCCACAAAAAACGTAAACATAATTGAACAATGAACGCTGTTCTCAAGCCTTCAGGCACAAAATAACTTTAGATGGGTTGGCATACCGTAAAAAATTTATCAATCAATGAACCAATCAAAAATATAGTGGTACAGACAAAAAAAATGAAAGTATAGAGAATAAATGTTGATGTCATTTACACGGTAATATTTAACGGATCATACACATACACTCAGAGATCTATCTATCTATCTATCTATCTATCTAAGAGGTGTTTGTTGAAAAAGTATCGAAACTGAAACTGTATTTACCAAGACGAAAACGATGAATGAAACGTTAATTTTTTCAAAAGAGACCACTTGTTATCTATCTATCTATCTATCTATACAGATGAAAGTAAGTATTATTTCGAAGAGAATTACATTTAATAATTCCTCGAAGATAAGTATAAGAAAAGCCAGATGTATGAATATACGAATCAATATTTTAAATATTTAAGCTTTTGATTTATTTTTTTCATGTAATTAGATTTTCACGAGTACAAATACGATATTCGTTCAAAAAATTCGAGGCCTCTGATATTTGTCACTGCTTCCCACCACAAGGTCAATGATCCGAAAGTTGATTATAATGGGGGTTTAGCGGAGGTAAAGGTCGAGCCCTGCTGGACTATGCTGGTCATCGACCCACAGTGCAATGTGGGCCTGATGAGACTAGCTTGACTTGGGCCCAGATTTGGATCCAGGCACGTATGCCTGATTATTGCGTAAACTGGACAGCAAGGGTGACAAAGGTGTTTATGATGCAGCTAGCCCATCCGTAGGTGGCCCAGCCAACCAGGGTACCTTTCGGCCTCAAGTCTGCCATGGAACATTGACTGTCTGTCACGGATGCCAGATAGTTCGCTGAAAAGTCTCAGCACGTAGTAGCGGCTGGTCAAGTTTCGAGGCCACACTTGAAAGAAGAGCACAGCTGAACATTTTTGTTATAACAACTGAGTATTATTTCTTAAAAAACTAGAAAACCTAATTTAGATTTCTGTCTTAATTTCTATGAGGTTGAGACCTATAAAAAGGTAGGAGCGTTCAATAAATCTAAAATCTGAGGGAGCCTAAAAACATTCAGAAAGACCCTTGGACTCAGCGGAGTTGCCTGTAGTGTAATGGTTACCGTTGTAGGAAATGGACACGGCGACAGGAATTCAAATACTCGACGAAGCTGATTATATTTCGTATAGCACTGATACCCTTGGGAAAGGTATGCATCCAATTATTCTGTAGGGCAGACTTGGTTCTTTAGACTTAGTTAAGCAACCAGTCAAGGAAAACTCTGAATTGAAACTTGTTAAAAAGATTGACCTTGTGTCACATTTTGCCCGTTCAGAGTGGTTGGTTAAATACTGACCCTCCGTCTACGCTCTGATTCGTGTTGAATTTGACTAATGGCTCCTTTAAGGTGCGAGGGGAGGAGCTCCACACGTGCATGCGTAAGTAAAGAAAAAAACTGACCAGTTCCTATGTTCAGTTTTTCGAAGGTATTAGAATAATATTAGAATTTATTTTGAAGCAATGGGGAGATTCTGCTCCGAATTTGAAGTCCCCGGGATCAAGCACGTTTCAAATTTGTTTTTGCGTGTTTGTATGAGTTCCGGTAGAAGACGAGAACATGACAGAAGAGCAGCAAGAGGAGGAGAAGAAAAACAGATTCTGTGCTCTGATCCTGACTAGAAAATCGGTGAGTTACATTATAATTCCCATGTTTATTCCCCAGAAGACAAATCCGATAAAAGATCGTTATAACATGATAGCCAGGTTCAAAAGACTTCCAAGTCTCCGGCAACTGTGTGATAAAGTGTCCCAACCCTTACGTCACCAGGACTAGTATCCCCTCGTTTTCTGCTGCTTCTCAGACGAAGAGAAGTACATAATTGAGAAGTATTCATACAGCGGGTTTCACAATTTTTGACCCAAACTAATGGAATGCAAATCAAGGACCACAAATGTTAGGGTAATTAAATTACGTTTATTGAAAGGTAAAAGGGTAACATTTTAAGTTCTGCAATCATTTAGTATCAAACATGAACTGCGTTACCCCAATCATCTTCAAAGTAAAATGGTCTAATAATGCCATGCTTCGAGTTGGCGACTACGCTGGGTAATTTTATGAATACAGACGGCATCCAAAGACTCTGTTCGGATCCTAGCTTCTCCCAAACACTCAGTTCGTGGAGGTGATATGACCACTCAAAAGGAATAGGGCTTCAATCGTAAACTAAAGATAATACAATAATTCTTGGTCATTGTCGATCTTTTTCAATAACCACTGGCACATAGCCACCCTCTTTTCCATATCAGCCTGTTCAGTATATTTGGTTAAATATATTAAACTATCAACTATTTCCTAGCAATTATCCGAAAAGACAAAAAGAATAAAGTCAACAGGGAAGATCTGAAAGACCATTGTGTTGTTTCAACAATTCTGAAACACCTTGTACTGTTATTGAATCCCAGTCCGAACACCGCTGAGCTACGTTCTCATCCTAGATAAAGGGACTGGGAAAAAGATTCGGTTACTTTGTTTAATGGCATATTAAACTTCATGGGTAATTTAATGCTAAGGCTAACTTTGTAAAGGAACAGTAATGCTACTATTTTACCCATAGCTGGGGGAATAAGGGGTTTCATACCTTTCCCAATGGGTGTTAGTCCGAAAGGGATAGTAATAGCGTGACTAGAGTTCGATTTCGCTCATTATTTGCCACTACAACACGAAAACTCCCTCTACAAACAAAAAGGCCTCACTGTTCATTATACTGATTCATAATTTTTCATAGTTATAAATAGTCGGAGCCAAGCATGTATTTATTTACTCCCCACCGCTAATGTCATTATCAGACACAAGGTCAATATTAAAGCGAAGTTTAACAGGTTAACTTCTTCTAGACTGGTTACTTAACCAAAGTTAAAAAGAACAGTCTACCCTACTATTTACCCATAGCTGAGGAGTAAAAAGATGGATTCATACCTTTCGCAAGAGCATTAATACAAAGTGAAACGCAAAAAGCCTGGTCTAGGATTTGTACTCAGGTCACGAATTCTATTTCTTACGACGATAACCGTTGTGTCTAGTAAGTCACCAGTTTATATAATTAAGTATGTGACGCTATATCGTCTTTAAACGGTTACACTTCCAGCATTTTTATAAAATAAAGATTTAGTTTTCTTCTGAACCAAAGATACAATGATTTTATTATTTCTAGCGAAACATTATACCATCAAAACAGATGTAATTAAACTGGTCAAATTGGTTGGGGCAGCAGAATACACTAACTGTATCTCTGCTGAGGGTTAAGACTTCCCTAACAAGTGTCCTAGATATTACATTTAGCAATCTGGTGGTGACGTTCCAGTAATGCTGGAGCTTTTGGGAATACAGAGTACCGCTTTATTGCTATCGTTCCCAGGTAAACTCTGGCCCGGATCGTAGTGTTGTATACTCCTATGCATATACATGCAAAATCATTACGACACACAATAAAAGACGAGCGACACAGTTCTTAGAAAAATATACCTCTAACTTTATTGAAAGGTTGAGAAAAGGTTACTCAAGGTTTTACTGTGAGAGGGAGTTGGCGACCGAACAGAACTGCAACATATTGACCCCCACTCTTATGGCCATCAGCGTTGTATCTTTCTCGTTCTCCTGATGCTCAACCGGAGGCCCGGGGGCTCAGCTTTCTGCTGGCTTTCTCTACCACAACTTGCCTCTAACTCATCTGCTCTCTAACTCACTGACTTCCAGTCTTCACCGAGTTATATAATAGTTCAATCGCACACTCAATCTTTGGAATGGCATGTTTGATGGTCATCAAGCGGAAATAACTGTCATGCAGCTCAGAAGTCACCCTCTTCCGGTGCATCAGTTTTTGCCTGTACCATGGGATTTTACCTTGTACCATAGTGTCAGCCAAGTCCGCCTACGCGATTTCTTCTCATAACTGCCATCGGAATGTATCACTTCCTTCCGGCGCATCACTTTGGAATGGCATATTTGGCCGGGTCGAAGGTCAACATACAACAGTATTACCTAATAGGGTCCTATCTATGGTTTAAATAGAACTAAATAGTGTATTTATTCTAAACTGAATTGTTCGAAATAGAACTATTTTGATATTTAAACTGCATACTTATGTTAAACTGAATTGTATGAAAAAGAACTGTTTTTGACATTTAAACTGTGTACTTATGTTTAACTGAATGATTTGAAATAAATCTGTTTATATGTATAAAATGTATTTTGCTTTAAATAACCTGCAATAGCTGATATGTCAAAAAACCAAACCAACCCAAATCAATGTTATTAAATATTACAGTATCGCCAGTTGATAAATGCACTTCTTCTATTTCTTGAATAAAAATTTAGTTTTTATTCTAAACCAGAGAATCGAGGCTTTTATTTTTTCTGCTGAAATATAAACGAGTTTTATCAGTAATGATTTACTACCAAACTTTACTACATTAAAACTTCGTAACCAAAAAAAAAAAAATATGCAACAATCTATATATAAGCACGGCTCCAGCATATAGGTTTGAAATTTTATTTTGGTTACAGAATTGTTGTAATTTCATTTTTTGCTTAATTAATTTTTTATAAATTATATAAATGTACATATTTACGGGCGTTACTATACATATGTGTACGGGTTCATGAAACGCATTCACATGTATATGTTCCTATACTTGAGTGTATGTATATATCTCTTTGTATATAGTCTTTTCAGCGAATTCCTAGTGATTTAATGGCCTACGTGCTAGACTTCAATATCATAGTATGTTCGAATTTCAGTCGTGCTATTACGTTCACTTTCGAACTACTAATACTCCTGGGAAAGATATGAAACCCTTTGTTCCAACCCACTGGCAATAGTTTAAATAGTACCAATACTTTCCTTCGACAAGGATGACTTTGGTATCAAATAAAATACATACGGTTTATATGCCATTAAACACAGATAACAAACCAAACCTACACGCTTTTCTAAATATTCTTCATGTCTTAATATGAGTATGGATATATTCTTATGTATGGCGGTATCTGTGACCAAACGTCTGTGTATATGCGTGCGCGTGTATGTGCACGCATACTCCTACGTGTGTGTGTGTGTGTGTGTGTGACTATGTGCGTGTGCACGAGTCTCTGTGTGTGTATATGTGTGCGTGTGTGTGCGTGTGTTTGTACATGCCCCTCTCTGTTGTGTGTATCTGTGTGAAAAAAGAATATTTTTTGCGGGCTGTAGAGCGTCTGTGCAAATTATTGACAAAAGCGCCCGTGCATAGATTATCTACAAGAAGTGTTTATCAGCGGGTCCGAAAAAGGGCGGGAAAAACGAGGAAAAGGAAAGCCTTCTTTGTGGCAAGTCAGAGAAGTAGCCAGAGTTAATAACGCCAATATCAAACAGAGCAATCAATGAAAAAAAAAACAAATAAGAGAGAGAGAGAGAGAGAGAGAGAGAGAGAGAGAGAGAGAGAGAGAGAGAGAGAGAGAGAGAAATAAATAAAATAAAAGAAACAAACTGATGAGAAAATAAAAAAGAAAGAAATTACCGATCAGGGCCGGTCGATATGCCGTTTTGTTTTCATAAATGACGAGCGTATAAATACACAATGACCACTATCTGACCATCAAGACACATTAATCTGGAAGATGTCGTCACCAATCATTCACTCCCTAGTTTCCCCGCCTTTTTACCCTTCATTTGCTCTAGTATCCCGAGTTCAGTTTTTTATTACCTTTGTTTTTGTAATAAAAATGGTATAAGACAAAATGAAGCGGTTTTTCTTGAAGGCGACATCTTTGATCGCCAAAGCGCTGACAAGCAAAGGAAGATGTGTACGCTTAACTATACAAATACAGATAGGAGAGTATGAAGACGATCTGATGCAAAAAATGTTCTTAGATTTATAGCTTCACTTCTTCAGAAATTCACTAACAGATTCACCAGGCTGGTGACGGAATTCGCATTCAAAGCCTAATTTGTCTTCATTGTTCACAAACCAGCTGTAGTTATTTACTAAACTTAGCTTAGCCTGGCACAAGGCTATAAACATGTGGCACCCCTTGATTTATTGATTGATTTTAACGGCATGACAATCCGTCTAGACTTATTGTATGTCTAGAGGTTAGGGAATTGCGTTCATTATTTATATTTTTTGTGTTGATTCTTAAGACTTTTTTTGCACACATTTATATAACTCTTCCTATCCAATACAAATAATTTGCATTCAAGTACCCGATTTCAAGTATTCACATCTAATACAAATAATTGTGTAGTTTCAAATAATCATTTCTATTTAATAGTCTTTTATTCTCATTCCAACCCATTGGCCTGGCGATTAGAGTGGTTCGTCAAGGATCCGGGAGACCGAGGTTCAATCCCAGGTCGAGTCATACCAAAGACTAAAAAATGATACTTGATGCCTCCTTGCTCAACACTCAGCATTATAAAGTATGGATCAAGGGTAAAGTGTAGCAATCCAGGGAAAGGAACAGCGCCCTTCTCTACACCTCGGTGTAGTACCTACTGAAAATGGAACCTTGGGGTCCTCCCTCGACTATGGTCGCCAACTTTGCTTTTTTATTTGCATACAGTTATGTGGTTTTAAGTAGCTACACTATAACAATTTTTAGCATCTGTCTCCTGGGTAACCTTAACTCACATTTTTTCATTGCACAAGTGGATATAGTTAAATGTATACTTTGTTCATATTGAGGCGCGTGTGGTATAATGGTTATTATCTAAGGAAATGAACTCCGAAAGCCCAGCTCAAATCCTAGACAAGGCTACTTGTGTTTCACTTAGTATCAAAGTTCTTGAGAAAGTCATGAATCCATTTCTTCTCTTCTCTGCTATGGGTAAATAGAAGGTTTGGATTGGTTGGGTTTTATGGCATATCAACTACGGTAGGTTATTTAATGCCAAATCCTCTATATACATATTTATTTTAAATATATATGATTTGTAAACACATTAAGTTGATAACATTTTAAACAAGCCTGAGCTAATTTTTTGGCACACTGTTAAATGCTTTCAAGCAAGTATTGCAATTAAATACTAATTATTCTATTCAACGCTATTGATTCGTTTGCACACAGTTAAATGGTTCCAAGTATGGCTTTGTAGGTATAAAATTTCCAGTAGAGATCATTGATTTTTTTATTCACAGATAACTGATCAAACAAGTCTATTTCTAACAGTTCAATTTAACTTAAGTCATTTGTTTGTACTCAATTTAAATGTCTAACAGTTTTATTTGATCCATAGATAGGACCTTATAACCTGCTACCACTCAGGGGCTAAGTGGATCAGGGAGCAATGGCAATGAAGGTGTTCTCTGCATTCCCCAAAGCTCCAGCATTACTGGAGTCTCACTATCAGATGGTTTAGTGTCATATCCAGGACACTCGTTAGGGGAGTCTTACCCCTCTGCAGAGGTGCAGTCGGTGTATTCTAGCCCCAGCCGACTTGGACGATAAATAGAAGGGTAAACACTTTAGTTTTGGTTGGGCGACCGAACAAGGAGAAGGAAAACATTGAATTCAAGACCACTGTTCCTTGTTTTAAACTTGATCTTGCGTTGAATACTGTTCATGGCGGAGTGTTTAAGTAATTACACACGGCATAGCCATATCTAGATGATAAGTCTTGCTAGTGTAATGAAATCTATCTGCCCCGCCATGTGTCAGACTAGATTTATTTAATAACTGTAATTGCAGTTTAACTTAGGTTTAACAGCTAACATCACGATTCTTCTCGTATGACAACTTGTCGAACCGAGTTCCCCTTTGTTTCCGTTTCCCTTTCACAAATGTCATTGAAGAGGGTGAAGTTCATATTACGTAGTGGCTACAGTGCGGGACTGTGACATCGTGGTCGGCGAGTTCGAGCTCTTGTCGTGCTATTACGTTCACTTTCAGACTACTTGGGGAAAGTGCGCGTGGTGTAATGGTTATCGTTGTAGAAAATAGACAAGGCGACATGAGTTCAAATCCTGGACAAGGCTGATTGTATTTCACATAGTATTTATACCCTTGGGAAAGATATGAATACAATTGTTCTCTCTCCAGTTATGGGTAGATAGTAGGGCAGACTGTGTTCTTCAGCCTCGGTTAAGCAACCAGTCTAGAAGAAGGAAAATTCTGAATTGAAACTTGTTAAACTCCGCTAAAAATTGACCTTGTGTCATATCCTGCCCCTGGGGAGGGGTTGGGTAAGTACATACCCTTGGAAAGATTACGAACTCCCTTTTTCTTAGCTATGGGTTAAACAGTTAAAAGCAGGATTTTATTTACCAAGAGAGAGAGAGAGAGTGAGAGAGAGAGAGAGAGAGAGAGAGAGAGAGAGAGAGAGAAGACAACAAATAAACAATGAATGAAGCGTCAATTTTCTTCCAAATAGTCCTCTTGGTATTTAGCATGCTTTTCCGTGGGTTAAACCTCCTGTAAATCCTTTGTAATGAGATAGAATGAGCCTACAACATTTTGTCATTTTTAATACCCTTCATGTCCTTAAATCTTACCAGCAAAATAAATTTTCCGTTCAGGAACAAAGAATAAATCACATGGAGTAATGTTTGGAATGTATGAAGGGTGCTGCACTTGCACAATCTTGAGTTGTACCAAGAACAGTTGATTAAATGTATCAAGAATTGGTATCGACTCTTCCAGACAACTTTGAAAATTAATGTTTCATTCATTGACTAGGTGAATATAGTCTCGATACTTTTTGACCCCCCCATATATATATATATATATATATATATATATATATATATATATATATATATATATATATATATGATGTAATTTGCTATATGCCATTAAACAAAGAACGAAAACCTAATACAAATGGGAAACCGATTTAGACGAAGGAAAACTGAATTCAAAACCAGGTGGCGTTGGGTTAACACCCCCACTCCATAAAACTTTTTTGCTCCTGAAAGTCAGTAACACCATTTTATGAAAGGCATAGAGTAGCTGTAGCTCCATGCTGCGCAAGGAAGCTATAGGATCTTACCATATTCCACGACGGACAATTAGTTTTTAGAAATTCAATCGCAGACAAATGCACGTATTTGATTGAGTATGTCTCACCAGTCCACCTATTATTGTAATCCTCTTGACAACCACACACTATTAACCTGAGTTCGGTTCTCACTGAGTGTCCTAGTAATGTATAGATTTGTGATGGACATGGCTAAAAATTAATACATTGTTATTTTTTACTCAATGCTTTCTTGAAAAAAAGTGTAATAATGTAGATGTAAATATACAGCCTTGTTCATTTATCTTTATTCAGTGAATATCTTTATATGTAAGAACATATTAGCATTATGAAAGTACATATGGGTTGTTGTTGGGGGGTAGCTGTAGTAATTAAAAAAATTTACAATCTGTTGTGTTTATTATTATGTGAAATTTATTATTATGTCTAGAGTTTAAGGTAGGAGAGTGCATGTTTCTTTGTAATATGCATTCACCCGGATATTCTGATTAAACCGGTTTTTTTATATGCAAGCTTCCATCGAAAATAGTTATGACTGAATTACAATTCCCATTCAATCATGTCAATTTATTCTTTTACAAATGAGCAAATAAAGTAAAGTCAAACTCAACACATATTGGAGTAATATTTCAAGGGCCAATTTGCTCAAAGATTTAAGTAGCGCATAGTACATAAAGCATCTATTAACAACATCTATCAAAGAATATATATATATATATATATATATATATATGAACAAGTACACATACATTTTATAAATGTATATATGTCATCATCATGATCATGTCATGCCGCTAGCACGGATATCCCTGACCCTCTCTCGCCACTTCTCCCTATCGTTCATCGCCACTGGCAGTTCTTCAGGGCTACATCCAGTATCCTCACATAGCTGCTGAATAGATGTTCGAGCTGGTCGTCCTGCTTTTGCCCGGGCATATGTGGGGTTCCATAGGAGTACATCACTTATGAGCTTGTCCCTGCTTCTCCAGCAGTGTCCTGCATGTCTGGTTCGTCTAACTTGTAAAGTTTTCGTGATGGGAGGCAGTTGGCCGTATAGTTGGTGTCTTGTGGGGTGTTGCCGCCAGGACTTGTTCAATATTGCTCGCAGCGTTCTTGTATAATTGCCGTCTAGCTTCTTCTCCAGCCGTTTTGTTAGCGTCCATGTAGTGCATGCATACAGCAGTATCGATACGACAGCTGCCTGGAAGAAACTGCGTTTCATGTATGTGTTATATATATATATATATATATATATATATTTACGCAGCAAGAAATTATTCAAACGATTTTTGTTAAAGACGATGGAACACTGTTTATTATTTTTAATTTTATCTTTTCACGACTCCTTTTTATTTTTCTAGCGTCGGAATCTAGATAGTAAAGGAATTGTCCTATATCTTCTCCCTAACCGACAACTTCAAAACAAAACGCTAGAAATAAAACAGTAAAGACTCAACTGTCAACTCAAAACTGCACTACTCCTGATGACGATCAAAAGTATGGTCGAAATCGCTTAGACAGAAGATATGGAACAATTTCTTGAACTTCGCATCGCACGCATACGCATACGAATATAGGGAAAAATTCAGAATATCGTTTCCTCTTACTTATCGGCCCTACTACTTTTATTCTTTAAATCTTTTTGTTTTAAACTTTGTTTTTTTCATAATCTAACAGAAACGTCGAAGGAAGTGAGAGGAAGAAAAAAAGTAAAAAAAAGAAGGATATATATATATATATATATATATATATATATATATATATATATATATATATAAGGATAGAAAGATTCGAATGGTGGGAAAAAAAACAATGATAAAAATGTATTTCTTTTAACGTAATTATTCATACTTTTTTTTTGTTATCGTTCTGCTTTTGTTTCTTTAATTAAAATATTTTTTCTTCCTCTTTTAGTACCTCGCCTTTTTTATAGTAAGTATTTGTGTGTAAAAGAAATAAGTGAGGAAGGGACACACACACACAAATGGAATCGTGGTAAAAAATGAAAAATGTATTTCTTTTAACGTAATTATTCATACTAATTTTTTTGTTCCTCTTTATCTTTTTTCTTTCTTTCTTTTCTTCTTTTTTTGTTGCTTGAATTCTGATTTTTTCTTCTTTTTCTTCTTTCATTGCCATATTAAGAAGGACGAATTAATTTCCCATACTTCATGTGGAGACACATCGACGTCTTTGTCTGTTACTAAATGAAATATAATAAAAAAGAATCAATGTAGAAATGACAAAATCAAAACGAGGATTAATTAAAAAAAAAAAAGAAGAGAAAAGAAGAAGGAAACAGAAGTTGACGACAGGGGAAAAGATCAAGAACAGAGACGATATGGTAGCGAGTAGGAAATTACAGTCTCATAAAGGACGTACTGAAGGCGTAAAAAAAGGGATAAACATTATTCTATTATTTCATTATATTTGCATTAAAATATTCTGATCAAATTATAATTAATTTCAAGAATAAAAGATCTCGATTAGTCGTGAAACAACATAGAATAGAAACACTCTTTCCTAACATTATATATATACCGCTTGTTTTCCCTCCTACTTTTATATAAATGTATATGATTTCTCGTTGCCTTTGTCATATTTGTTCTTCTGAAGACGGCTCCAGAGTGGGGGCGAAAGTACTTGCGAAAAATACGGCGCCTTCCCGAATTTATTTCATTCAAAAGTCAAATGACTCAGACGAATGCTTGCAGACACCAAAAATAAAAAAAGGCAGAAAAAAATGCCTGAATAATTTAATCAAACATGTTTAAAAGAAAAATGATGCATATATATATATATATATATATATATATATATATATATATATATATATATGTGTGTGTGTGTGTGTGTGTGTGTGTGTGTGTGTGTGTGTTAATAGGACATTTTGTTATTGTCATTTTTTATTCTGGATCGGTTCAAGTCTTCTCGGGAGTCATTTGACTAATAGATGTCATGAATTCAAGAAAGCACCTTTCTAAAATGTCCTTAATATTTTTGCCGCCGATTCTTCCTCTCAGCTCGAGAATATTTCTTTCTTCCGTAAATTCACTCACCGCTTGTTTTCCCTCCTACTTTTATATAAATGTATATGATTTCTCGTTGCCTTTGTCATATTTGTTTTTTTGAAGACGGCTCCAGAGTGGGGGCGAAAGTACTTGTGAAAAATACGGCGCCTTCCCGAATTTTATTTCATCCAGAAGTCAAATGACTCAGACGAAAGCTTATATATATATATATATATATATATATATATACATGTGTGTGTGTGTATATATATATATATATATATATATCGTTGTTGGCGTTTGTGGTGTAATGGTTATTGACATAGAAAATGGATGTGGGGACACGAGTTCAAATCCTCTTTTCTTTTCACATTGGATTGATACTTTTGTAGAGGTATGAATCCTCCAGCATCAAGTAAATAGGGCAGGCTGGACTATTTAAACTTGTTTTGGCAACCAGTCTAGTTGAATGAAAACACTGAATTTAAAACTGTTAAACTCTGCTTAAAACTAATCATGTTTTGCATCTTACTCATGTAGATTTGGTAAATACGTATATATATATATATGTGTGTGTGTGTGTGTGTGTGTTTGTGAGTGTGTGTGTGCGTGCATCTCTCTTTCTCTCTCTCTCTCTCTCTCTCTCTCTCTGTATGTATGTATGTATATATAGAGAGAGTAAAGAGAGAGAGAGAGAGAGAGAGAGAGAGAGAGAGAGAGACACACACACACACACACACACACGCAAACACACAAACACGCACACATACATATATATAAGTGTGTGTAACGAGTGTAATTGTTCTGAGGATGTAATCGGTTGAAATTCAATTTAAAAAATTTTTTTTTTTTGACCGGGTGGGGCGTTTTTAAACGTGGATCGGAGCATCGTCATCGGGACGTGGACTAGATATTACAATGCACATACTGATGCTGAAAGGCATGAGATAATTATACTAGTCAAATATGAAAATAATTTACTATATTGTACATTGAACTTAATGCATTAACTCACAAAGATACAATGAATTAGAAGTATTCTACTTTTGCGCGCGCACATTCACGCACACACAAACACACTCATAAAGGATGGAGCAAAAGATATAAGGCATTCAATAATAACAGAAATATTAATGATTGTCTTATTACTTCTGCCCTATCCAATATATTTAGAGAAAGAGTGGGGATACCCACATATACACATATATATATAAAGAGAGAGAAAGAAAGAGAGAGAGAGAGAGAGAGAGAAGAAAAAGTTTTGACATCTTACTTCAAGAATGTATTTATTTATTAATTAATTTATTTTTCTTTCTTTGTTTCTTTCCTTCTTTCTTTCTTTCTTTCTTTCTTATCTTTCTTTTATTTCAATATTTTTGATGTTCTTTTTTTCTCGTTTTTGTTCGTATTTTTCAACATTCTAACATCTTTTTCTCCATCTGCTCTTCATTATTTCCTCTATTTCTTTAACGATATAGACTTTTTACCGTTCATTCTACTTTTCTTTTCTTTTTTTTTTTTTTGGCATACTTCTTTTTTTTTTTTTTAAGACTTGTGCACCTTCTTTAATCCTTCTTTCCATCCTTCCCAAACGTTCTCGCTTTTTCTCTTCATTTCAATTCTTTTTCCTCAACGTTTAACTGTCTGCGTGTGTGTGCGCATCTGTATGCACATGTGAGCATCTACTTATACGTTTGCGTTATGTACTTTTATACTCTGTATATGAATGTGTGCGCATGCGTGATTAAGTGAAAAAAAATAGAAGAGAATAAGAGAATTAGACAATAAAATTGTGATCATTTACCGAATAAAAGAAAAAAAAAAGAATCTCTAATGCATAACAAAAGACACAAAAAGATACAAAAGTCTTCATTTTCATTCATTCATTCATTCTTATATATTTTGGGTTAGAGGCTGGGGGTGTGTCGTCTAAAAGATCATCACGTGCCAGACTCGAGCAGCGGTCAATGTTAGATCGGTCCTGGGGCCACTGACCAAGGCAAACGCCCGCGACAAGCTGGCTACACTGATTCCACCCCGAACTTATCCCTTCCCAAGTGTCCGTCAGTCACTTCACTTGACCGTTAAAGCTGGAAATTAGGATTAGAAAGCGGAAAGATGGGCGTCAGCTGTTGGGATATTGGGTGGGGAGGGATTCTGATTTGGGGAGGAGGGAGCAGAGGGTGGAGGATGATGAAGAGGATCGGTGACGAACGGTTATGTTAGTGTCGAGGAGATCGTTACGAGAAAGAAGCTGGAAGGGAAATTCTAATAACCAGAGAAAGCAATTAAAAAAAAAAAAAAAAAAATTGCTGTGCAAAGTTTTTTTTCTTTCTTTAAGTCAACGTTTGCTTATTTTCATTTATTTATTTATTTATTTATTTATTTATATATTTTAGGGGGAGAAAGAAAGATAGATTCTGTCTATGCCAGCCGGTTCTGCAATAAATAAATAAATACATTAAAATAATGGCAAAAATAAACATCTCAGAGAGAGATGGCGCAAGGGTTAAAGGGAATAATAATAATAATAATAATAATAATAATAATAATAATAATAATAGGCTGTTAAACATGAAGGTGGCGGTGACACTAATTGTAGTTGGCGTGCTTGGAACAGTCCCTAGAGGTATGGAAAAAAGACTGGAGGAATTAAAAATCACAAGAAGAGTCCGGACAATACAGACCACAACATAGTTGAGATCGGCTTGAATACTAAGAAGGGTCCTGGTGACTTAAAGAGAACTATTGTCACTCAGACTCCAGTGAAAGACCTCAGTCACCAAAGGGTTGTCGAGATCAGCCAGAATATTAAGAAGAATCCAGGAGACCTGAGGAGACTTACTGTCACTCAGACTCTATTGAAAGACTACAGTTATCAAAGGATTGTTGAGATCGGCCAGAATAGTAAGAAGAATACAGGAGACCTGAGGAGACTTACTGTCACTTAGACTCCAGTGAAAGACCACAGTTATCAAAGGATTGTTGAGATCGGCCAGAATAGTAAGAAGAATCCAGGAGACCTGAGGAGACTTACTGTCACTTAGACTCCAGTGAAAGACCACAGTTATCAAAGGATTGTTGAGATCGGCCAGAATAGTAAGAAGAATCCAGGAGACCTGAGGAGACTTACTGTCACTTAGACTCCAGTGAAAGACCACAGTTATCAAAGGATTGTTGAGATCGGCCAGAATAGTAAGAAGAATCCAGGAGACCTGAGGAGACTTACTGTCACTTAGACTCCAGTGAAAGACCACAGTTATCAAAGGATTGTTGAGATCGGCCAGAATAGTAAGAAGAATCCAGGAGACCTGAGGAGACTTACTGTCACTTAGACTCCAGTGAAAGACCACAGTTATCAAAGGATTGTTGAGATCGGCCAGAATAGTAAGAAGAATCCAGGAGACCTGAGGAGACTTACTGTCACTTAGACTCCAGTGAAAGACCACAGTTATCAAAGGATTGTTGAGATCGGCCAGAATAGTAAGAAGAATCCAGGAGACCTGAGGAGACTTACTGTCACTTAGACTCCAGTGAAAGACCACAGTTATCAAAGGATTGTTGAGATCGGCCAGAATAGTAAGAAGAATCCAGGAGACCTGAGGAGACTTACTGTCACTTAGACTCCAGTGAAAGACCACAGTTATCAAAGGATTGTTGAGATCGGCCAGAATAGTAAGAAGAATCCAGGAGACCTGAGGAGACTTACTATCACTTAGACTCCAGTGAAAGACCACAGTCATCAAAGGATTGTCGAGATCGGCCAGAATAGTAAGAAGAATCCAGGAGACCTGAGGAGACTTACTGTCACTTAGACTCCAGTGAAAGACCACAGTTATCAAAGGATTGTTGAGATCGGCCAGAATAGTAAGAAGAATCCAGGAGACCTGAGGAGACTTACTGTCACTTAGACTCCAGTGAAAGACCACAGTTATCAAAGGATTGTTGAGATCGGCCAGAATAGTAAGAAGAATCCAGGAGACCTGAGGAGACTTACTGTCACTTAGACTCCAGTGAAAGACCACAGTTATCAAAGGATTGTTGAGATCGGCCAGAATAGTAAGAAGAATCCAGGCGACCTGAGGAGACTTACTGTCACTTAGACTCCAGTGAAAGACCACAGTTATCAAAGGATTGTTGAGATCGGCCAGAATAGTAAGAAGAATACAGGAGACCTGAGGAGACTTACTGTCACTTAGACTCCAGTGAAAGACCACAGTTATCAAAGGATTGTTGAGATCGGCCAGAATAGTAAGAAGAATCCAGGAGACCTGAGGAGACTTACTGTCACTTAGACTCCAGTGAAAGACCACAGTTACCAAAGGATTGTTGAGATCGGCCAGAATAGTAAGAAGAATCCAGGAGACCTGAGGAGACTTACTGTCACTTAGACTCCAGTGAAAGACCACAGTCATCAAAGGATTGTCGAGATCGGCCAGAATAGTAAGAAGAATCCAGGAGACCTGAGGAGACTTACTGTCACTTAGACTCCAGTGAAAGACCACAGTTATCAAAGGATTGTTGAGATCGGCCAGAATAGTAAGAAGAATCCAGGAGACCTGAGAAGACTTACTGTCACTTAGACTCCAGGAAAGACCATAGTCACCAATGGATTGTTGAGATCTGGTGTGAAGAACTCTCAAATGAGTTATATGATTATAAACAATTTTTCACTTCAGTGAAAAACCATCAGTTAAAACACTGGAGTGTAAAATTTGATAGAGGTAAAATAATTATAAATAGTAATGCTCAGACCGGACTCTATCCTAGAAAATAAGGTTCATAAAATTCCCTCGGATTTTCAAATATAAACTGATCTAATTCCGGCCAGACGATGAAACCTCGGATTAATTTACTTATTGACGTGTTTGTCGTATTCTGAATATCAATTTAATAAAAAGCACAAGCAATATATTTACATATTTCTCTATTAGTCCATGTATTTGGGCCAAGGAAAATGAACGTGTAGGTTGGAAAATCAGCGTTTGAAATTTTGGTTTGGTTTGTTTATTTAATGGCATATCAGCTTTCGTGAATTATTTAATACCAAAAACATCCTTGTAAAAGGATAATAATTTTACTCTTTAACTTTAAAAGGATAACAATTTTACTATTTAACTTTAAAAAGATAATAATTTTACTATTTAACCTATAGCTGGGAGAGAATAAGGGGATTCATACCTTTCCCAAGGGTATTAGTCCGAAAGTGAACGCAATAGCGCAATTGGAGTTCGAATTTGCTAGTCATTACACCACGGAGACTCTCTTAGACATATCGGCTTTTTTGTGATGGTAAGCATTTTCAGATGCAAAGGCTAAGAACTGTTGGATTTTATAAAGATTCATTTTTCAGCGTTTAAAAGTCAATTTTGGAGATATGACAAAAATATTTAGCTGATTACTTATGGGCGTCCTTTTGAGGTATAAATGGTGAGCAAGCTAGTCTGTCAGATACATTGGTTCCATAATTGGGATTTCAATTTTCGCTGGATGTTTCATAATTGCAGCCTTGTGCCATATCTAAGCTGTTTTTAATGATTTTATTTTTTCTTATTGTCAAGTCGCGCTGAAAACACCGGTTCCCTCTAGCAGCAGTGGGCTTGTTGGGTATTTAAATAGGTGGCTACTTGAGCAATTGTCTGCCATACTGTGCTATACCTGTGGGATTTGCAAAGAAAAACTTTATAAATAATATGTTAGCTATTTCACTGTTAATCCTGTCCAATATCTTGAAAAATAGCGCCGCAAAATAACCTTTATTAATGAATACTTAGATGGGTGACCATTTAAGCCATAGGAAGTACTATAAACTGCCTGAGACCTGTAATGCCAGAGGTTAGTAAATAATAGTAACGAAAGAAAAACGAATTGTTATCATTGTGCAGTATTACGCCTGTCTTATGGTCAAGTCATGCTTAAAGAACAATTTACTGCTAGGTCACAGAAGTTAAGTAACTATGAGCCTATTCCAGTTGTTAGATTGGTAACTACTTAGGCAACAGCAGGTACTATATGCAACCTGAGGCATGTGTGCTATATTTAATTAAAGTTTTGTGAATAACATGTGAGCTATTTCACAGTTATTTCTGGCCAATATCAAGAGAAATAGTGCTGCAAAATTTCTATCTTTAAATTTATACTCCCTTAATATACGCCTTTGGTAGCTATTTAGCTCAATTCACATTATCTTAAAAGTTTATGCCATTTGTAGTTATTACCCAACAGTTTTACCCTGCCAGCAGGCCTTAGAATATGACTACATCTACTGCAGATAGGTAAAACCTCCTAAAAATGGCCTGGATATGATATTAAACTGCATTTTACTCTGCCAGCAGACCTTAGAATATGATAACTGCATCCATTGCAGAGAGGTGAAAACCCCTAAAAAAGATGGCCTGGATATGACATTAAACTGCATTTTACCCTGCCAGCAGACCTTAGAATATACTGACTGAATCCACTGCAGAGAGGTGAAACCCCCTAAAACTTATGGCCTGGATATGACATTAAACTGCATTTTCCCTGCCAGCAGACCTTAGAATATAACAACATCCATTTCAGAGAGGTGAAAACCCCTAAAAAAGATGGCCTGGATATGACATTTTACCCTGCCAGCAGACCTTAGAATATGATAACTGCATCCATTGCAGAGAAGTGAAAACCCCTAAATGGGTATCACATAAAACTGAAGCTCTGATGAGGGTGGAGTACCTCTTCATTGTCATTACTCCTATGTCAACTCCGACCTGGAGTTGTTATACCTATTATAGTCACATCTATGGGTCAAATAGATGTGTTTGAAAATATTTGTATTCGATATGAATATTTGACACCATATGACGAACGGCTGGAGAAGAAGCTAGATGGCAATTACACAAGAATGCTGCATGCAATCCTGAACAAGTCCTGGCAGCAACACCCCACAAGACACCAACTGAACGGCCACCTGCCCCCTATCACGAAAACTATTCAAGTTAGACGAACCAGACATGCAGGACACTGCTGGAGAAGTAGAGATGAACTCATAAGAGATGTACTCTTATGGATCCCCACACATGGCCGCGCAAAATCAGGACGACCAGCACGAACGTACATTCAACAGCTATTTGAGGATACGGGATGTTGTCCTGAAGACCTACCTAGGGCGATGAACGATAGGGAGGAGTGGCGAGAGAGGGTCAGGGATATCCGTGCTACCAGCGCGATATGATGATGATGATGAAGAACGATTACTTAAATCTATAATTTTTTGCACAGGATTACTATTTGTCTAAATGTTTGGGATGAAGTTTCGTGATTTTTATCATTTAGAGTATTTCGACTATTGTCTTCATCTTTATTGCTATATTCACAACGTTTCGGCTGAATGCATCTTTCGGCCTTCTTCAGGTGTTTTTTTGTCGAACACAGAAGTCTACACGAAACTTCGAACTGAACCCTTTATTTGATCCACGGGAGTATGTTGTTCTAATCTCGATAACCGTTACCTGGTACAAATGTTAAGTTTTAGCAAGTACCCTTATTATTTTTACCTGTATTTTACCTGCAACTATTAGATGTAAGACATGCTGCCTATCAAAAGTAAAGTATCGAAAAGCGTTTGTACGAATTGAAATCAAAAAGTCAAGTATGGCTGACCCAATATAGAAAGAAAGAAAAGGTAAACTATCTGTCCTTATATGATGAAGTCAGAATAATACGTGGGGAAGAACATTGGAGAATAAAACGTCTCAAAGAAGCAGCGCATATGTTGGGCTACACTGACCTGTTGAGCCGAACAAATATAGATATATTAGTTGTCTGAATTTCTGAGACGAAGCTTGATTGTTATCATTAAGGGTTTTCGGTCTATTGTTTTCATCTTTATTGTTATTTCCACAATGTTTTGGCCGATATGTCCTCCGGCCTTCTTTAGGTAATTGTCGAACTCGGGAACCTACACGGAACTTCGTCCTTTATTGAATTCACGGAGGCCACCTGTTCTTGAACCTACACGGAACTTCGTCCTTTATTGAATTCACGGAGGCCGCCTGTTCTGGAACCTACACGGAACTTCGTCCTTTATTGAATTCACGGAGGCCGCCTGTTCTAGAACCTACACGGAACTTCGTCCTTTATTGAATTCACGGAGGCCGCCTGTTCTGGAACCTACACGGAACTTCGTCCTTTATTGAATTCACGGAGGCCGCCTGTTCTGATTCCGTTAACCATAACTGGGTACAAGTGTTAAGACTTCCTGTATTGTTACTCGCCTGGAGTCAGAATTGTACCTACAACCTCCAGATGATTGTCTCTTTAGAAGCCTAGGGAACTAACGCCTATAACCGTTATGCTATGTGCCCTGCTGGACAGTTTAGGGTGAATTTTTGGGACTTCTAAACTTCTGTTTTGTTGATTTTTTTTTACCTGTGCTCATATTTAGATTCTTTTATATCTCACCTTTTTTATTTTTGGTTCCCATATTGTATTCATCTGTATATTTGGTCTACTCAGCAGGTCACTGAAGTATAGAGATGAATATAAAACGGGAACCAATAATCAAAAAGGCTAGATAAAAAATGCAATATGAGCTAAGGTAAAAATCATTCATAATAGTAATAATTTACCTGGTTATGGTTAATAGAACTATAACAGTCTACCATCGCTGATTAAATGAAGGATTAGTTTCGAAGTTCAGTGCAGGCTCTCAAAAAAAAAAAAAAAATCCTGAAGAAGGCCGAAAGACGCATAGGCCGAAATGTTATGAATATAACATTATAACAATCCGAATACTCTAAATGATAAGTGGATTACTATTATTAGTTATCTGTAGAAACCACGAAAAAAATTAAATATGGACCTACAATTAACGCGTTTCTATAACATATAGGCATAAAATAAACTTAGACAAGTTGACATGGCGTTAAAATCAATCAATCATATTAATCTATCTATTTAGTCCAAGGAAATTAGGTTTGAAGATACTCCCTTTTCGAGAAATCGTGCCAAAAATCTTTTTTTTTTTTTTCATTTGTTTGCTTGTATTTTAAATTTCAAGAATAAGTTTTTTTTGCTATTCCGTACATTTTTAAAACTATTTTTCGAATCTTTGTAGTGATTACCATACATATCTATCCAAAACATTCTTTGGTCTTCCTCTGGTTATGGCAAGTCTGATCTTTAGAAATCATTCTTAACTTAGTACGAGAATCATTCAATTAATGAGGAGAACTCTTTTAAAGAAAGAAAAGAAAAAAAATTTCCGAATTTAAAAAAAATCTCTGCATCATTTGGAATTAGTTTTTCGCAAAAATTACTTCATTCTCGCAACAAAAACAAAAAAAATTGCTTTGAGGCTATACAAAATGAAAGCAAATCAAATAGAGTGCTCCAGGCTTGAACAAAGTTCTGTCATTATTTTTTGGTTCCTGGGAAGTGCAAATCATGTAAAATTTACAGAATAACGTGTGATGTGTACAGAGAAGCATATTTTGATAAAAATATTTACAAATAAGCGAAACACGGGTTTTCCACGACGAGCCTGAGTCAAAAACACAGTGCATGAAGTGTCATCATCATTATCATCATGTTGTGCCGCTAGCACGGATATCCCTGACCCTCTCTCGCCACTTCTCCCTATCGTTCATCGCCACTGGCAGGTCTTCAGGGCTACATCCCGTATCCTCACATAGCTGCTGAATGTATGTTCGAGCTGGTCGTCCTGCTTTTGCCCGGCCATATGCGGGGTCCATAGGAGTACAACACTTATGAGCTCGTCCATGTTTCTCCAGCAGTGTCCTGGCACGTCTAACTTGTATAGTTTTCGTGATGGGAGGCAGGTGGCCGTATAGTTGGTGTCTTGTGGGGTGTTGCCGCCAGGTCTTGTTCAATATTGCTCGCAGCATTCTTGTGTAATCATATTTACCAACCCCTCCGCTCGGGTAGGATATGACACAAGGTCAATTTTAAAGCGGAGTTTAACAGGTTTGAATTCAGAGTTTTCCTTCTCCTAGACTAGTTGCCTCACCAAGGCTGAAGAACCAAGTCTGTCCTACTATTTGCCCATAGCTGGAGGGAGAATAATTGGATTCATACCTTTCCCAAGGGTATTAGTGCTATGTGAAATGCAATCAGTCCGGTCCAGGTTTGAACTCGTGTCGCCGTGTCCAATTCCTACGACGATAACCATTACGACGATAACCATTACACCACGGGCACCTCCCGGGCATTCTTGTGTAATTGCCGTCGATCTTCTTCCCCAGCCGTGAAGTGTTAACACTATGATTCTCTGGTAAAGAAAAGTTCATGGTACAGCTATAAACAAAGATGGTAATACTGACATTTTTCTCGGAGATGAAAGAACTCATCAATATTGATTTCCTTGAATAACGTCTAATTGTAAATTGTTCTTCTTATTACCAATTCTTTAGATTGCCTTAAGAGTTGGCAATTGGAAGCACTGTCTACAATTACACATTTTTACCTTATTAATTGAATGACCCCCTTACAACATGCTCTTGGAGAAGGCCAATAAGTGTATTACTAGAATTCGATGAGTTGGCAATTAGAAACACTGTCAACAATTACAGGTTTTTCACCTTATTAATTGAATGACCCTTGTACAACATACACTTGGAGAAGGCCAATAAGTATATCAGTAGAATTCAAATAGCAAAAAAAAAAAAAGGAAAAAAATAATCATTGCAATAATATATGGAATTAGATCTGCATTTGCTGTCATCTGGGGATCATCAAATTCACCTTTCTACAATTAAAAAAAATCTATTTTTGCTCAAAGCTTAATAAATTATATGAATATAATACAAGACTGAACTATTTTACGCGGTATTATGAAATAAAACGTAATAATTCGAATAATTTAATGTTGGGTCACACCTGGAAAAGTTGAATGAAACATTGTATTAGAAATATCGTTCCTCAAGAGGAAATATTCTAGTTTCAAAACCCCTTCTATTGTCAGCCAGTCTGATTTGAATAAAACCTTTGATAAATAGGTAGCATAAATATCAAGTCACGAACAAGAAGTTAGTTTGATCTCTTAACAAGACAAAATAATCTTTGAACACTAATACGGTCAGTCTAGTGCTTACGAAATTCGAAATGTGATATTTTGCCGGTATAAATATTTACTGTTGTCCGGCCAATCATTGGTTTTCTTTCTTCTTTATTTCTTATTTTCTTCTCTTCACTCTTCAGGACATTCTTTTTACAATTCAGCGACGAACAATCATGAACACCTGTTCTCTCACAGAGACAAAAACCACAGACCCCTACAATGATATCTTCAACAATTAATGCCTTTCCGACACTTCTGGATTATTAGCAGTGATTTGTGATGGCAATTTACTCCCCTAACTCCCATCACAAACACTTCTGAATTGTTTTTAATGGCTTTGGACTAAGATCAGTTTGTACCAGGTGTGACTGTTTTTTACGGCCTGCACAGGAGTCTTAGCCCTTTGCACTGCACCTAATACAAGGCCTCCCTGCCGAATTGGAATATGGAAATACACTATACAAGGCAGCTAATTCATTTAAAAAATACCATACCAATTGAAACTGAACTGATCAAAGAAAAAAATAATCGTTTTTAAAAGGATTTTGAAGTTTCTGATTCAGTAAAGATATACTAAAACGAAATTGAAATCAGGAGATGCGCTGAAGATTAAGACTGCATCATCTCCCTATTTCTTTCTGGTCTTTTCTAACACGACTTGTTATTATTTGGGCACCATCTGTTATCCCTGCTTCGAGCTATGTGCCCTGTCTACACTTCCTTTTTTTTTGATGATTTGGATGATTCAACGTATCTTGATCTACTCTCTTATCAATGTGAATCACTTTTTAACTTTTACATTTATTTCTTGCATTTCCCTTTCCATTTATCACTGTGTAACTGATTTTCTTCTCGAATGATTTTATTTACAAGTTTTACTACTTTATGTTATAGCTAGTATTATAAATTGATTGTATACTTTTCAATTTAAACATATTAGTAAGGTAATGTTCATTATATTTTTATTATTAAAAAAACACCTTCCAACTTCGTTATAAATCATTTACAGGATATTTTTCTTATTTCAGTATCTATTCTCTCGTCCTTTATATATATATATATATATATATATATATATATATATATATATATATATTTTAAAATGATGATTTAACCGAGTTTGAGTCTCCAACAAATTGTACTATATATATATATATATATAGAGAGAGAGAGAGAGAGAGATATTTGGTAAATCCGACAATATGTGAAAAAAATAAGTGGAAAGGTGGATAAACCGAAACACAAACAACGGATTCAAGATATTTCGTCTTTATTTAAAAGAAAAACTTCATCAGAATGTGATTTTTGAAATAAAGACGAAATATTAACTTGGATCCGTTGTCTGTGTTTCGGTTTTTCCACTTGTCCACTTATTTTTCACACACACACTCACACACACACACACACACACACACACACACACACACACACACACACACACACACACACACACATACACACACACACACACACATATATATATATATTTATAAGATGCAGTTTACTATATTTATCAAAATAAAGTACTCTATAACAGTGAAAGAGCAAATATGTTAGGATATCATAGACACAGAGATAACAGCAGTTGGTACAGTCAGTTTCTCGTCTATGGGATCATCAGACCAGGTGGTCAAGAATATATATATATATATATATATATGTGTGTGTGTGTGTGTGTGTGTGTGTCTGTGTGTGAGTTTAAAGGATAAGTTAAGATTTAAAAATGATATCTAAATTGAATTAAACATATATAGGAAATCTGGTCTATAGGATCTGCCTTAAGTAGAAACTGGTAATGGTTTTTCTATAAACAAGCTGGATTTTTTGACATTGCAAATATCTATTCTAAATTGGATGCAATGATATGGCAATGAAATGAGGCATTAAAAAAAAAAATTGAGCCGGGAATATGTATGCCTGGACAGGAAGTAAGTCCAGCAAATTAAAAAACCGAAAGATAATTAAAGAGAGGAGCTTAAAAAGATGAAAGTCATATGCGGTTAAAGATACGCACAAAATGAGTTTTTTTCTCCCATTTCAGCCATTCATGGGAAGAATCTGAGAAGAAACGGTGGATATAATGAAAGTATAGACAGTAATTTCAAAACTTGAGGAACAGTGTCGTGTGCTAGAATTGTGCTAGAATTCAACAGCTATAAACAAAATTGTAAATGTGGATGTTTTATTCAAAGCAGGAACTTTAAAATGACACGATAATGATAAGGAGAAAAATGAATTTTTAAAAATTAAAACAAACAATCGGAAAGAAATGTCATTTGTTACTAACCCTGTCTGCGGGGATTAAAACGGGGCGTCCTGGGTATGACATTAAATTGTATCTGGTGGTTAGGATTCAGATCTGAAGTGCTGGTGATTATGGAGTACCTCTTCATTGCCATTACTCTCATATCAACTCTGGTCTGGAATGGTTGTACCTGTTAGGGTGCCATCTATTAATCAAACAGATCTCTTTGCAAATCATTAGTATTAGATATGAATACTTGATGCCATTTTTTTCATTGTTCCCTTGATTTGATTTGTTGAGAGGGGCGCTACTTATGTGGAAAGTCTTGGGTAGAATTAGCATAGTGGATCCTATCTGAGTTTGAATTAAGAGTTTTCTCCTAAACCGGTTGCTATATCAAGTTTAGAGAGCTCAGTCTGTTCCATTATTATAGAATAGTTACCTTTTCCAAGGATATTGCTACTATGGGAAATGTAAACAGCCTCGTTCAGGATTCGAACTCAGATAGCCGAGTCCACTTTCATTACGCCACCAGTGCCTCCGATAACCGCGTGCACCTCCCAAACTTAAGAAACTTCACAAAAGAAAATTTCACAAAAATATAAATATACATCTACGATGTACTCAAATCCCTAACCTCTCGGTATAAAATAATCCCAAATGCGTTGACATGCCGTTTAAAATCAGTCATTTTCTCTTTGTTTTAACCTAAATCAAAAGACAGCACTAGTCCTTTAAAAATCTGTTTATTTTTTAATCAAGTTTCAAAAATAAATTCAAATGTTCTTTTCTATATATAATGGGTGTTTGTATGCAAAAAACAAACAAACAAACACCTCCCCACCAAAAGCCCAACCAAACAAAAATAGAAAAAAAAGAACCCAACCCTTCTTTTTCTCAAGAAGAAAGACTGTAGAAGAGTATCATATTGTTTAGAGAAATGTAAATATGTCCTGTTCAACGCTACTTTGGAGAGCACTGGTTTTCCGTTGTATTCTTTTAAAATTTTTTGTTCTTATTAAATTTAGTCAAGTTAAATTTTTGATATAAATACTGTAAAATTGCGATGTACTAGTTGATCTGGCATATAATAAATCAAGTTTAAAATTTTTTGCCAAAAAATTCTGGTCAAGATCTGTACTTTTCATAAAGGTCGACCCCAAACACATTGTAGGCCTCCAGTAGGCTAAAACTTAAAAGCTTTTAATCGTAAATACAATAACCTTCATGTATTCTTTATCCTCACTATATGACCTTCGGGTCATTTGACCTTGTGTCAAGTACAGTCTGGTGGGAGGCAGAGACAAATATACATTCAAGTAACCTTTTTCTGAAATTTTCCATGCAAGTACAGAAATAATGACAATGTATGCATATTCAATAAACTATCGTTAAGTCTCATAAAAAAACCGTTAATCTAGTAGTGTACGGTGTGAGCATTTTTTCTCTGAAATCAAAATTACATTGGCCATGTATAAAACATGTAAATATTACACATGAGAACGTATGTTCATATAAATTTACAATCTAATGCATTATCATGAAATTACGCAGATAAACAATAGACTTTAGTTGTCTGACTGGTCATCTGGGTGCTATGATGTTCCGTTTAGTATTTACAGTTAAAGCGTCAGTTATTGGAAACGGCGTGTGATATCATCATCATCATATTGATGGTATGAAGTTCCCAAACTCACTCTGTCTTTCTATCACCATCCGTTCCTACCATCAATCGCTCCTGGCAGGTTTTCTAGATTTTATCCTGTGTCCACACTGAATTGATGTGTACTGTGACGGCAAATTGACTAAAATCCCAAAACGGGACTTTATTTTTGCATGTGTGAAGACGGGGCAGGTTGGCACTTGATCCCTTATAGAATAAGTCCTCGTTCAGAGTTTTTTTCTCAGGCATATAAGAACTGGCATATTACGTGAGGGATTAATTTAGGGCTAGACTGACCGCCGCTGGCAAGGGGTTCCAAATTTCACACTATCCACACACCCACCAGGCCGCTAAACTTCCTCCCCTAGACAACAGAAGATATGGACCTATAGGTTTTAGTCGTAATAATATTATATTGTAGTAGTCGGCAACTCCGGTTTCCCGTGTGATGTTTTTAAGGAATTAATAGGACAATTCTAAGCAAGATAACATAAGGCGAATAGAAGCTGAAAAGGAAATGTGACACAACAAATTCGTCGCAGAACTGCAAAGAACAACTTAGACCACGTGGTAACATAAAAATACATGAATCCTTTACTATACAAAGAGATACACTTTCAAAGTGTCAAATGCGTATAATGAATTGAACAGTCCATGGACATAAATGTCTTTCTTCTTTTCTGTTCTTTCGTTTCTTCAACTTGAGAGAGAGAGAGAGAGAGAGAGAGAGAGAGAGAGTGGTATATAAAATTTGGGTATAAAGGAGAAATAGCCCCAAAGTTATTTATCTTATTTTTCGACGGGGTTCCACTGGAGAATCTTTCTTCTTTCACGGGCTAATAGACTTTATGCTATTTTTAACACTGGCTTGAGGAACTTGGGTCCCTCGTGTCCAAGATATGTTTTTGTCTTCTTCACCCGGAGTAATGGCTATTGGTCTGTCTGCCACGGGCCCCTTCCAATAACTGACTTTTTTACTTTTCTATTTCCGCTGACGGGAGGGAGTTCCCACTTCCGTTTTAGGGTCCCAGCCAATCGTTTGGCTTCTACCTTCCTCCCCCCCTGGTCAGGCGATTTGGTTAGGGCTACTAGATATCACCCAAGTCAGGTTACTGAGTACAAACATCTGTTGGTCTTCACCCCGACCTACATTCTTTCTTAACGGTTTGCCACTGTTCATTCCGACGGGAGGATAGTATTAATCTTATTTCTATCGTCTCCGTGAGATATCACGTGACAGTACGTTCTTGCTGGCGGACCAACACTAGCACGTTCAGATGAAGGAGTCCCAAAGAGAAAGTCACTTATGAGTTCGTCCTTGCTTCTTCAGTAGTACCTAAGTGTTTGTCTTACTTGAATAGTTTATGTGATAGGAGGTACGTGCAGCTGCTGTTTTGTAGCATGCTGCTCCCAGGAATGGTTCAAAATAGTAAGTAGCACTCTTGTGTAGTTCACATCAAGCCTTTTCTTCTTGCGTTTCATTAGAGTCCTGGTGGAGCATCCTTTCAGTTGTAGTGACCCTCACATAGCTTGAAAGAAATCCCGTTTTATTTTGTCAAAGATATGATTTCCAAATGACCAAAAACCTGCCAATGGTACTCCACGCTTTCCCTAAATTTTTGTTGACATCACTTTCAGTGGATGAGATATTACTTCTGAGGTATGTAAACTGCTCTACGAATTTCAGAGGCTTGCCACTTAGAGTGGAGAGGGTTCCTTTTTGTTTAAAACACATGAAGTCTTTTTATTTGTGTTTACATAGAGGCCAATACCTCCTGCGGCATAGCCTGAAGAAAGTAGATGGGAAATCGGCCAGGGCAGATCTATTGGCGAGAAATGCTACCCATCTACATACTTCCTCTGTTACAGTTTCTGCGAGAGATCGTCTTCTTGTCTTTTTAACGTGCGAACTTTTTCTTTTATTAAATCGGTTGACGTTCATGGCACATAATCAGGGCGGATTATAAGCATAGTAAAGTAAGTAAAGTTGGCAATCGCAGTCGAGGCTAACCCGAAGGCTCCCTTTTTAAGGGCTACTACCCCAAGGTGTACGGTAGGGCGCTACTCCTTTCCCTGAAACATATATGATGTTAATGTATCTCCTTGTAATACTCGAGTGATAATTTCTGAGAAGTCGGTGTCATCATCGGGTGAGCGATCCATTGATTTCTTAATATTGAAAAGCATCATTACAGCTGTGAGAGTTTCTTTGGAAAGACCATGCGCTAGTTGTATTTATTCCAGCTTTTCTCTGAGTATGGAATCAGATACTTTGGAGAAATCTACGAACGGCAACAAAAGAGTTTTTTGCCCATATTCTTTCACTAATTTGATGGAAAATCAAAACCAATGAAGTTGTGCATCGATTTATCCTAAAATCGTTCTGATTTTTTCTAAGAATTTTATCAACTTCTGGTCGGATATGATTGAGAAGCTGTGTAGTTGTAGAAGTAAGGGTTATGTTTCTGTATTTCTTAATGATTCCGGGGTTACCTTTCTCTGTAAATGGAAGGATAAAAGCTTTTATTCATTTCTCTTTTGTGTTTTGTTTACTCAAAGCGTTGCGTAATCGAAGAAGTATGTCATCATATTTCTTTGTTTACTATACTTCAAGAGGTATTTCGTCAAGTCCTGCAGCTTTTCTGCTTTCATTTATTTATTTCAATTCTGCATCAAGTTCTTCCTCCGTAAACAAAGTTTGATGTCTGGTTTGCAATAAATATTTTTGTTGGATTTATCAGTGGTTGTAAGCTCGAGAATCAGTAATTTTTACATCTCTGATTTTGCATCTATAAACCAATGAATGTCATCGTTTGAAAAGCCGCCATTTAAAAGAGTTTTAAGATGGCAGATGATAAAAATTGATTTGTTTGATTGTTTGGGTTTATGGCATATCAACCTCTGTACAGGGTAGAACGATAAAATTGTCGCCCTAGAAAAGACGATATGATTTCATTTCCGTTTAATGAAAACCGGTTTTCTCTTTGTTGCTGACCATCTACTAGTTGGCCAGTTGTGTATAAATCCCAAGAGCGATAGGAGCCTTCTATCATGTCTGAAAGTGACACAATTATTGGAGGTGCCCGTGGTGTAATGGTTATCGTCGTAGGAAATGGACACGGCGACACGAGTTCAAATCCTGGATGAAACTGATTGCATTTCACATAGCACTAATACCTGGGAAAGGTATGAATCCAATTATTCTCCCTCCAGATATGGGTAAATAGTAGGACAGACTAGGTTCTTCAGCCTTGGTTAGGCAACTAATCTAGAAGAAGGAAAACTCTTATTTCAAACCTGTTAAACTCCGCTTAAAAATTGACCTTGTGTCATATCCTGCCCGAGCGGATGGGTTGGGTAAATAGGTGAAAGTGACACAATGCTCAACGAGCGAGATCGCTTTCTACCGATCTCATGCTTTCTACCGATCCAAGTTATGACAACAGGACCATTGCCAGCACCCTCGAAATGCAAGTCTGGATTGCCACGAATAACAGTGACGTGCCCAGAGTAATGAAAACAAAGTTTCTGGCTACGGTTAAGGTCTTTGGTGTGGTTTCAAGTGAGGGCCATATCATGCCACCTCACATCTTCAAAGTCGGCTTGAAAGTCAACACCAACGTGTACCTGGATGTGCTGAAGAGTGTGGTGATCCCCTGGTGCAATCAGGTGGTCGGTGACAGACCCTTGGTATGGCAGCAGGACTCGGCGCCGGCCCACAAGTCCAAAGAGACCCAGGCTTGGCTTCAGAGGGAGTGCTACGACTTTGTACCCTACTCATAATGGCCCCCTCCTCCCCGAGACCTGAATCCGCTAGACTACTTCGTTTGGTCATACGTCAAGAACATCACCAACATGACCTCCCACAATGACTCGCCATCCGCCGAGTATTCGCCGAGCTCCTGTCGGCGCTTGTGAAAAAGGCATGTTCACAGTTCTGGATCCGTATCGAGGCGGTGACTGAGGCTGAATGCGGCTACATTGAAAAGATGTCAGCTCTACTACATAATCAAGTTACATGAATTGATTTTTTCAATAAAAGTTTTAAAATAAAGCTGTAGTGTTGTTTCCTTTAGGACGATAATTTTACCGTTCCACCCAGTAGGTTATTCAATACCAAATCAATTTTTATACACGTAAACAGTTCTATTTCAAACAATTCAGTTTAGTATAAGTATAGTCTTTTGTTTTCACAGACTTAAATGTCAAAGCTGTTCTATTTCAAACAATTAAGTTTAGCGTAAGTAGAGTTTCAATATCAAAAACAGTTCTATTTCCAACATATCTATTTAGTATAAGTACGCAGTTTAAATGTCAAAGCAGTTCAAACTTAAAGAATTGAGTTTAGCATAAGTACAAAGTTTAAAGGAAGTACACAGTTTACTTGTCAAAACAGTTCTATTTCAAACAATTCAGTTCAGCACAAGTACACTGTTTAGTTCTATTAGACAAACAAATAGGATCTTATTAGATGCTACCACTCCGGGCCAGAGTGGACCTGAGAGCGACGACTATATAGGGGAACTCCGCATTTCCCAAAGCTCCAGTATTACTGGAACCTCACCATCAGATTGTTTAGTTTCATATCAAGGACACTCATTGAAGAGGTCTTATTCCTCTGTGGAGATGCAGTCGGTGTATTCTACAGCTCCAGCCGACTGGGCAAGATAATAATTGAATTTCCTGGTAAAATATGAAAGATCAAAACAAAATGATTTAAGAAATATTTTCCTTCCTAGATCGTTAACAATACAGTTTTTAACCAAGTAGAATGATAAATTGATTTATTCATTTTCATCTAATTTGGAACCTATCTAAATTTTATAAATAAAGGGATGAACTAGACTACACTTCAATACACTCAAAATAATTTTCTAATAAGGCTCAAAATTTTCGTTTTTATTTCTTTGAGTGAAAATTCATCATTCTGTTTTTTCAGGCATGTATTCAATTTCAATGTCATTCTTTTATTTTTTAAGAGCGAAAACCTTTTTTGTTTTCCTCTTTTCGATAGCGATGCTTTTTCTAAAATTTTATTCCCCACTGCTAATAATTCAGTTTCATTTCACTTATATGATAGTGTATAAATATACTTTGCCTCTACATAGCGAAACACTCGCTCAAAGATCTTTCACACATACAGAATATATTTTCTCAATTTAAAACAACGAAAACTGCTTTTAATTTTTCTTGCTAGTATATACAACTATGGTGCAAGTATTATTACCTTTTCTTACCAGAAAAGACATTGAAACTTTTCTCTAAAGTTAAATAAATAAAATTCAGGGAACTCGTAGAATTGTGTTTTATTCAATAATTTACATTCATTTACAACACAAGGTAAATTTTCGGCGGAATTTAACAGGTTTGAATTAGGAATTTTCCTTCTTCTAGACTGGTTGGCATGACTAGGTTCAAGATCCCTATCTTCCCGACTACTTACCTATATCTGGAGGGAAAATTGTCGGATTCATATCTTTTCTAAGGGTATTAGCACTATGTGAAATGCAAACAGTATCATCCAGGACTTGAACGTCGGTTACCGTGTCTACTTCCAATGACGGAAACCATCCCACCACGAATACATACATACATATATATATATATATATATATATATATATATATATATATATAAGTGTGTGTGTGTGTGTGTGTATCTTAAGATTAATTTTACCTGACATTATTTTTTTCTTCTATTTTTACTTCTTTTTTTCTTGAATTCGTTTTAGATTTGTATCAGTAGTGATATTATTTTCTTTTCTGTATATGGTAATATATTTTTACCATCCTGGAAAAAAAGGAAGTAAAAGAGTTCTTAACTATCTGAAAATATACAGAGGTATTCGAGTCTTCAACCTTTAATGAAGTCCCTGTTTTTGTTTTTTTTTGTGTTTTTTTTAACTGCAACCACGAATTTTTGAAGTAGATTCTCATTTTTGGAGAAGTTCTTTAGGAGAAGATCTGTCTTAAGTTGTAATTCCGAAATATTTGGTCGAAGGAAAGAGTATTCCTTTCATTTTAAAAGAAGTTGCCTTTCATCAAAATTCCTAAGGTTTTGTGGATATAAAACCCCAGATTCAAATTTTGCATCAACCATTGTCAGAAAAGAAGGAAGAAAAACAAACAAAAAAAAAAAAACGAAGAAAGTAGAAATTATTCAGGAAATTGGGCCGGGCTTTTCTCTTCTTCAAGAAAGAAGAAAAGAAGAATTTTGTTTATGGAAGTTTTTTCCCTCCAAATCTTACTCAAAACAAAAACGAAAAAAAAAAAAAAAAGAATTTTGTTTTATTTACGTAAGTAATGCTATTTTTCATGATCCGATAAACGAGTTGCCAAAGATTCACGCTTTTGTATGACTTTTTAAAAAATTATTTCACAGCAGAACCAATGATTGTGAAAGTTCTTTTTATTTGCATTAAATGAATTAATTCTATTGAATAAATTCTTTTAATTTATCCAGAACTTTCTCGTTTTTCTCTTCTTTTTTTTGCATTTGCTCCAGTAAATTAAGCCATAATTTTTTTATAAATACCTTTTTCTTAATTAAAATAAAGTTTTAACTGGAGAAGGTAAAAATTTCCGATGATATATATATATATATATATATATATATATATATATAAAATGAAGCCCTCAAAAACAGTGGATTCCGAGATAGACTAGAGTATGTGAACTCAGTGAACACCGGCTCTAATGGACGAAGTTGTAGTAGTAGGACCTACGCATTCTTCAAGGTAGGTGACACCAATTATAATAACTCAAATAGACGAGTAAAAAATAGAAATAGAACAGTAATCTAGTTTAACCCACATTCTGTAAACCTACTAACATTAACATAGGTCAATACTTCCTAAACCTCCTGCATGGGTACTTTAATTTGGACAATCCATAAAGGAATCTTTTTAATAGGAACACCGTAAATATTAGTTACTCTTGTACAAATAATATGCATAGTATCTTAAACAATTACAACAGGAGGTAACCAGACGAATTAAATAGGAATAGTGGGGGATCAGATGAGGTTTCCTGTAACTGTAGAAGAAAAGGGGAATGCCCTTGGGCGGACGATGCAACTCGAAGAACGTCGTATACCAAGCGTGCATTTCCCCCATGGAACATAATAATGATGGGGAGAGGATTTATATAGGTATCTCCGCTGATAATTAGAAACAAGGACTGTATAACCACATACATTCTTTCTCCAATCCGTGACTTAAAAACCAAACCGCTCTATCTAAATATTTTGGCACCTTAAAAATCAGGGTGTAACCCCTCAAATAAAGTGGAAAATAGTCAAGCTGTCTTCAACAACGAATAGCTTCAATGGCTGATATAACTTGTGTATCGATGAAAAAATTAGTAAAATTAATCTTAAGGATCGCAGACTACCGTTTAATGAACGTAACGAACGTGCGTTTAAATCTAGGCATAAAAGTACCTTTAGATTATCTTGATTGGCGGCTACTGAGGTTCCTACTCTAGATAAAAACAAGGATATTGATTGTGGATAACTTTTATTGGAAATAATAAGGTTTATTTCAGTAATTACTTGTATTATATTATATTTGTGTAGGCAAGGAGATTCTTGAAATTTTAGATATTAATTCGCAATCGTTTATTTTTTTTTAATTTTTGGAGTAGTTGATTTAAGGCACCTGTGGGTGTCGAAGGTTTTGTTTTTTTAGGTAGAGGATGATGGCTCCATTAACTGAGAGATTTAACACATGTAAAAGGAGTTGACAGAAAAATATATGATGATAATAGTTTGGTTTACAAGCTTACATAATTTAAAAAATCCATCTGCTATGAAAGATTTAGCCCATGTTCAAATTAGGATGTGTTGATTAACTGGAACACCTTTTTCCTGGTTTCTTAATTTTTCTAATACTTTATTTTTTAACCCCTTTTACTTTCGCCTGAGAATTTAAATTTGAATAGTTTTTTTCACACACATATATAGACTGTAATCCATATTTGCTGTTTTTCAATCTCAAATTAAGTGTGTGAAGTCATCTGATGAGACGAAAACTATAATATCTTTCTCGGAAATAAATCTATAATAACAATTTAAACTGGTTTGAATTTTCTTCTAATTGCATTGTATAGGCTCTGTATGTGTGTTTTATTATATAACCCCGGATAGGGAATGTATAACAATAGCCATACATCGAGCACTTCCATAGATTTATATGAAATTCCTCATAGTCTATACGCAAATAATCCATACCCATTGTCTTGGGACGCTGACTAGATATTACTGATATATATATATATATATATATATATATATATATATATATATATACGTGAGTATGTGTGTATGTTGAAGACGTGAACCACTAGACTGATTTCACGGGTGATTTTTTAAAGAGGCGAAGCCCCATATAGAATCAGCCACATTTTCGTGATAAGCAGATAACAGAAGAATTATGCACTAATCCTTTCGAACACACGCCTCAAACTAAACAGCTTAGTCTGTCATATATATGCGCACACGCGCGCGCGTGTGTGTGTTAGGATAGCGTAGACACACAGTTAGTGGCCCTGTCAGTTTCTTGCTTATGCGATAATCGGATGGAAGCATCATTGGCTTTATGATTGCATTGGCGAGAACCTATCAATCATCAAGCGCCGTTAACTATTCTTATTTTAAAAAATTGTTCTATCTATCTATCTATCTATCATATTCTTATTTAGATATATATACACTATCACCGATATTGAACACTCTTAATTGATAAATATTGCACACACACACACACACACACACACACACACACACACACACACACACACATACATATATATATATATATATATATATATATATATATATACCTCTATCTATTTCTATGCCTATATATGAAACAATTTATCTATTACTGTCCGAAATAAGTCTCTGTTAATGTTTAGATAATATTCTTTGAATTTCCCATGAAAGGAACATAGGGTTTATGTTGAATCATGCATCAACATGTCGGTGTTTTATCACACCAATCCTTTTATTAAAATAATCATATGGCGTGATATTCTTACATAGACGTAAATAATCTACATCCATAATTTTGTTTAAAATGAATAAAAATGTGCTATCTATCTATCTATCTATCTATCTATCTATCTATCTATCGTGTTTTCAACAAATAAAAAACGTCAGCTCTATATCAAGCCATGCAATCATCTTTGACAAGCATAAATATCTTAGTGACACTAACAACCATTATTCTATGAAGAGAAATATTCGTTAACAGCAATGAAATATATTTGTGTCTCTCTTTTGGTTTGTTTTTGTCATTTAGGTAATATCATAAATCTATTCCTCACGCATAACTTGATACTCTTACATCAGGCTAATTTTTATACATGTGTTTAGTATATCTTCTTCAAAATAGAAACTTGTTTGTCTGCGTTGTAGACGTAAACATTCATGTTTAATGACCTCTCTGGTTCGGAGACGAGACAGATCTATGGAGATCGTTTTCAACTAAATTTTTATACTGGCATGCAAATAACATTTCTTTTGAATACTAATGATTACTTGATTCTTTTCACAGGTCTTTTTCAAATACTTTGTCTTTTATTTGAGCTCTCTTAATAGAGTAATTGTTAATAAGCAATAAGCATTTATCAAATTTTCTCCTCCACGCACAGACCCATGCACACACTTATGTTCACGCATACACACACAGACGCACATGCATATAAAGACATACACATATACTTAAGGTTATTTTGAAAATAATGACCGATATTATAACGGATTTAAAAGTAAAATTGTCATCATTTTGGATACAAGTA